>JARHVA010003647.1:1010000-1610000 GCA_037957365.1 Torreya grandis
TTGCATTCTTCATGTAAAGATATTATAACCTCTTAGCACATTATCTCTATGTCAAAAATGTAGCTCCCTTGATTTTGATTATGGGGCTTATGTATCCAATAAATAAGGAGCTCAATTATGGGTGATTAGGTTTTATATTTGTGATTGTAATGGAAAAATTGATTTCATTACAATGCTGATAAAAAAAGTAGAAGTGATAAAGAGGAAATTTGGGTTTAGAAATTGGATATAAATTTGAAGTAGACATATATGTTGCAAAGACACCATCTATTCTATGTATGACTAATATGACTATTGATGATGCATTCTCAAGTATACCATCACCAATTCTTAGTTCTCATTAAAAAATATTATTTAATAATGTTACATCTTCAAAAAATGTAGACGAAACTCCACTTATTATACAAGATCATATTATTTCTAAATCATTACCACCAGTTCCAAAGTTCTAACTTTAATTTTTATATTAAATTAACTTTTGTAATTTTACATCTATTAGCAGAATGCCTATGGCCATGTTGTAAATCACAATATGCACTCTCATAATATCCCTGTGAAAGAGAATTACTCATAAAAACCTCTATATTAGGTGTGGTAAATATATATTTAATAATGTAATATAATATTATATATTATATAATATAAATTTAAAGTAATTATACTAAAAATATAATATATAATATTGATTCAAAAACTATATTAAAATATAATATAGTTCATATAAAGTACTTATGGGTGCAAACAAATCACCATGAATGCTTTAGTCTACAATGGCTTGCAATCTTCATGTAAATATAGTATAGCCTCTTAACACATTATCTCTATGTCAAAATTGTAACTCCCTTGGTTTCAATCAAGGAGCTTATGTGTTAGCTAGATAAAGAGCTAAACTATGGCTAATCAAGGTTCTTCTTGGTGATTACAATAGATAAATTGATTTTGTTAAAATTTCACTAAAAATATTAGAAGTGAAAATGAGGAATTTTGAGTTTAAAAATTGGATATAAATTTGAAGCAGACATATATGTTTTAAAGACACCATCTATTCCATGTATGCATACTATGCCTAGTGATGATGCATTCTCAAGTATACCACCACTAACTCTTTTTTATCCTTAAAAGATACTATTTAATAATGTTACATCTCAAAACATGTGGATGAAAATCTACTTATTATGTAAGATCCTATTATTTCTAAATTATTACCATTTGTTTCAAAGTTCCAAACTTTATCTCTATATTAAATGAACTTCTATAATTTTACATCTATTAGTGGAATACCTATGGACATGTTGAAAATCACAATATTTATTCTCATCATATCCCCATGGAAGAGTATTTTTTATTTGATACATAAAAACCAAGTTTTACAAGGATCCTGAAACCACCAAAGTGCAGTCTACAAAGTTTAAATAGGGCAATAAAAGGTTGAACAACCAAAAAATAAAAAAACTACAGTACTAAATCGAGAGCAAGAAAAATATGAAACCAAAAATAAAATTAGGAGGAAAGTCCCTCCAAAATGTCTTCAACATCTTCAATATTCTTCATCATGATGTTCTATTTTACCTTAGAAACATTTACCCTAGTGCAGTTCCTAGGGCCTTCAATAACTTTTCCAAGTAATATCATATGGGGTCACTTTTGTCCTTTTACCTATAAGGTAGAGTAATTTGGTGGGACCCTCTTGGGAGAACTTGGAGGGGAGATCTCAAGGCTTTAGGTAACTTAATGATAGGGGAGTAGGTGGGTTTGGTAGATTAAACAAAAGCCTAAACTATGGACTCAACCTATTTGTGCAAATACTTTCAGTCATAAATGAGTTTGGTAAGGGCCATCCCTTATTTTTAAACCTTGGAATTAATTTTCTCTAGCTATAATTTATTTCTTTCTATCTCATTAGTCTGAATGGCTTTCCTTTTATGGGTTGTCTCTACTGGGGTACCCACTTCAAGTAAGATCAACTTATGTATAGGGATGAAAAAATTAAAGGGGAGGTCATCAAGAGGGAAATTCAAAAGGATAACTTGGGGGGTGTATTGAGAGGGATGGTGGGATCCCAAAGTGGGATCCTCCAATGGGGTGTCCTCATATGAGTCCTCCCTAGAGGAATATCCCCATGGGGGAACCTCCTGATCATGTAGGGGTTGGTGATGATTGATAAGGAGAAGGATCAAACCTTGTTGGAGGAAAGGTTTGTAGTCATTTACATTATGTACTAAAATAGTGTTTTTGAGGGATGTAAGTAGAAAGAAAGGTAGACTAATTTTGTAGCCAATAAAATGATTCAATAGTAGAATGTGATGGGAAAATATGAGAGTATATCTACCTTCAAGTGTCATGTATCAACCTCTATAATAGATGTGGGGAATATATATTAAATAATGTAATAAAATATAATAATATCATAAAACTATATATTATAGATATAAGTTAATTATACTAAAATATATAATATATAATATTGATTCATAAACTATATTAACATATAATATAGTTCATATAAAGTAATTATAGGCACAAACCTATTGAGATTCAAATCACCATGCAATGATTTAGTATATTATGGCTTGCATTCTTTGTGTAAAAATATTATAGCCTCTTATCACATTATCTCTACATCCAAACTGTAACTCCCTTGGTTTTGATTAGGATTATTGTGTATTCCCTGGATAAGGAGTTCAACTATGGCTGATGAGGGTTTATATTGGTGATTGTAAAGGAGAAATTGATTTTGTTGCAATGGTGATAAACAAATTAGAAGTAACAAATATGTATTTTAGGTTTAGAAATTGGATATAAATTTGAAGTGGACATATATGTTTCAAAGACACCATCTATTACATGTATGCCTATTATGCTTAGTAATGATGCATTCTCAAGTATACCATCACCAACTCTTGTTTCCACTTAAAATATACTATTTAATAATGTTACATCTCCAAAAAATGTGGATGAAACTCCACTTATTATGTAAGAGAATATTATTTCTAAATCATTATCATTAGTTCCAAAGTTCCAACTTATATTTCTATATTAAATAAACTTCTATAATTTTGCATATGTTAGTGGAATGCCTTTGGCCACATTTAAAATCATAATATGAATTCACACAATATCCCCATGGAGGAGGATTACTCATATCAACCTCTATAATAGGTGTGGGGAATATATATTAAATAATGTAATATAATATTATATATTATACATTTTAAGTAATTATACTAAAATATATAATATATAATATTGATTCATAAATTTTATTGACATATAATATAGTTCATATAAATTAATTATGGGTGAAAACATATCATGATTTGAATCACCATGTAATTCTTTAGTCTATGATGGATTTCATTCTTTGTACAAAGATATTAATATAGCATCTTATCACATCATCTCTATGTCAAAACTGAAACTACCTTTGTTTTGATCATAGGTATTCTATATTCATTGGGTAAGGAGCTCAAATTTTCTTGATTATGGTTTATCTTGGTGATTGCAATGGAGAAATTGATTTTGTTACAATGGAGCTAAAAAACTAGAATCTATAAAGAGGAATTTTAGGTTTAGAAATTGGATATAAATTTGAAGTGGACATATATGTTGCAAATATAATATGTATTCCATGTATGCCTACCATGCCTAATGGTGATTCATTCTCAATTATACCACTACTAACTCTTATTTCTCCTTGAAATGTACTATTTAATAATATTTTATCTCCAAAACATGTGGATAAAACACCACTTATTATATAAGAGCCTATTATTTTTAAACCATTACAATCAATTGCAAAATTCCAACGTATATTTATATATTTAATGAACTTTTGTAATTTTGTATGTGTTATTTGAATGCCTATACCCATGATGAAAATCACAATATGCACTCTCATCATATCCCCATGGAAGAGGATTACACATATCAACCTTTATAAAAGGTGTGGGGAATATATATTATAATATTATATATCATATATTATAAATTTAAAGTAATTATTCTAAAATATATAATATTTAATATGTATTCATAAACCATATTAATATATAATATAGTTCATATAAAATAATTTTGGGTGTAAACCTATCAGGATCTGAATAACCATGGAATGCTTTAGTCTATGATGACTTGAATTCTTCATGTAAATATATTATAGCCTCTTAGCTCATTATCTCTACATCAAAACTACAACTCCCTTGGTTTTATCGGGGGGCTTATGTATTCACTAGATAAAGAGCTCAACTATGGTTAATCAGGGTTTATCTTAATTATTTAAATGGAGAAATTTATTTCATTATAATGGTGCTAAAAATTTAAAATCATAAAAGAGGAATTTTGGGTTTATTTATTAGATAAAAATTTGAAGTGGACATAAATGTTTTAAAGACACCATCTAATCCATGTATGCCTACTATCACTAGTGATGAAGAATTCTCAATTATACCACCACCAACTCTTTTTTTAATTAAAAGATACTATTTATTAATGTTACATCTCCAAAACATGTGGATGAAAATCCACTTATTATGCAATAACCTATTATCTATAAATCATTATTGTCAGTTCCAAAGTTCCAACTTCTATTTCTATATTAAATGAACTTCTATAATTTTGCATTTGTTATTGGAATGCAGATGGCCATGTTACAAATCACAATATGAATTCTCATCATATCCACATAGAAGAGGATTAATCATATCCTCTATAATAGTTATGTGAAATATATATTAAATAATATAATATAATATTATAACATTATAGATTATAAATTATAAATTTAAATTAATTATACTAAAATATATAATATATAATATTGATTCATAAGCTATATTAACATATAATATAGTTTGTATACAATAATTAGGGGTACAAACTTATTGGGATCTGAATTACCATGCAATGCTTTAGTCTATAACATATTGCATTATTCATGTAAAGATATTAATTTATCCTCTTAACACATTATTTATAAATCAAAACTATAAATCCCTTGATTTTGATTAAGGGGATTCTGTCTTCACTAGATACTCAAATGTGGTTGATCAGGGTTTGTCTTGGTGATTATAATGCATAAATAGATTTTGTTACAATGGCGTAGAAAAAATTAGAAGTGACAAAGAAGAATTTTGGGTTTAAAAATTGAATTTAAATTTGAAGTGAACAAATATGTTTCAAATACACCATATATTCCATGTATGCCTACCATGCATGGTTATGATGCATTATCAAGTATACCACCACAAACTATTGTTTCTCCTTAGAAAATATTATTTAATAATGTTACATCTACAAAACATGTGGATGAAACTTCACTTATTATGCAAGATCATATTATTTATAAATCATTAGCATCAGTTCCAAAGTTCTAACTTCTATTTTTATATTAAATGAACTTCTATAATTTTGCATCTATTAGTAGAATGCCTATGGCCATGTTGCAAATCATAATATTCATTCTCATCATATCCCTATGGAAGAGGTTTCCTCATATCAACCTCTATAATATATTTGGTGAATATATATTAAATAATGTAATATAATATTATAATATTAATATATATTATATATTTAAAGTAATTATATTGAAATATGTAATATATAATTCCTAAACTATATTAACATATATATTATATAATTATTGTTTAATATATAAAAATATTATGATAATGTATATTATAAAATATTTATATAATAACTAATATTATGTATATACATATATACACATACATACCTACATGATAAATATATACACACACATATATGTGTGTGTATATATCATGTATGTATGTATATAGTTGTAAGGGGGATTATCTAAAGCGAATGTATCATATCCTAGTGGAAGGGGTTTACTCATATCTACCTCTATTGGCGTAGGGAATATATATTAAATAATGTAATATAATAGTATAATATTATATAATATATCATATAAAATTAAATATATTATTCTTAATAATATATTATATAGTATAAATGTAAATATATTATACTAAAATATTCCCATGTGTCTAAGTTAGGGTTAAATTTAAATATTTTCTTTTATCATTATTTTTTATTGTCATTATTTTATCTCCCATTATAAAGCCAAAAAAAATTCTTGTACAGACTATTAGGTTTACTGTGGTGGTACTGGTGGAAGTGTTGACCCCATTTTATACTATCATTTCTATAGATCATTTTTTTAAGGTATTTAATCTATTTAATTTTTTTTAATTGTGTGTGAAATGTGTTATTTTTTTTCCTTGGTAGGGCCTTTTTATTCATTATTTAGCACTTTATGTTATGAAATTGTTGAGATTCAGATAGGCATGGATTAGTTTTATGAAATGGCTGAGATAATGAAATGATGAAGATTAGGATTGTTTAGCACTCACTACTATTGAATACTATTTATTTCCTTGTGTGTTGAAAACCAATAAGGACCCAAATGGATAATACTAGGGTAAAGCTTACATTTTTAATAAATTTGATCAAATGATATTAGTAACCAATATATTGAATGTTTTCAGATCTAAAAAATTATAGATAATTACCTAAACCAACCAAAAGGACCAGCTTATAACCTCATAAGGACCCATTGATGTCTAAATTCTTGTTCCTCTTGGAATATGGTGAGATAAGCACCCCATAATTTAAAGAGTAATTATAGCATTGATTCATAATTAAATATATATGTTTAATGCATGAAATTAAATTATATTTGGTGAGAATCGCTTAACATCATTTACATGTTCATGGAAATTAGTACTTTAGGATAATTAATATAGTTTATGTTCCCATTGGATGTTAAAATCATATTCAAGTAGCCTCACTAACCAATACCTATGAGGGGAGTCTTAATTTTTTTTTATAACTACTAGGGTTCAATAGGTCTTCTTCCTAGAGAATATATTTAAAAAGTATACAAAAATAAGTGTCAATTTTGAGATTTACAAAATACTTATCAGACATCTTGACCAAAAGTGAGGCAAAGTCAACAAGTTGGAGATCCAAAAAATGGCTTACGACCAAAAACTTAGATACTAAAATGGCCAACAAGGCCATGAGATATATTATAGAATAAAATAGATAAACCAAAAAGGCAATAACCAAATACTAGGACCTAAAAACCCATAAGATTCAAATATTTTATTTTTTATCATCATATGATTCCGTTGTAACAAGGGAGCCACCACTTGTCGAAGACACCTCACCATGTTGGTATAAAATAGAGAGAATGTGTAGGTCCAGGTGGGAAATAGCCAACAAAACACAAATTTACACTTAAAACAAGATAAAATAGAGAAGAACATAGGAGGGAAAAGATAGTCTAAAACACAAAATACATATCTATTAAATGATACTAAAATATAATTACATTAGCTAGTTATCTCAACAAAAAACTACAACTATAGTTGTTCACAAAATTCTTACAAAAAAATATTTCTATTTTATCATTCTTCTTTATATTATGTTGAATGGTCTAACTATTCTCATGTTCTATTCTTCCCACTCTTTCTTTTATTCTCCCTTTGTTTCTTGTTTTACTTCATAGTTTATTGATGTGTTTATCTTATCCCTACTTCTCTATTATCCAAGCTACTGTGCTCTACCTATGACTGCTATTATTGTATTAAAAACTACTAATTGGTACCTTATTTACTACCTCTTCTACCTTTTACTACTAATTCACTAATTTATATATGTTTCTACTCTATGTTTATTAAATTTTGTTACATTCTATTGATCTCTTTGTCTCTTTATCTTTTTTATGATAGTTTAACCTACCACCATATTTACCCCCCAAATAGAAATGGTTCTCAAAATTTCAAATGTTGTATTTAACTTTTTAGTGTTCATTACTATAGAATTCCATAGCATAAGGTATCTAAAAATATGGGTAGGGATATAATATTTTAACACTCCTCCTTATCCCTGACCTTCTTTGAATGATATGATGAATCTGTTTCAATCATTAAAACATCTAATTACTTATCATCTTCACTTATGAAATATACCTATTACATCCACTCCTATCAAAGATGATGCATTATCTATTCTCAAATATAACCTTGCACCCCTTTTGAACAAGATACCTAATGTTAATAAGGTTATGCTTCAATCCAGACACATAGTAAACATCTAGAATTTGCCTTTTTTCACCTTGATTAGTGTAGATAGATATGTTTCCTTTGCCCATGATGATAACCTTATCATTATTTATCATGTTTACCTCTAATTTTATTAACTCATCAATCTGGTTAAACATGTCTTTGTTCCCACTCATGTGGTTTCTACAACCAATATCTAAGTACCATGTCTCTTTACCACTTTTCTTAGAATTGTTACATGTTATGAATAAGTTTCCACATTTTTTGTTCCTATTAAGTTCATCCTCTTTTTCATGGGATAAATTTGAATTCTACCTATTCATGTCGTACTCCTTTCTACACTCACTAGCATAGTGTCCATGCCTTTTTAAATAATAGCATTGATCATTGGATTTGTCATACCTTTGTGTAGATATACCTCTAAAAGTGTTATTTCTTCCTTCTCTTCTTATTATATGTAACTCTTGATGGATATGCCTTTTAGCTTATTGATTATTGCAAGATTTTCCTCTTCCTCTATGGTTTGATCCTTTCCCCCTTCCTCTCACATTCACATTGGTCTTAAATTCTTAATCATGGGAGAAGGTAGCTAACCTATTCATACTTTTTTCATGGGTTCTTAAGGAACCCATTATCTCATCTATTATCATTTTCCTCAAATAATTTAACTCCTTAATTATAA
Organism: Torreya grandis; assembly: GCA_037957365.1. Lineage (NCBI taxonomy): Eukaryota > Viridiplantae > Streptophyta > Pinopsida > Cupressales > Taxaceae > Torreya > Torreya grandis. The sequence goes on from JARHVA010003647.1 coordinate 1,018,776, forward strand.
CCACTATAAGGTCAAATATAATTGGGAGGATCTTCAACACATTCTCTATGATTATGTGACCTTCAAGGGTATCACCACATGTCTTCATTTGATTGATAATATTAATTATCCTTATTTAAAAGTCATTGATAGACTCATTCTCCTTCATTTTTAGGGTAGAAAAGTCACTTATTAAGAGCTACAACTTTAAAATATTCACCTTCTCACTTTATTAATAGGCATTTTGTAAATTTTCCCATGCTTGTTTGGAATGGATAGTTATTGCTATCTTAGGAAATATTGAATCAGCTAATTCTATTTGTATGTAGATGAGTTCCTTGGTATCCTTTCTATTATTCTCTTTCAACACATTCCTTTGTTCTTGGATTAATGCATTAAACACTTATAGGTATATAACACCACTATGTCCACCTTGAACCAACTCCCATAGTTTTTAAAAGTTAAATTTGGTCTCCATATTGATGCTCCATACAACATAGTTCTTTCCATCAAATGTAGGGGATATTTCCATGAACCAAAACTACCTGTTTCCATGTATAAATAGTCTTATAACTTGGGGGATTTGATACCATTTATTGGAAAAAAATAGAGAGAATATGTTGGCCCAGGTGGGAAATAGCCAACAACACAAAAAATTACACTTACAACAAGATAAAATAGAGAAGAACATAGGAGGGAACATATATTCTAAAAAAAATATGCATATATATTAAATGATTCTAAAATTTTATTACATCAACTGGTTATGTCAACAAAAAACTACAACTACAACTTCTAATAAAATTCTTATAAAAAATTATTGTAATCTATTTTATCCTTATTAATTATATTTTGTTGAATGGTTTGACTCCTATCAACTTATATTCTTTGTGATATTTTATTCTACCCCCTTTTCTTCTTATTTTACTTACACATTCTATTTCTATGTTTATCTTCTCCCTGCTAATCTATTCTCTAGGTTTCTCTACTATACCTCTGACTATTATTGTTATATAAAAAACTAGTAGCTACTACCCTATTTCTTACCACTTCTACCTTCTAAAACTACTATGCTAAGTTTTATATTTATTACTCTATATTTATTCTATTCTCTTAAATTATATTTATCTATGTATCTTTTTATTTCTTTATTGACAGTTTAACCTACCACACTATTCCCCCTAAAACATAAATGGTTCTCAAAATTTCAAATCTGAATTGATATGTTTAATTTGTTTGGTGACCACTGATGTGGAAGTGCATAACATAGGGTAGGTGAAAATATGGGTAGGGATATAATATTTTAACACACCACACATACCCCTATCCACCTCCCCTTAGAGCTTGAGTTTTATTCCACTAATAAAGACTATAGCTTGATTACTTTTTAGCCTCCCATGTATGATCAAGTTTACCACCTATTGGGATGTCCTAACTAGCTAAGGAGGTGTTGCACCCTTACCTTAAACTACTAGGTTAGATAAGAACTTAACAACCTCCACTTGCTCCATACTTCCCCAAAGCAATGTTTGCAATCCTAAAAGAAAAGGCTATCCAGGATTTCATAAGTTTTAACCAAAATGTTCTCTAATTTCCAAGTTATTGCTGACTTTTCTAAACTATTATTGACTTCTTTTTTAGAGCAAAAATCAAGATTTTAGAATCTCCTTCAATCATAATATTCTCAATTTTGCATTGCATGACCAACTCAAGCCTTGTTACAAGAGCATGTGCTTTAGATTCATTGTTCATTCCATCTGAGAGCTTCCTAGAGATAGCTTTGATGAGAGATACATTATAATCCATTATTATACAACTTGCTCTAGAAGCACCTAGATTGCCTCTTGAGGCTCCACAAAAATTAATTTTAAACCACCCTAGAGGAGGGGGAGCCAATAAGCTTTATCCTTTCTTGTAATTTTTACCTAAATTTACTATTGACCAATTAATTGGTGGTTGAATAATGAGACTTAATTTGGAACACATTTTCTTTCCTCACACCAAAAAACAAACATTTCTACATTTAATCTAAAAATAAATGACCTTTTAGATAGCTACCTCTAACTTTTATGAAATTGAAGAAAGAGATCTCACATTTCCTTTAAAAATAAAATGATTTCTCTCCTTCCAAATTATCCACATAAAAATAGCTAGAGTGAATCTCCAAAGTCTAAAAAGTGAATTTTTACATTCCCTAATTAGCCAAGAGTAAAATGCACTGAATAATGAGGAGGGATAAATCCAATACCATTCAATCTTACAACATAACCATCCCATCACCAAGTATCAAAGGGGAAAGAATAAAGTATGTGATTGGTAGTTTATACATTAGATTTGCAAAGAACTAAATTGGAAGGGTCCATAAAACTAATTTTACCCAATAGATCCTAAGTGAGGATACAATTTTCAACTTCTAACCAAGAAAAATATATTTGTTTATAAAGACCTATCTTGTCCCAACACAATAATCTTTCCCATCTCAATGCATCATATATTACCTCATCCATCTGATAACCAAGGCTTAGTTTAATAAATATACTTTTTGAATTTATGTATCCATTTGATTTATGATTTCAATGAAATGATATTATATATTTATAAGCAAATTTTTTAGGTTGGAAAAGTATTATATACTAAACTAGAGCCATAATGTTTTAATATTTGATGTTGTTCAAGATAGATTTGTCTAATGTTTTTCTTGGCATGTCCATAATCCAACTAACAAGATAATTTGAAGGCATGATCACGATGTTTACTAGGTTGTATAAAATGATCATCATATTGTGTTAATTGAATCAACATTTTCCTTTGAATATTAATGAGGTCGAGCACATAAAGTCCCTTGATTAGACCTATTCATTGAAATAGTAATTGGATCAATTGATATGGATCAACTAGTCATATTCATCCATTTCAAATAGGAAATGCCTTTTGATGTCAAACCTTACATATTTTTATTTTTTTTAATTTATATTAAGGTTGGATGGACCTCTACCCAATAAAACACATAATATGAAAAGATAGACCTGGATTAAGGATAAAAATCCATAAGACATATGACTAAAAAACTAGAAAAAAACATGTTACTAGTTATATTATATTAATATAACAAACATTTATAGATATATAATAATAATAACACTAATTTATCTTACAAAATAATCTAAGAAACTAGACTACCTACTATAGTAACAGTCAACTAACATCTATTATTTTATAACTACAAGGGGTTTTCCACCCTAGCTTGCACATAGAATTTCACTATCTAAAATTTGATTTACCAATGATGGAAAAAGCACTTGAGAATGATATGGTATTTTATTTAAAGTATTATGTAATTTTTTAAGGATTTTAATAATTAATATGGTGATACTCTACAAAATATAAATATCTCAAGGCCAATCCTCAAATTATAAGAAAGCATGTCATCCTACATATTTTATATCAACATAGTAATAATATGGTAATGAGAGGTTGTAGAATTCTCATAACCATAATTATAATTATTTCCATAAGGTTTCTTCCTTGATCTCACTCAAAATTTTATTTCAACTTATTTATACCATTTAACTACATGCTCAAGGCACAAACACTCAAATTCATCATCAGTGTGGTTAGTCCAATAAATGAAGCATAGAGTCCAGATATGTAATACCACTCAAGGTGTCTCATAGGATATAACTTAAAGGTAATCTTGAATTTATTATAAGTAATTTAAAGGTATCACTTATTAGTTCCTTCAAGGTGAAGGAAAATTATTCTTTTGTGCATGCTAAAGGTATTTCCTAAGGTATCTCCTTAGAGATACCTTCAATGTCTCTTTAAATGTATGATAATGCCTTTTAAGGTATCTCTTATGAGATTCCCTAAAGGTCCTTGTAATATATTTTTGGGTATCTTAAATTTATCTCTTAGGAGATACCTTAAAATATAAATCCACTTTGGTGCATATTTGAAAGGTATATCCTAGGAGATACCTTAAAATATATCAGAAGGCCTTTCAAGCTATCACCCAATAGTGTTTTGAAGGTGAAAAAAATTCCACTCATGAGATGTATTAATTGGCCTTATAATACCTTAGTGGGTAAGTTAAAGGTATATCCTAATATATAAATTTAATGATAAATCCTCTCTGATGCATATTTGAAAGGTATCTCCTAGGAGATACCTTGAAGATATTACAAGGCCTTTCAAGTTATTACCTAACAATGCTTTCAAGGTGAAGGAAACTTTAACTCATATAATATGCCTTCATGAGCCTTGTAATACCTTAGTGGGTAACTTTAAGGTATCTCTTAAGAGATACCTTGAAGGATAAATTGACTTTGATGCATGTTTGAAATGTATCTCCTAGGATATTCCTTGAAGATTTTACAAGGCCTTTCAAGTTATCACCTAGTGTTGGTAGAGAAATAGAATGTGTAGGCCTAGATGTATAAGGGAAAAAATAAAATAAGATTTGGATGAATCCTAATCCTGACATAAGTGTTGTAAATTCATAAAATGATCATTCAATAAATATATAATATGGGAGGGAAAAGTATCAACATAAAAAACACTCAAAATGCATATATTAATTTATTCTTAATACTCTAATATAAACCAATTTGATGCATAAACTTACACAAATACCTATTTTTGTCTCATTTTTTTGCATTTTATTAACTATTCTTCAACCTAACACTTTATTTTCCTTCCAAACACAAAACAACTCCAAAACATTCTAATTTAAATTGATGTAATAAATATGGTTATTGAGGGGGAGATCTAGAGATGAACAGAGGTAGGTGAGGGAAAAAATAATTAATTTTAACAATACTCCTTATTCTTGACCTTCCTACCATGGCCTAAAGGATTTTCCTAATCATTCAAAACATCCTTATAACTTCTCTTTATCTATCCATATCCTTCTGGACTCATTAAATGTTTATCTAGAGCTAGACTGTCGAAGTCCATAGCTAGGTTGTCTAAGTTCATAACTGGACTGTTAATGTCCTAAGATACCCTAATAAAGTCAATAGCTTTATTGTTAAAGTTTTTATCTACCCTGATAGAGTTTATGGATACCTTGATGAAGTTTATAGTTAGACTGTTAAAGTTTGTAGCTACCTTGCCAAAGTCTAAAGATGGACTATTGATGTCCATAGTTGGATTGTCAAAGTACGTAACTACCTTGTTGGAGTTTATAGCTAGACTATCAAAGTCGATAGCTACCTTATTATAGTCCATATATAGACTATAGAAAATTCATGATCCTTGTAAAAATTCATTAACTCGTTATAGATATACACTTCCCTTTATCCCTCCTAAAAATTGTGATGTAGTGGCCACTTTATTTCTCCACCATGGTTATGAATTATTTGAGGGTCTAAAATACAACTAATTTTTTATTAAAAAAATAAACCCACATATTATAACTAAAATGATATATGAATGTTATGAAGTATAAATTATTAGATAGGGATGTGGTTTTAATTAGACCACATAAGTTCAAATGGATCAGCTCTAAAAGGAAATTGGGTGTTTGGGAATATACACACAATATGTAGAATTCAAATGATGATATGAAATGATGTGTCAAAATATAAACATAGTAACATACAAGAAGGAAGTTTAACATACCAATAAGATCCTAAGGCTCATGATTTTTGAAGTTAACTTTAGCAATGTCTCATCCCATAAAGGTGTTGTCCAAAACCTTTCTCATAAAAAAGTGTGTGATGAGATGTTCATCATTGGGATGGAACCTATATCTAGGAGGTAGATGTGTGTCACCATTATCCTAAGAATAACTAAAAGTTAGTATCTCAATAATTTAATTAGATTATCTCTCCCCACCAAAAACCAATATTAATAGATTGTTATGTTTAGATTTCACACAACATATATATAAATAATATATGTAAGAAATGCAAAAGGGTAAATGCCCACTTGCTCTATATAATAACTAAATATGTGGGTTATGAAAGAAGGATGTGTGGTTTTTACTTATTTTAATGGGTGTGAAGAGGGGTGGGAGAATATGATGGGATGGGAAGTATGGGAAGGCATATCAATATGGATGAATCCTATTACCAGACTGAAATGGATTCCCTTAACCTAGTTTGTACATCTATAAGAAAATCATCACCATAGATAGGCTTGTTTGATGCCAAAAGAGTTATTTATTTATTTATTTATTTATTTATTTTTTGGTGTGTGTGTGTGTGTGTGTCTGTGTCTATCATTATTGTTAAATAAGGGGTCTTGGGGCAATATTTATAATATATTTCCAAGGTCTCTCTTTCAAATCTAGAAAAAAGTCCCAATAATGCCTTCACATAATTAATCCAACCACGAGAGGCATCTCTTCTTGTAATGACATAATTAAATCACCACATTACATCCATACTAGACATTAAATTTAAATGGTTGAAAGAAATATTAGTTTAACAAAAAATCAATAAATTTAACCTCTTTTGTAATTATTTCATTTGGTGCCACAACTTGTTGATGGTTACTTGGTTAGGCTAGCTAGCTACTCTGGAGACTTGAATATGATACAAAATATCATATAGCTTATTGGTTGCACTATGAACATCAACATTAATTTACTAAGGTTCATGGGTGATTTGAATTTTTTTCCACCTTCTCAAATCCTCCTTAGCACTATGGTGTATTTCCTTCAAGGATACCCCTATGGAATCAACAAAATCATTAAAGTTATCAATATATTCTATAGTGTCCTATGGGTTCTTCTTCAATTTATTTTCAAGAGGAAAAATATTTTATCTTTACTCAAAATCCATCTCCTCACCTGTACCAAGGTGCATTGCCTTCCTCTTCCTCACCTTGTAAATTGTTCCACTCTTCTTACCAAACCTGATGGAGACTATGGGAAATTTAATTACAACTAGATTTTTTCTTTCATCCCTAGCTTCCTGCATCTCTTTCACCTATTGGGGAACTATGAAAGCCCCTATTTTTCAAATGGACTTAGGATTTGAGATGAATAAGGTGGAGGATTTATATGAGGAGGTGTAATTAATGAATTAACTATGGAAGTATTAATCTAAGTGGTAAATTGAAGAGATTGGTGGATAATTCTCTGCCCTAGAGAAAACTCTCTTCTTCATGAGACCTCAGCCATATACCTCACCAAACTAGCATTTCTCTCCATATTCATTATGGCTAAGAATACTAGTGAGGCATATGAAATGTGTACTCCTATTTTTTCTAACTTTATTTATGAAATGGGTGGGATTTGAGGATAAAAAATAGACACAGTTATTTGGTCTTCAAAATAGACCTTCTTCTCTCAAATCTTAATTGACTGAGGGGAAAGAATTAAAGAATTATTAGGATAAATAAACAAAAAATATTGATAAATAATAAAAGCTAGACTTAAAAATTAGATTTAAACATTGATAAGTGAATAAATAGTAGAAGAGGATACCTCAAAAATCCTTTGGCTTGGTTATTCTATGATGACTTATTGATCTCCCAGACTCAAGCCATTGGCTTTCTCAAACTTTACCTCTTCAGGATCTAGGTGAGTCTCTTAAATATTTCCTTGATCTAATTTTGTTTAATCAGAAGCATCTTATTCAAATTCATCATTTAGGTAATTAAACAATGATATTAGTTCCATTTCTTCTTCCATAAGTAACCTTTCTTGAGTTTTTCATTCATTTTCTTTCTCGACTTCATCTGATTTTTCCTCTCAAGAGACTTCTCAATAGTATATAGAGCAAGATATAGTCTTTATTATAAAGGTATGCTATCAATAAGAGTAGGATAATACTTTGTCTTCCTCTGGTACATGATGATGGGGGGAGTGGAAGGTGACACAACTAAAGGAACAATAGTGGAAGGATTCATCCCTAGATATGGTGGTGAAGCCATGATAACAATTATTGTGTAGGTGGGATGAAAGGTGTTTGGAGGTGAAATGTTAGACATACCATGAGTAAAGTTTTCCTCACCAATAGATGGAAGTGATGAAGGGCTAGCCATAGTATACATGGGGAAATTAGGAACAACTAGAATGAAATAGAAATAAGCTTGTAAGAAATTTAGAAGAGTCACTTGGGTCAAATTTTTTAAGGGGGTAAAAGAGTCATCACAAAATTCTCTTCCTTTATTTTCTTGGAGAAGCTACCAACCTATCTATTTTAGTTGATATGCCCAAAACTTAGGTGTCATGAGATGCTGTAATGGAAGGGACCTAGGGACTTGAAATACCCTTCAGAATATCCCTTCTAAGCTAAGGATTAGATTCTCTTTGGACACAAAATTTAGTTGGTTGCTTATTTTTAAACTCTTATAGAGGATAATGATGATAATCTTATAAATGAGAGACATGAAGCTAGGGATGGTTTCCATTGGTGATTGAATTCCCTCTCATATTCTTCCTTAAGGGATTAAGGATTATAATATAATTCCTGAGCCTAGAACGTGGACATCATATTATCCTTCATATTCTTTAATATGACCAAATCATCAGGTGTATTTTAGAAGATGGGATCAAGATCATATTCCACATGCCCATAATAATCATGCACCTTCTTATTATCTTAAAGATATTAAAGGTATACTCTAACCCTTTTCATTAGATCCCATTCTCTAAATGGTGCTAATTTTAGATTGTAATTGGTCTTAATTTTTTTGGCCTAGTTGAAATGTGATTTGACCCCATACTATATTTGGTTAATGCTCATGGGAGTCTTGACATAATAATCCAGATGCCTCTGACCTAGTTCCTCATTAATATTATTATAAACCTAAAAAGTTATTTCTTTTTAATTAATCTTTTCTATAACATGTTGTGGTAGCAATAAGTGAGAAGTCCCCATCCCTTCAATCCAAATGATAGTAACAGTTGGATGTAACCGGTAGTCTCCCCCTTTGTGTAGTGTCCTCAAAATGTTCTTGGATAACCTATACATAGATTTCCCGTGGATTTCATGATAGATACAAGGGTAAAATTCATTGTAGTTTTTTTCAATTTCATACCTTATCTATGAATGAACATAAACAAACGATATTCACTAATTATGTTAGCCACATATTCTTTTGAGGGTTGCCACAACTCACCATAACTTTTGTAAATAGTTCCCATAAGAGCATCCAAAAAATAGGACATCATGTAAAACCTACCATCTGATGGCCTTTGGTTTGGAGATAACATTTGGGACTTTAGTCTAGCATAAATAATTTCTCCCAGTGTAATCAATTAATCAGAGGTTAACAAAATATCCAACAATAGAACCCACTCAAATTAAACATATAAAATACTCAAAAATCCATATAGTATATTAAATATATCAATTTATATCCTAAACCTATTCCTAAATTTAAGGATTGAATTAGATGCAATTTCCCCTTTATGATTCAATTTCTAGACCTCAACAAGCCACTCTTTCAATTTTCCCTCTATAGTGTTTTATTCAAGACAAACATTATCCAAGTTTTGATTGTATATTGTTCAGGGGAAGGTAACTTAAGATACCTATTGAAATCCTTACCCAAAATGTATGTATCTAATTTATTAATTTTCCTATTATATAAGCAACCATTATCAAAATTTACATTAAAAAACAAATCTCTAAGTAGGTTTATGCATGTCATTAGCTCTAGTTTCATAGCTTCCTGATGAAGACCCTGTAGCTTCATGAGAAAAAAAATCAATGTAATACTTATGAGAAGGTGTAATTATATCTAGAGGTGAGTACAACATTATAATTCTACCTCATCCTATAGTGAAAAATAATGGTAGTATTTGAAATCTAAATCACTTTTCTCAAACATTGTATCAGTGAAATCAATCATGGCAATGAAAGCATACAAAGAAGGGACATTTAATTATTTAGAATTTTATTCCATTTTTGATATGGTTGTATGTGTCTAGATGATATCAAAAATAATAGTTTTAATTTGCAAACACTAGTGATGAATTGGGGCTTTTGAGTGTACAAGAGTTTAAATACACAATGTTTGCTTGAGAAAAATGGATAAGTAAATTACCTTTTAGAATAAATTTTGCATATATCATCCATATAATTTCAACATTTAATGTATTATTTATTTTTGATTTAAATACCCATTTCATTATGAAAATTCTATTCAAATTTAGTGGGTTCAACCATATGTCAAACCTTTGTTAACTATAAATGCTCAATCATCAAATTTGAGATAAATGTCAATGATGATTACCACATACTTAGGGTTAGTTATTCTAGATGATGATAGGTGTAAACTCATCATTAATACATAAATTCATACCATTTAATGTGTTTGAACCTTCCATGGTCATAATTTTATGAGATTACACCATGTGTTGAGATCTTGGAGGCTCAGAGATAACAAAAGTCTAATGCATTAGACCACATACCAAAGAACTATTTAATATTTTTTGAGATTTTTTTAATGAAGGGATACCAAGTGTCATATGTTTATCAATCTAGGAGATCCAAAATACAAGGTGAAAATCCTTTTTAATTTAAACCTTTTTTATTATCTAGTAAATTTGTGTCTTTAATTTGTACATGTTTGAAAGGTATCTCTTAGGAGACACCTTGAAGGTATCCTTAAACATGTTACAAGGCACCATAATGTATCACCCATTAGTTCCTTAAAAGTGAAGAAAAATTAAACTCCTATGCATGTTGAAGTCATATCCTATGAGATACCTTCAAAATCCCTTGGATTATATTACAACTCCCTTTGAGGTATCTTCCACAAGCCCTTTTTGATGAAAGGATGCCAATTATTATACTTTTAGGTATTCAAGAGAATAAAATTATGGGGTATAAATACTTTTAACTTTATCAAATAATATTTTAAACCTTTGTAATAACTTTGTGGGTAACTTGAAAGTATCTCCTAGGATATTCATTGAAGGTACCCTTGAAGTTATTATATAACCATTAAAATATTTCCTTCAAGGTGAAATAAAATTTCACTCGAGTAACTATTGGGAGATACATTAAACATCCCCTTGAAATTATGACCATTAACAATGCCCTCTGATGTATCTCTTGGGATTTTCTTTCAAGGGCCTTGAAATACCCTTGTAATACCTTCACATGTAACTTTAAGGTATCTCCTAAGAGGTACATTGATAGAAAAATTCACTGTTGTAAATGTTTGAAAGGTACCTAATACCTTTAAGGTACATGTTGATGGGAATTTTGACATAAAAATCAACCATAGTCTAGGTTTGATAGTTTTAGTCCATTATAAGCCTCCTTTGAAATAAATTTTTCCCATCCACTCTTATAAATAATGCGTGAGGATACTTTCCCAAGGTTTATTTCACCTTCTCTAGGTACATTGAATCTCACTCAGTGGATCATTGAAACCATGAATAAATAGACCTAAATACCTATCAACATGGAAAACATCCTAAATTTCCATTAATACATTAGTCCCAACAAGTTATTCTAATGAAAATGGGTGTATAATGGGATATCAAGTACAAATAAAGTCTACTTTAATTGTAAAAATGTTTAACTTCTATGGATATACATTCATAGCCCAAATGATGAATAAACCTTTGATGCTTATTCATTTGAGGTGCCACGATGTTACTTCTTATTTTGACACTTATCATTATATGGTTTAGTCTAGAGGTCAACCTTTGAATTTGAGTTGAACAATGTGATATGGTGGGCCCATGGTTCTAAACAAAATATTCCAAAGACCAAAATGATATTTGGAGATATTCATTCAATAATTTTTTTTGGGTAAATTAGTTGAAGAGATTTTTCTTGACTAAAAGGCTCTAACTGAAAGCTACCAAAAATCCCAAAAAGTAAGTGTTCTTTAGGGAGATTGATATTTAGGAAGATGTTATTAAGGAGAAAGTTCCCCACCAAAACCTATCAAATGAGAGATACCAAAGCTAAAGTTTTTGAATACCATAAATTTATAAATACCAATGTTTTTGAAGTAAATTTGTCACAGAGGAAGGTGCCAAATAGAAATATTAGAACGAAATTTTTTAATTGAAAATATCCTCAAGAGAAAGTTCATGAGACCAAATGTTGTTGAAGACTAAAAAATTTCCATAATACCAAATAATTAAATACAAATAAAATAACCCAAATAAACAAACCTGAATACTTGTCATACATGGAAAACTTCAAAAATTTCCATTAATAGATTAGTCCCAATAAGTTATTATAATGAAAATATGATGTAATGGGAGACCAAGTACAACCAATGTGTTGTTTAATGATAAAAACCATTCAAATTATATGGATACACATGCATATCCCAAATTATGAATAAACCTTGGATGCTTATTCATTCAGGGTGCTATAATGTTACTTCTTATTTTGACACTTGTCACTATATGGTTTAGTCTAGAGGTCAACATTTACATTCAAGTTAAATGATGTGATATGGTGACCCCAAGGTGTCAAATAAAATACCCTAAAGACCAAAATTTTATTTAAAGAGATTCATTTTGAAATATTTATTTAAAAAATGGATCCTCTCATACAAGGTGGGGTGTTTTGGATACAACACTGTACACATTAAAGGTATCTCCTAGGAGATACCTTCAATGTCATATGGAATATATGATGACACCCTTTAAGGTATATTTTACAAGCCTATTTTAATGAAGTGATGTCAAGTGCCATACTTTTGGGGATCTGGGAGAATAAAAATATGGGGTGTAAAGCCTTTTACATTTATCAAAGAATTTTGAAACCTCTCTAATACCTTCATGGGTAACTTGAAGGTATATCCTAGGAGATACCATGAAGGTAACCTTTAGGTTATAAAAAATAAAATCAAATAGTGCCTTCAAGGTGAAGGAAAATCCCACTTAAATAACTATTGGGAGATACATTAAACATACCCTTGAAATTATGACCATTGATAATGCCCTTCGAGCTAATAAAATACACTTAGGTTTCCCTAACATAATTTCATCATAAAAGAGTCATGATGACTATTCTAGTGGGAAATATCCCTCTAATCTATGGTATGTTTCTAAGTGGAATTTTTATAAATATCTTGGGGTGAGATCCAACTTTACTAGACACATGTTATTCATTAACAAAGAAAAGGAAGAATAAATAACAAACACAATTGTATGACAAGTAATCTCTTGATCTCTTCTTGTATATTGATCGAAAACTTCAACCCTTTGAAAAGAGGGTTATTCATGTATATAAAAGACTTGGGGAAGGGGTTTATTTAGACTCCAAGTATATAAAAAATTGGTTACATAGAAAATAACTAGACTAAAAGTACTAGTTTATGTTAGAACTTATAGATAATCTTAGACATGCAACATGTGCATGCTAGCAAAAAATAATTTATTTAAGTATAGTATGGATGTAATAAGACTTAACTATTCATTTGTAACCATTACATGCAAAATTGTATTAAAAATAACCTTTTACTTAAGCTAAACTAGCTCCTTCTTAACACTTTTTAAATTTACTATTGGAATTGTAGTTATAATTGGAGTTGTGCTAGCAACTAGAGTTGAGCTTGTTCTTGTAGATGCTGTGATTGGAGATGTGAATAGGGACACACTCATTAATTATACTAGAGGTACAAGTAGAGATGAATTAAGAGGATATATTGATGTAGTTGTTGATCCAAAAGGGACTAAAGTTCATGGTGGTATGACTAAAACTATAGGTGGGGTCTAAAAAATGGAACTGACAGGTGGTGTTGAGATTTTCTTCTTCTTAGCTTGTGAATGTTAATAATATTTGTATGATTTGGCATGCCATGACTAAATTATGTTAATATCAAGTAGATGAGGTTTGTTTACCCTACCTATCTATTCCATTAGCCTTGCATTTTCTATCTTGGTGTCTCAAAAGCAAACCCAAAAGACCTCCACCTTTGTTGCCTTCTTCATTGTGCTTATCTTTGATTCAATATACTCCAAGATTAGTAATTATAGAATATATTTTGAACTATTTTAAACTTTTTGAATCATGTGATAAAAAATGGTTTGAGCTACCAACTTTCCAGTGTTATCTTGAGCTCCTGCTAGTTATATCTCATTCAAAGTTTGTGTTGCTTGCTTTTCCAATTCTGCAATCTTATTCACTAAAAATTTATAATCAGTCACCCAATATCAAGCCTCCCAAGTTTTGATGATATCTAAATTTAACACATCATCTAAATATAAAGGGGTAATTAGATATAAGTAGATGTATGCCTTATTAGAAGTGTATAATACCCGAAAATCAATTTATTTTCATCTTCTCTAAGAAGCTTAAATAATTATATTATGAAATTTACTTGTAGATCCAATTAGACTCTTAAAGAAATAATTGTATCCAAAATTTCATACAACATTAGTTCCACATTCTATACATCCTTCTCTATCCTAGAGGGCACTCATATCACCTATTGCTACTCTCTAATATTTTCCAACTCTTCTTCTAGTTATTTTTTGGCCATCTTCATTACCTCATGGATGGATAATACTACTTCGATATAGGTTTCCATGTATAACTCGAGCTACTCAATGTATAGGGACTAGCCCTTCTTATTATATTACCTATTTGAAAGAGAGTAAATTTATTTTATTTCCTCTAAAATTATCCCTCTACCACTACTATCTTCAATATTTCTCTTGGTAACCCTTTTCACTAATATTGTGGCTTTATTAAAAAGTGAGATTATAGTGGGAAGGTCAGTGATCTTCAGATTGGGCCTCTTAAAAACTGATGCTCCTAACTCCTTGGCCTAATCTAGAAGAGTCAACTTTCACATATCTAATGGTTGAGATTTTATCTTTGTATCCTCCTTAGTCCTAGGTTTAGGCTTAGTGGATGGCTTGGGTATTGAGGGATAAATTATCTTGGACTAGTCTATGTTTTAAAATTGTGGTATGGGGTGCACAACATATATAGGTTTCGTATTGGAGGCCCTTTTTTCCACCACTATTGTGGTTTGAACTAGTCTTGGAGATGTAAATGGTCAACCAATTTGGTTAGATGAGGCAACCACTTAGGTGATGGGTTGGTTGGTGACTATGGATGTAGAGTTGAAAACTAAACGACTGGGAGAAAAGGTGACTAGGATGGAAAGAATAATGATTGAAGGTAAGAATACTACAAGGGTAGTGATTGGAGAAGCAAAAATGGAAATAAGAGGAGTAGAGGTGGTTTGGATGGAAGGAAAATGGTTAAATGGATAGATACTACAAGGGTGATGATTGGAGAAGCAGAAATTGCAATTGGAGTAATGGTTCAAGAAATGAAAAGAAGAATAGTAGAGAATGAGTGTATATGAATGAAAGTAGAAACAACTAGAGAAGGCATAGTAGTATTAACCGGTAATGAATGTAAAGTAAAAAGGCCTAAGGGAGTAGTAAAGATAACACCCTTACTAGATTGATCACCATTGAGGGGTGCCTTTTCTTTTAATCCTTGCAAGCTCAAGACCTTGGCTTGTTATATCTCTTCTTAACCTACCTCTTGTCTTGTCACACCTTCAACTAAAGGTTGTGCCTCTCCACTGTTTACCTCTCTAGATGGGGTTTGAGGTCTCTCTACCCCAATATTTTGTTTTATAAAATAATGTAGTCCTATTGGCTTATGGATCATTCACTAGTTGATGAGGAGGGGGAAGAGTCATAGTAGATGTTATGGCTACTAACGTTTCCATAGTATGTGCTATATCTTCCTCATTAGAGGAGTCCATGTAAATGATATAAATTAAATGTTACAACTAGAATGGGTAGATGTATATACCTCATAAACATGTCTCCATATATGTAGGAAATAACTATGGTTTTGGTGATGTAGTGTATAAAGACACCATCTACAATCTTGCCTTCAAAGAATGAGTCTCATAGCAAGTTAGTGCATGGCATGACTTCTAGTTTGGAAACTACGTAGTGAAGCTAGAATTTGAATGGTAATAATTTAGATATGAGTTATTTCTCCTCTAATAAAATGTCCTCCTCTAATGTGAATAGATAAAAAAAAATTATGGCCTCCCAAAGAGCCAATTAACTAGGATGGAATCTATCTAACATAGTTACATCAAATATTGTATCTATGTACTCTATGGAGTCTTTGATTGAAAAACTTGGATAATGGTGGATCTCCCTTGTACACACTATATGAAGACACCATTGTTATTGTTCAATGTTAGTGTGATGTAATATTTTCAAAATGGTGTCGTAAGAAATATATTGTGTAATAACTAGGGCTTTTGAAATTTTAGTTAGCTATGTGCACTTGATCTCTTAAAAATAAAATAAGGTAAAATCAGCTATGGGATCTATGTTATAAATCTATGAAATAATTTAATTTTTTGGATCATCAATAACTAATTTATATATCTCATCACCTTCATTAAATTTTAATTTGACCACCTAAGTCTAGTGGGCATGCCACATATAATGCTTACTCATTCAGGGTGCCATGATGTTTATCTCATAAAATATTACTTCAAGAGCCTTAAAATACCCTTGTAATACATTTATGTGTAAATTTAAGGTATCTCTTAGGTGATACCTTTATATAAAAAATCACTTTTATGAATGTTTAAAAATTATCTCCTAGGAGACACCTTGAAGGTACATATTGATAGGAGTTTTGAAACAACAATCAACTGTGGGCTAGGTCTAATAATTTTAGTCCATTGTAAGCCTATCCTAATAGAAATATTTTTCACCCATTCCTATAAATAATGGTTAAGGTCACTTCCCCAAGGTTTATTTCACCTACTCTAGGTACATTGAACCTAAATTAGTGGCTCATTAAGACCATTTTATCTAGAATTGTGATACATGAATAGTTGGTTTATTTATTTATTTTCTTGGTGTTTGTCTTCTTGGGTTTTGGTGGTGGCTATGATAGTTTTCATAAACTTATCCAAGTCATAAAACATTGTAATACATTTACAATTTTGGATTTTTTCATCAAATGTCAAGTATTTATTGCATGAAATGGATTGGATCTTCCCATGGTTTACAACATGTGTAAGAATTTGGTGTTGATTGATATCTAGCATACTACAAGATCTATACATCATATATTTTATCTTGATGAGTGTTTTTGCCTCATCCCATAGATGGAGGTTGGATTATATTTTTGAAACAAGGATGAAGCATCAGACCATAGATCATCCACATTTATCAAATATTTTAACACCTCACCTTAGGTATGCCAAGTTTCATAATGTTAAGTATCTAGGAGATTTAAAATGTGGGGTGTAAAGCCTTTTAAATTAATCAAATAATGTTTTAAACCTCTATAATATCTTCATGGGTAACTTTAATGTATCCCATAGGAGATACCTTGAATTTACCCTTGAAGGTACTATAAATCCATTCAAATAGTGACTTCAAGGTGAAGGACAATTCCACTTTATATTAATATGGGTCTTATGCACCAACCAAAGTTTACATGAGGAAGCCTCATGCCATGGGTTGAGATCTCCACTAGGATCTGGCATTTTTTATATTTATGGGAGACTACCATATTTAACTTTGAATGGCATGGATATTCTATTCAAATTCAATTATTTTCATGAAAACCCTTTGTTAGAGTGTTAAACACTAATAAATGAGTATCAACTAAATTTATCAATTTGAAATTGATCAAATCAATAAAAAATATGCCTTCACATATGTTATAAATGTCATTGCACATGTTGTAATAACATAACTTAATAAATGAATAAGATTGTTAATGCATTGGCAAATATTATAATTGACCAATCAATAGATCTTAATAGTGATAATAATATTTCTACTTTACCGATAATATTTGGAATTAATATTGGTAATAAATTTCATTTTTCTCTTTCTTTGCCTTTACCACTACCATATTTTGGCTATTGTTGGTTTGTGTTTATTTCTTTCCTTACCATCATGGTTTTTTTTCATAACCTGGATTAAAAATCTTTGATATAGTCATCTAGTTCTACTCAAAGATCAATGGAGCCTATTTTGAAAGAAGCTTTAGCTCATCCTTTAGTTTTTAGCTCATGCCAAAAACTAAATATGGCTTGTTTTGGTAGAGTATCACCTTGTCATTTAAACAACATCTTCTAGATTCTTCCTAAACAAGTTTTCAATTCTATTCTTTCTATCATTAGGGAAGAATTCCTTTTCGATATTAACATGATAAAAGTTAGTTCAATGGTCACCTCTATATTTGATACCAACATAATGTTCCTTGTCTCTAATAAGGAGAAGGTAAAATACTTAGTTGAATTTTTCATTAATCAAAACTTTAATGTTGGCTTGGATGAAGCTATAACATCCCTTGTTAGAGATCAGGGAGAATATTTGTCCTTCTTTAGGAAAGACACGTTTGTGTTCATGCTAACGTCTATGTTCAAGGACTTAGAAAGGATATTCTCTCTTTTCCATGATTATATTTATTCCCTTGTTTCTAATTTGAAGTCAGATAAATTGTCTAATTCATTGTCCCCACACCAGCTTTAAATAATGCTTTGTCACTTCTGCCTACTCTAGAAAACATGCATGTTGTTCTGCATTCTTGACCATGGATTGATTCAGTCAAATTATTAGATAGGATAGTGTTTTGTGGAATTTCTCATTATTTTTCATGGTTGGATAGGCTCTAGCAATATTTTCCATGGCTTCAAACAAAAAATCAGCCATAGACAAATGCAAGTCCAAGTAGTTAGATACTTTGTCTCCCTTGATGGTTATTGGTTCCAATAAGGTGGTTGTTGATTCAGCTACTAGAGATATCCTTTAATAGATAGAAATTGTTTCAAACCTCTAACTACATTCAAGTTTATAAAAATAATACAAATTGACTACATTTAGGACTGTTTTTCTAGATTTTTACACCATGATAATACATTTTATGTTTTTTTAACTCGACATATGTTATGTAAAGGAAATGAAAATCTTTTAATTATTAATTGTTTTTATATATTATTTTTTTTATCAGGAACTAGTCTCATAAATTTTTTATCTATCAAAAAATAAAAAAATAAAACATTAAACATAACTTGATCAATTATTCCAAATCTAGCAACTAAGGAAATACAAACCTTGAAACTACTATAATATTATAGTAATACAAAGTTTAATTAATGATGTGGCCAATTCTTGTTCTCTACTTTTTTTTTGATAGGACATGGTAGTAATACCACTAACAGATTTTATGCAAAGATAACTTTGAGAATATTTGGAATGACAAAATAAAAATAAAAAGGCTTATGAAATAATCATTACATCTAAAAATAAAACTACGTGAAATACTCATACACACTTCATATTATCAAATCAATCCATAATAACTAATTAAACCAATGAAATTTACCAACCCTTAATAGTTATAACACATTTAAGATCAATATTCATCAATTGAAATAACCAAATGATGAATAACCTTGTATTTTATTTTTAAAAATGGGTCCCCTCTTATAAAGTGGGGTATGTTGGATACAACACTATGCATGTTAAAGGTATCTCCCAGTAGATACCTTCAACACACCTTAGAATGTATGACAACACCCTCATAATTATCTTTTATGATCCCATTTTAACAAAGGTATGCCAAGTGTCATACGTTTAAGGATCTAAAAGAATCAAATATGATGTACAAATCCTTTTAACTTTATTGAAGAATGTTTGAAACCTCTATAATACCTTAGTGGGTAATATATGTGCATATAATATGAGATGCATTGAATGTACCCTTGAAGGAATTTGAAATCCATTCAAATAGTGCTTTAAGGTGAAGGAAAATTTCACTCAGGTAACTATTAGGAGATACATTAAACATCCCCTTGAAATTATTACCATTGATAATGATCTTTCAGGTATCTCCTGAATATTCCTTCAAGGACCTTAAAATAACTTTTTAATAAATTCACATGTAATATTAAGGTATCTCTTAGGAAATACCTTGATGGAAAAAATCACTCTTATGAATGTTTGAAATGTATTTCCTAGGAGATACCTTAAAGGCACATGTTGATGGGCATTTTGACACAAAAACCAAGTGTAGGCTAGGTCTGATAGTTTATGTCAATTTCAAGCCTCTCCTAAAATAAATATTTCCCACCCATTCCTAGAAATAATTGGAGAGGTAAATTTCCTAAATTTTATCTCACCTACTCTAGGTATATTGAACCTCACTCAGTGGCTCATTGAGACCACTTTCTCTAAAATTGTGATACAAGAATAATTGTAAGGTTTTTTATTTATTTTGTATTTGTCATCTTGGGTCTTAAGGGTGGTTATGATAAATTTTTAAAGCTTTTCCAAGTCAAAAAACATTATAATACATTCATCTTTTTATCTCTTGTCATCAAGTGTTGAACACTTATTGACTGAAATGGCTTGGACCTTCCCATGGTTTGCATCGTGTGTAAGAATTTGGTGTTACTTCATACGCATCATACTTTAGGATATTTACATCATATCATTGGTTATGACAAGGTTTGATGCCTCATCCCACACACATAGGTTGTCTTATCTTTTTGAAAAAATGATGAAGCCTCAAAGTGTAGATCATCCACATATGCATAAATTTTTAACACCTCACCTCAGACCCCTTAAGTTAAACATTTGAAACATACTTCCCCCTCTTCTTTCTTATTTCAAATAGATGTTTGTAAATTCCTTTGCTTCTCAATTTATATTGGTTGGTGCTGTTATTTACTTATAATCCTTGACACACATAAAACTTGTATTTAAATTGCCCTTCACTTTTGATTGCTTAGTCCTACTTTAGATATGATATTATTTTGTCGGCCTTGTCATAAATTTAATATGACATTGAATGTATCTCATAGGAGATACCTTCAACATGATTATTTTCATTTTGGTCATACATTTTTATTCTATGTCTAAGTTAGTGTATATATTAAAAATATTTAATATGTATTTATATTGTAGATTATAATTCACATTTATTGATATACAAATAATTTCTAGTTGATCATAAATAATATTATAAGTGATAAAATATACAACTTATATTTTATAAAAGATCAATAATTAAATCATTTCAATGGATTTGTAGAATGTCTTAAGGCAATAAATAAATTCTCACTTAAAAGGAAGAATAAGGCCTCAGTCAAAGAAAATTTGAAAATAATACCATTTAAAATTCCAAAACTAAAATTACTTCCACATCATCATTTCCATTTTATGGCGGTGAGAAAATTCCTCTTGTTGATTATTATTTTTATTGTTTAGTTTGACAAATATGCATGTAGATATTTATTTTCTGGGCACTATATCTAAACAAGAATCATCTTCCATTAGAATAATCCTTACCTACGATGAGGATGAAATTAAAGATGCCATTAAATTATATGTAGAATAATGGAATGGAGAAGAGGGATTTTTCCATCGTGCTAAAAATAATTTCAATAAATTTACACCTAGTAAAATGGAATTGACAATAATTAATGTTTCTACTATTTTTGAAACTTTTGGGTTTCATTTAAATAGGTATGACAACCTTAAAATGTTAGGGTTGATAGATAGATAGAGATAATTTGGTCCTTAGAATAAAATATATGTTGAAATAAAAACATGAACCGAGGGCACCAAATTCTTCTACTTGCCACCATGTAAATATGAATTTAAGATAACAATACAATCAAGGAAACATATTTGTATGAATATTTAAAAAAGCATATAAAATTATTCACACTAGTGGAGAAGCATAAGATTGAATAAAAGGTTGATACACTTTTGTTGGCACAAAATTATGATCATACACATATTGAATTCTCTACAAAGTATATTTCCTCAAGAAATTACACCTTGAGCATTCTTTTAGAGCTTTGTGAATTGGGGGATGCTAATATCAAGATAAAAAATATGAATGAAAGAGGGGTGAATGTTATAATTTATTGATTCATATATGTTAAAAGAGGTTCTTGAAGCATTACAACATGCTAAGTATGAGGATAGATATGATACACATCATGTATAGAAGGTAACATATTGTAATGATATAGGAATTTCAATATTAGAAACATAACAAAAATTAACTATCCTATGTTATTTCTAAATTAAGAACAACTAGTGTTTCATAAATAGAAATAAAACATTTAGCTTAATTAGATATAAAGTAACCAAACATTATACACAAGAAAACACACAAGGAACATAATAATAAATCACATAGGTAACCATAACTCGATAAATCTTTATTGATCTCTTCAAAAGTGGAACCCTTTTCTTATTATAAACTTAGGTATATATAGACATTTTCAGTCTATGACTATTCATCTTCTTATCATACTTGGTGCCAAAAATGGAGTTCATTCATACTATAGACTATTATAAGTTAGGAATATAGGATAAAATAGACTTATACAATGACAAAATGAGTATATAACATATGAATATCAGACAAATATATTGCATAACTTTACAATCCAAAATCTTCCTCCAACACTTTTCCAGACTTAAAATGTTGTCTTATCTTGAGACAATATTAAAGTATCCTATGAGAATGAAAAAGTGACATAAGTCTAAATAAGTGGTTAGACCAATAAGATTTGGAGTAATCACTCAAGGCATCATTTACAGTTTTCACCTATTGTGCACTACTTAGCCACCCTTTCAAGTTTTCAACTAAGTATCATACGAACATACTACCCTTTTTTGGTTTTCAATGCATTGACATAACCAAGTGGCTTCCCTTTATGAGTTTTCAACCATCCTAGCCCCACTTTTAAATATTCCCCAATACATAATGTTATACAAATATTTCAAAATTGGTAGTCTGTATAGTACTTAATTTGATGGTGGTGGCATAGATGTAGGTAATGATCGACTAAAATATTCCTTAGACTTAGAATACATAGTCTTATGTCAAGTGATGATACGTTGGAGTTATGAATGTGGATTATATATAGGTGTGTTGATAATCTAATAAACTATGTGAGAAAAGGTATTTAAATCCATCTTATAGGCATGATATTCCAACATCACTTATTGGATCAATCATAGTAGGGTACAAAAATTTTCATGGTATCCAATGGTTTTATTGAGATATAAATCATTAGTTATAATCAAGTATGCCTTGGTGGTTAAGACCCTTGTCTAAATTTTTCCACTCAAATGCTCCATCTTGTCTACGTGTCATTAAGCTTGGAGACTAGTAAAGAAACCACATAAAAGATTACCAATTTAAAAGTTTGTTGTGCACATTATCCATATAATTGAGTGACTCTTGGAGTACACCATACTTCTACTCCCCAATGGTAGTGTGGTTGGACATGATTACTTTGGTGGTGGTAGCTTTTGTGAATTTTGTGCTTAAATTGGATAAAGAGGTATCTAGTTGATGCTTCCAGTTTAGGAAGATGCATGTTCCCTATTGTGTTGGAGTCTAATAGCATCAAACATTCCTTGATACTCTTCCAATAATTTTATGAGTGTGAAATCATTAGTCTTAACATCTTGAACCAATGTGCTGACTATGTGGAGTTTCTACACTATGCACTGGTCCTTACTTAAATCATAGATAAGTATCTTGAGTCTCCATTGATTAGACATGACATGGTACCCAATTGCATGAGTGACCAACTTAGGATAAATGTCCTAAATACTATTGGTATCTTGTTGTAGGTGATATTTCAACTCAATTTTCTTGACCTTAGATTGATCTATTTCTTATTTTAGAGATGTAACCTTCAACACAATGGAATCCTAGAATGCCACAATTCCTTCTAAATATTTCTTTTATGGTAGTCTAGAGACATATAATGAGGCTTCCTACTTAAGGGGAACTATTACCAATGTTCTTATAGTCATTAAAGGGTTGGGTCATGGCATAGTATCAAGTGAAAGAGAGAAAGTGGTACACTGAAGAGTCATAGTTGGAACATTCCATATATAGACTCCTCCTAAAGGCAATTCTAGTTGTTGTGCACTTGTTGGAGATATGAATTAGTATTCTAGTTTCTCTATCTACCTTGAGATAGCTTGTTTCTACTAAAGCACTTGTTGTTATTATACCTTATCTTATTCTATATACTTCACATGTTGTCAACATCTTGGTCTTAGTTTTTCTTATCTTCTTTTCTTGCCTTATTATTGAGCTCATCCTATGTAGTTTTGTAATTCTTATATTCCTCTTCATGCAAATTTTATGCATGATCTTCTCCTTTTTTCTATTACTTAAGTGTATTATCCTTGGCTTGTTTATCTTTGGTATGTGATTATGTCACTAGGCCCGCCTGTACCTTGGCTACACTTATTTGTTGTTCCTACACTTGGGCCTATTATTTGTGTAAGGCTTCATCTTCTTCTTCTTTTTGCTTATTTTCATCTTCTTGATATTGTTGTATTACATAATTGGCATCCTTTAGAGCCTTATTTGACTATGTTATTACATCATATTGTTGTTGATCTTCTTAAAATTTTACCTTGGCAGTGAGTAGAGTATCTTTATTCTTCTACTCTTCCTCCATTTTCTTTTGATGCACCTCCTATGCCTAATTAGCTACATTGGTAGCTTCTTGTTCCTTCTTGGCCACCTAGAGAACCTTTTTTTGGTCATCCTCTACATCCTATGATTTTTATGTGGCCTTGGATTCTTTAGCTTGATGACTTGTTGAGCTTGTTGTTTCTCCTTCTATTATTTCTTTTCATCTTTTCTGACTTATCATTATATTATGTGAGATAATTATTCTTATGACTCCTACTATTCTTTAGATATAGGTTTTTCTAGTGTAATCTATTTGACCTCTTAGGCTTGTGGTGAAGGTAACAAATCACTTGGATGGACCATGGAGCTATAGAAATGTGATTTATTATACCCCAAAGGGACCAACCTACACTTAGATGGTGGTGATTATAAATATGGATAAGGTTGCACTTCTTATGTTATGTCTATCATACCAAAGGTGTGTTCTTCAAGGGTAGGTAAAACCCTAGCATTTCACTAAGTTTTAGGTCTACACACCAAAGACTCCTTTAGAATTTTTAGGAGTAGTACAAAGACATCGATGGATATAAAGGTGGTAGAAGTTTATTGTTAAAATAAGTCAATGCTTTTCTACATCTGATCAGATTATTTGCATATAGTGTTGACCATAATAGAGGTAAGTCATAGTGGTAATTCCACCCATAAAATTGGAAGAACCTTCTTGCACACTTGGACTATGTGCACTACCTTCTATAAGAATAACTTCTCTTCCTCCCTATCATTGACATCTCCTACCATATCGGTGACCATTACCTAGTAGACCTCTTCTTCATTCATGCCCATCTTTGGTAAGTTACAAGATCTTGTGATTTGGGGCACCCTAGGGTCATCTAACTAGGTTGTGGTGCTCATCTTATTCTTAAGTGAAGGAGAGGATGATTTTTTCTTGGTGTAAATCTTAAACTTTCATTTCTTATACTATGAATTTGTGGTTTCTAGTTCTTATTTTACCATAAGGATTTTTGTGCCAAGTGGTATGGCTTAGAGTGGCGTTGTGCACTTAGATGCATAGGATTTTTGCTTGGCAAATTTATCATGTACCATGGCCATGGTAATAAATATTAGTATAGGTCTAAATTATGACCTCAACATCTCATGAATGTGGATGAACACACATTTTGGTAGTAAGGTGGTAATAACTTGTTATCCCAAGTATTGCATGATCTCCAATAATACATGAGGATGTGTGGTTATCAGCTCTAAACACTCCTCCCACCATACTTTGAATTTATCTTCATGTGTTAGGGAGCTAAATCAAGTGTCCATATTAGGTTATGAGATTATTACACTGGAAAATAGCCAGTGTTAGGATACACCTCTCCTTTAAGGGACTTCCATTAGGTGAAGCATAGGAGAAAGATGAGAAATTAGATCTAGAAATTCTTTTTGGAAGTTGTGTAACATTTATCAATGTTTGTGGGAAAATCTTGGATAAATTACTTAAGCTAATTAAACTACTCATCATGGTGGATCATCAATGTGAAATGCCCACCACCCCTTTTAGAATTTGCTTTACAGACTTGGTGGTATACCAAAATATCCATGTGATTCATTCTACCTTGATGCATACTAGTTCATATTGAATTTATTCAATTAATATTCCTCTATATCCTTGAACGTATAAATATCTAACCTCCTAAAAGATAGGAGTCATTCTTGTCTTATATGGAACTAGATAATCCCCTTGCATAAGTATGCCCAAATCTTGGGCCATTGATTTTATGTTGATGAATATCATGGTATTGGGTATAATGTAGATGTTTTCATCATTATAACATCTAAGAAATATTTGCATAATATCCCCCAAGTCATCAAAAGTGGGAATGCAAAGTAGGTGTTTGATGTTTGTGTTTTGGAATCGATGTGGGAATACAAGAGTTAATGGTTGTGTAACATCTACAGGATCTAGTTAGAAGAGTTTTTACCGTACCATTTAAAGGTAATCTAATAGCTCAAGATCAGTGAATTTTTTCTGTTGGAGTGAAATGTCTATGAACATTGCCTCCTTATGGGTATCTATCAAATTCTTTATGAGTTATGAATGATCTATGCTCTCTGATTAGTGCAATTAAAAATGTTTTTTTTATTTCTGTGTAGTAGAAATTAGCTTGGCTCTTAAAACTACATCTCATGAAAGTATTTACATGAATGAAATGTAGACTTGGTTTTTAACATTGTGCCTTTATAGACTTTGTATCTATTGGTTTCTATATAAGTCCTATGTTGAGTTGTCCATTTGACATCAATGAGAATGTTGATGTGGTAAATATTATCCAATCTAGAATTTAAGGTAGTTAGTCATTAGCACATCAATCGATATATGTCATTATGTTATTTATTGTCCATACTAGAGTATGAATAGATGATGTTAACTAACCATCAATTTGTTGAAGATTAGATCAGTTAATCCTTGGATTTAACAATAACTACTTAGGGATGACCATTATATGGTGAAGATCTTGATTGATGTGACTTGACCATACATTTTGTGGACTTAATTTCCTTCCTTTTCTCCTAATAACATCATCAATAGTGCACCTAAATTCTAATATGCATGGTTGGTGTATGCTATACTTGTTATCCTTTTTCCCAAAATATACTAAAGATATCATCTACAAATACACACATGTACACATATAAAAATAAATAGATAATAAAACTTATATAAATGGGAAATCCTAATCTACTTGGTGCTACTCAACACCCACTCATTAACAGAGAGAGATCAATTAATATTATTGGTGATAGGGCTTAAGCTTATACCCATTCACCTACCCTGATAAAATGGTTCCCTATATATCTCTTAAAAAATGGTTCGTTGTTGTGATTTTTCATGTATAACATAAGTACCTTTCCAAATAATCTATAATTTACCTATGAATGCTTTAAACTAACTATCATATAACAAAACTGATTGATCTGTGTGAAATTCCTTATGGTACATATTATCGTCATGTCAAGATTTTTTACCCTATTTGTGAACTTCCTACATCCAATATGATCTTCATCAATACTTATCCATCCTATTTAGTTTGAGAAGGCTAGTGGTGAGAGACTCATGATCACCTAGTCTCATGACCATCTCAATGTGAAGATTGGGTACCAAGTATTCCATCAACATGACTACTTTAAGCCCATAGACTAATTAGAATGGAGTAAAATTAGTAGCCCTCTTATAGTGCATATGATATACCCAAAGAATTATAGGAGTGAAATATTCTCAATTATCTCTCTTGAGATCACAAATATTTTTCAACATCTTTCCCAATACTTTATTAGAAGCCTCAAATTATACATTAGCTTGTGGATGGTACACAATACTTTTATGATGAAAAATAATAAATTCTTTAGTAAGAGCTTTAATGTTATTGTTCAAGAAGTGTGTCCCTTAATTTCTAATGATATTTATGGTGCATCCAAACCTTATAATGGTATTCTCATAAATGAACTTTATTTCATCCTTCATGCCATAGTTGGGTGTTGTAGTAGCTTTGACCCATTTGGTAAAGTAATATGTCATAGTGATAATATACCTTACTTTGTTGCATTTACTTAGAGGATTAATTAGTCCTCTAAAATTGATACCCCACTATTGAAAATTTTGTTTAGCTAATAAAGGATGTAATTGCATTCCATCCTTATAGAGTGGCTTACACATACATTTACATATGTCAGTGTTATGCTACCCTAGTGCATCTTGAAAAAGGTTTATCTAGCGTAACCTACTCTATAATAATTTTCTTATAGTATATTCTTTATAAAAATGACCTCCTATTATTCCTTTGTGTGCCTCTTGTAAGAGGTATGGTTTTTCATGTTCTATAACTATCCTGCACAATACTTCATCCTTCCCTAAATGATAAAAGAGCCCATTTATAATAGTTTATGGCAAAGATATGGTGATAAACTTCTTCTTGTCTCTTTCTTTATAAAGTGTAGGGAATACTCATTGTTCTAGGAAATTATTAATTACCTCAAAGTTTTTGGGGATCATAGAAACATAAAAAAAATAATCATCAAGAGAATCTTCCTCTATTTCTTCTAGTTTTTTTCCATTTAGGATGAAACTGAGATGGTTTAGTCCAACATTTTATCTACCTAGTTTGACATTGATGCAAAATTGGAATTCTTGAAAGAGCATCAACCATATTAAAATGTGTCATCTGAGCATAGGCTTATCAATTAGGTAGTTTATAGCTTGATTATCCATGAAATTTTCAAATGGTGTGACAAGAAGATAGTGTCAAATTTTCTATAGTGAAAACACTATAGACAATGTTTCTCTTTTAGATATTATGTAATTCTTTTCTATGTCAGAAAACTTTTGGATTATAAAATGTATGGGGTGGTCCAGTCCACCATCTCTTGGCTACATAATCACATCACTGAATGAGATACCATAACCATCAACATGAACATGAAAGCACTTGCTCCAATCTATAAAGACCAAAATATGTGAAGTGACCAATCTCTATTTAGTTCTATGAAGGTTACTTTACTCTCAAAAGTCCAAACAAACTTCACACATTTGTGCAATAACTACTCCAATGGAGATTAAATGGTTTAATATTCCTTGATAAACTTTTGATAATACCTTATATGTCCAATAAAATATTGCACCTCTATGGAGTTGATTGGTGGAGGCATACTAAGAATGACTATAATTTTGGCCTAGTCCACCAAAATCCCTTCACTACACACTATATGACCTAGTAGAACACCAATAGGTTTAAAAAATAAGCACTTTTAAAATTCAAGGCAATGCACAAAGCTTGGAAACATTCTAAAATAAGGCACAACTTGGAAAAATATTATTTAAACAAAAAAAACTACTCAGTAATTGAGATAAACTTCTATAGGTTCATTATTAAGGCCAAAAGGCATTACCCTGTATGCAAAGGATCCCCATTCCATGGAAAAAGTCATTTCATATCTATCTTCTTCTATGATGGGTATTTGATGATAGCCATTGAAACCACCCATGAAAGAGTAATCTTCATGACCTATGATAGATTTCAAGACTTCATCTATGAAGGGAATCAAAAATGGATCATTCAAAAATGTGTCATTAAAAATTAGATAATCACCACATACTCTAATATCCCATATTTTCTTAGGCTACACTACCATGGGACTAACCAAATCTACCTATCGATATTTTTGTCCCAAAAATATCAAAATGTCAAGTACCCTAAGGGATTCCCCTAATTTTTTTGAAAAAATGTCTTGAATTGACCCAAAGCACCTATTTTCCTAAGCTTGTAGAATCCATAGATTGGAATATAACTTGTAGGTTGTAAAATTACAAATTACTTTCATGAGTTTGGATCCCATAATACACTAACTAATAGAAACTAGAGATTTTTCTATAATTTGAAATTTTGTAACATTTTAAATTAACCAAACCTTTGATTCCCTCAAATTGAATATGCCATAGAAACCATAACTTAAAATGTAATTTGTGATTTTAAAAAATTACAAATTATAGTCAGTGTTTTACTTCCCTTTGACCACCTATCCATAGAATATAGAACTCCAAGTGCAATTTGCAATTTTTCAAAACATCAAATTGTTCTTGGAGTTATATCTTCCTATTTTCAAATAAATAAACTTATCCTTGCCCATAGAATCTAGAGGTAAACATGCAATTTGAAAAAAAAATTAAAGACATCAAATTTTTAGCAACTACCACCATGAATGCATTAATTACATGGAATTTTAATATAAATAAATGAATTATGTTTTCTTAAGTCATTATTTAAAATTTATGATTGAGTTTTTGAGATTTTACCTCGACTTGTGAACCCTCTTACAAGAAACAACCTTGAAAAATGACCTCAATCTATGTTTCAAAGCTCATGCCACATCACCATTAGTAACTACACAATATTAATTGAAATCCTCTACATTTTATGAAAAAACATATTTCATATAATTTGAGCTTATTTGGATTCTTTCTATTGCTTTAAATGCTATTAAAGTTTCAATTATAAATTCTAGGTTTTCATTTTGTTGTATAGGCATCATCTAGTTTAGGGTTATCTTCATAGTTATTATTTTCCAAAGCTTCCAAGTAGTTGAGACCTAGGATTTTTCCCAAGTTCAATAGTGAAAATATAGGTCTTGCAATTTCAATTCAGTCAAGAATATTTCTTTTTTGATCCCTCTATAGTCCCTATGAACTCTCAACTTACTGAACACACCTCCCACTTTTGTGGGATTTCAACATACTTATTACAACTTATAACCCCATGGAATTTTATAATACTTTGAACAGCTCCCATCCTCATGGCATTTCAACCTATAATATGTAACATATAACCCCATGGACATTACTATTGCTTCAAAAAACTCCAAGTTCCACTAGAGATCTAATCTATAATTTACACCTCCAATCTCTATCAAAGATTTCAATCTACTTTTGTAGCTACACTTTTTTGCATACTTTTCCCCTGCACAAAGCAAATCCAAGTTACACTAGAGTTTCCACTTACTTCTATCACTTGTAGATCCCATCAAATTTTTTGGCTAGTTTTCCATCAGTATTATCTTCAAAATCCATGTCTAGGAAAGAGATGAAGTTCAAGTCTAAGGGACATGGTGTAACTCTCATTTTGGAATCCAACACTACTAATATTAAATGCAAAAACCTAGGTCACATTGACCTAGGTGACTTAGGGACCAATATCAAAGTATAATTCAAGAATGAATGGATCCAAATAATTTATGACTCTAGACTACCCCAAGTAGTAGCTTTCCCCCTGATGATGCAAATCATTAAATTACTCTTTACACTAGCACACAATTATGATGTTGATAAGAGATAAATATTGAATGATGAAGGGGAAAATATTCTAAATCTAGACCCAAATTTCATTGACTTCATGTTTTTGATACTAGAGTTTGAGATTTATCTAGTAATAACTCCATAAACATCCAAAAAAATTCAAGATAATAACATTGGATGCGAGAGAGTGATGAACAATCAATGGTTTAGAATCCCTAAGGATGCCTCCACTAGATTGCCTAAGACACTGACAAGAACTGATTTTAAGGATGAGGTTGGAGTCATACTTATATTACTACATAAGATCATTGGTGGTCCTGATGCAAAGAGTTTCCAAGAGTGGATGTATAAATATATATGAGTCATACATGAGAATAAACAATATATCCATTAAGACCAAGTCATCAGTTACTCCATCCAAAAGTAGTTGATGGAAGTACAAATTATAAGGAAATTTTACATGACCTCCTATCTAGTATACATATTGGCCAAAAGATGAGCTTTCCCAGGGCTCAACACTTTAGCTAGTGAGGTAAAGTGTATATTTATTACCCTAACCTCAATTTGGAGGCAAGTATACAAAACTTTAGGAGAGTTAATGGTGCATTCATCTACTACATCATAATAATTTTTTATAATGAACTAGAGAGAAAGAGATTCTCTAACTAATATACTACAAAAATTACCTAGTGGGGTTCTTATTTCATCAAGTTTCTCATCTACTCTTACTTTAGGGTATGCAAATTTAGTGTCTACATTTACACTCTTCCAAGATATGTAAGTGATAAATGGGCTTTGATGGAGCTAGTTAGATAACTTGTGGAAAATCAAAATCTATTATCCAGCAAACACAAGTCAATAATTCATTTCCCAATTATTATAAGTAGATACACATGCCCCTCTTTATCAAAAGTTAAGTGTGCTAATGAGGAATTACCACACATGACCTTGAGGTATTTGGTGGTGATACCATATTATGATGTTCATGGTAACATCACCAACACACTAGGAATATCCACATATTCCCATGTCCCCTACTTTGAATATTTCTAGAAAGATATCAATGATGAAGAGGAAGTCAGATTAAGGGACCACTCTAGAATGCCCTTGGAATAAGTCAATGATTTTGAATTAGCACAAGTCCTTTAAGAATCAGTGGATGATGAGTCCATGATAGATAAGATCTACTATTAAAATATCATTACACACCCCCATCAAATAGTAAGGTGGTTTGTTCCTCAATATTTTTTTCTTGTAGATAGAACTACCCATGTAATTGATAAAACACTCAATTGGCTTGAGAGTAAATGAGTCCAAGTGACCAAGGATATAGTATCATTGAAAAACTACTAAAACTCAAGGATCAAGGAATTCCATGATTAGTGGAGGCTCATCGTGGTGCAAAAATATATAAATTAGATAGGCTAGTGATCTCTTATAATAAAAAGAGAAATCAAAGGCCAAGAAGGGAAAATCAAGCAAAGAGGGAGTAGAAATAGATTAATTTATCATCATTTCATCCAAATATATAGTTGCATTTGAAGCATCCATAACTTTAACCCCTATTTTAATAATAATCACAACTTCATTTTTTGTGATTCATCACCCACCTATTTATATCATTCTTATATCTCTAACACCTCCTATTCATGTTTGCAATCCTCCTTCACCTTAAGTGACTCCACCCTCTATTCCCACCACTTTAACCATGATAAAAAGTCCATTGAAAATAGTGTAATCAAGAAAAGTGGACACTCAAGTTCGCCCTTCATTGGATATTCAGGTTTCTATTTCACTTCTTTCTCCCATAATTTCACTCCCTCCTTCCATAATTCCTTCCATTTAATTTACAATCCATTCCATTCCATCCTTGTTAATTACCAATACTACCCAATATTATATATCTATGGATTCAATCATTCTAACGTTAATTTGATTGGCCATCCCAACTCTTGGGATAACTTCATCTTCATCCCCTTTCATCTTTCCAACATTACCATCCTTGAGAAAACCTACCACTTTAATTAACTCATTATATGTTTTTGCCTCCACCATTCCATTAGTCCCTAAGTTCTAAATCCATGTGTCTACTCCCTCATTGATTTCACTTCCATCTCCCACACCCATAGTAGACACATACATTTCCATTGCCCTACCTCTTTCACTTCCATAATAACACCAACCCCTTTAGTGGAGATAGGGGAGGAATAAGTCCTTGATAAAAATGTGAACCTTTAGCCTATAGATGGGGAGTAAATTACAAAGACATATGTTGATAAATAAATGGTAGTATTAGTATAGGATATGACACTTCTCACCATGCCTACAAGTGCAACATCTTTAGCTATGGATTCTTAAGTGACAATGTCAACACAATAATTTGTTACACCTAGTTGGTTAACACAAATAGTGGGGAAGAAATGTAAGTAAATGGTATCCCCAAGTATATTTTATTTTGGTCTTTAAGATACATGCAAAAAATCCAAGATTATTCCCTGTAAATTTTAAAGGATATCATGTGACTCAACAGGAGAAAGGAATGTATAGATTGTAATCTACCCACCAAAAAAATAGAAAGAAGATCTAGTGGTGGGGGACTATCAGGTATCAAAAGTTTACTATAGACATCCTATCAAGAAGGGGTTGAAACATGATGTTTAAACCACCATTAACTCCATATTTGATAAAATGGATAGTGACAATGTCACTAAAGTTGAACTAAGAAAAAGGCTAAACAACTAATGACTGTATTGAATAAATTCATCAAGCCTACTATTCAATCAGCATAACCTAAACCAACATAGCTTATCACCCAAATGACATATCAGGAAACACTTTATATGGTGATAAAAACTACTAGCATGGAAAGTGCCACTAAATAATGGGTATAGGAGCTCATCTCCAAAGCCAGCAAGGTTATTGATATAGTCATGGACCACTATAAAATTATGAGAGAGAGAAGAGTCACCCTGAGAGAACATGTCATCAAGTATGAGGGAGAGATAGAAAGATTGAATCTTTTATATCCGAAATTGATAGATGTGTACTTTATTTACATGGATATCTTCCTTTTATAAAACATATTAAAAAATTAAGGAGAGCAATAAGAGTTAGAGAGGGTATCTCAATTTAGAATAAAGTTGCTTACAAATGTTTCCCATAAGGCTAAAGTTCCACATGAAAAGGCCAATGACATGTGTTATGACATTGGAGATTTGTTTAATAAATTATCATGTCAACCAAAATATTATCAGAATCAGATCTTTTTAGTAGAGGAGTTCCAAAATAAATTCAAATAAGTGTTCAAAAAAGATTTTTTATGAGATATAGTCTTTGCATTGATCTCTATCCAATGTTACATCAAGTATCATAACACATTACATTAGATGGGTAAAGATATTCAATAATATGGAACTTTGAGAAGGGAATTATTTG
Source organism: Torreya grandis (assembly GCA_037957365.1). Taxonomy (NCBI): domain Eukaryota; kingdom Viridiplantae; phylum Streptophyta; class Pinopsida; order Cupressales; family Taxaceae; genus Torreya; species Torreya grandis. The sequence goes on from JARHVA010003647.1 coordinate 1,053,402, forward strand.
ATAAGTATTAGATTACAAGATAACTAACCTCTACTATTTTAGCCCAAATGAAGATAAAATCTAGGAGATATTCAATTATTTTGATGTATATATTCATAAATTATAGGGCAAAAAGGATAAAGAGTCAAAATAAGTGTTGAAAATAGATTAAATCTTTATATTAAAATCATCATTATATATTGTATTTTAATTTCTATAAAAGTATTATAAAGTTGAAAAAACACAACTTGTAAATTTCAGCTATCTTTTTTACACCTCTTTTTGAGAAAGAACTATGTGTATTTTACACTTTCTATTTTGATAGGTTGGAAATTGTAAAAAATAGATTTGAAAATTAGAATTTTTATTTTTACAAGTTTTAATTGATTAAGTTGTATAAGAACATATTGGAAATTTCAATTCAAATTTTGACAAAGTGGTATGACTTATAAGTTGTAAAAGTCTCACTTGAAAATTACAAACTAGGGTTTTGCAAAAAAATAACTTAAGTTATTTCTTAGTTATCTTTTGTTCAAATATTGAGTTTCACTTTAGCAAGGTTTTAATTCTTTATTTCAGTCATGAAATTTCATTTGTGGTATTATTTTCCATTTTGGAAGACTATTTGATTAAAATAAAAGAATATTATCCCTTGTATGAAAAATAGCAAATAATGACTTTGATTTCTCATTTACATGAGTTTGTGTTCCTAAAAATTTCAATATATTTTATATTTTATTGTGTTCATTCAAGCAAGAATTAAAATTCACTATAAAAATATTTGGTGCAATCAACATTTTTAGTTTTTTGCAAATTTCATTCTCAAACTCTTTTCCCCAGTCAAACCCTAGTTTAGGATCAACATCAGTAAAGAAGAAAAATTTATATAAATTGGTATTTTATCAATTACATTTAATTAAGTGAAAGGAATTCATCATTATTTAGAGTTTTAATTTAATTATCCAAGGTCCTATAGCTTGGAGGTACTCCTATTGTATCATTATATTTTCACACAGCAAGCTACGACATCAACAATGGGTGTAACATCTATGTGATAATAGTTTTTTGGCATGTTCTATGGGACCCAAAAAATAAAAAGAATTTGGTGTTATTATCATAAATCATTATATGATCCTTATATAAATTTTATAAGCACCTGGTGACTCCAGTGGCTTATAGATTTAGAATTTTAAGGTTTATTGATGCCAACCAAATAAACAAGATCATTTACTAAAGGTAAGAGAGATGATTTTTTAGAATTATCATTTCTATCTAAAAAAATATCAAAATCAGTTTACCTATCCTTAGAGTATATCCTATAATTTTATTTACATCTCCTCTAAGTACTCCCATTAGTTTTATACCTCTTATAATGGCTAGAATTTTAAATTTCATAGATTTCAATGGAGGCAACCCACTCCAATTGGAATAGTATGATGATACCTACCTTGGATTTAAAAAGCCTTCCATATTTTACTAGTGAAAATTTCACCATTCCTATGGAACATATAAATGATATTACTAATCTTTGTTCAATCCATAACATGGTATAAGATAATGTTGTGATTATGTTCCTAGTCTCCTCTTTCAAAGGTAAATCCTTAAAATGGTACAAAGGTATTCCTTTCACTTTTATCCATGTTTGGGATGACCTAGGCACTACAATATGTACTCAATTTGAAGACAAGAGTAACCACCTTTCCTTGGTTGAATAGTTAACTACTATTCAACAAGCTCCTCATGAGCATATGAATAATTTCGATTTCCATGTTCAAAAGACTTACAATAAAATTATAGTATTTGTCAAGCCAACTCCAAATAATGATTTCCTATATTACTTAAGAACCCTAAATAGTGATATCATTGTTATGATTTAGTTAATGGGTGGTACCACACTTATTAATGCCTATGAAATTATAATAAGGGTAGAAAATTGTTTGATTCAAGTAGGGGAAATTTCCCCAAGGCTACCAATGCTTCTATTTAAAAAAAATCCTCCTAAACCACCACATATAATTGATCTAATACCCACCATGAGTAAAGTTCCAACTTTAACTCCCACACCTACAGATGATTTATATGTGGTTAAGTTGCTACTCAAGAGTTTTGGAAATGATTTAGTAGTAATGAAGAGGCAATAATCCCAGAACTACAAGCCTTATTAGCAATCTAGCATAGCATACCAACCAAATAGGTAGCCATACCAAGTAAATTCTTAGCCAAAAGGTCAAAATATGCAAGAAAAACCTCCAAACATTTGTGCTCTACTTCCACCAAGTGATACCAAAGCTATTGTACCTATTAAAAATAACTTGGCTCAGGAGTATGAGTGGTGTTATCCTTGTTCTAAACCTCATAACTATAATAGTTGTATTAATGGTGTTATCAAAAAATACTTGATGGTGTAAGGCATATCAAACACACCATGACAACAAGAATAATCCACTTCCCAACAAGTAGATACATAAGAACCAGCTCAAGGTGAGATAACTCTTCCAAACTAGCAAGAGGAGGAATTGTTTAATGAAGGAGGCCTAGTGGTTGCTAATACATGTTAAAATAAAAGATAAATATAAATTTATTATCCCCTAGGTTAGAATAAGATATAACTTTCAAGGATATACAAGAACCTGTAAAGATAAACACAATATAAAAACCACCATTTGTGCCCACAAGCCAGTCCAAAGTAAAAGTGTCAACTCCAAATATTATAAAAGAGGATATATCTCCCTAAAAGGAACTAATAAAGTTTGTTAATATTGGTTTTATTATTATGGAGAAAATGAAGAATACCAATTTTAATGTCACTATGTAGAAATCACTATCCTTTCCCACACAAAGATATTTCCTAAAGGAAGCTTTGAAAAACTTCTAGGTAATGGATAAGGTTCCATCTAAGGGACCTAATTCTACAAATAATTTGTTTCAACCAAAAACTTACACTAAAATGAGTAAAATTGGTAATCCTCACCCTTTCTATCTTTTACTAATAATAAGGAATCATCTCATTCATAATTGCATGGCATATTTAGGGGCTAGCAATTTAGTGATGCCTAAGAAAATAGTTGATGCCCTTGGTATAAAGTATATACCTTTCAATAAGGGTTTGTTTAAATTGGATGGGACTATTGTTCAAATAGTAATAATAATAAAAGGATTAAATCTAATTATTCACACTTGTCCAAGCTTGTAAATTTCCCAAAATATCTTAGTTATAGATCTTCCCCTATTCTACCAATTGTCTTTCATGATATTTTATTGTAAAAATGAGAGGATATATTTCTATGGATTGGTCTCACATGTTACTTAAGATGAGATATGAAATAAGAGTGATAATATTAATTGATCCAACAATAAAATATCATATTGAGCTATATAATCCTATCCCTATAGACATGAACTTTACATACCATGACCAGGAATAGGAATATGATCATGAATTTACATCGCCTATAGAAGATATTCCAGATACTCATCTAGATGAATTAGGATCAGCCCTATAATTTGATCCTTATGACTATGTATAGGAAATAATTTTGGGTACATATTACATTCATCAAAATGATTTGATTATATTGAACCTAATAAAACTAGTTAAAGATCTTCAAGGAATGAGGAAATTATTCTTCACTAGTTCGAGAAGCAAGATTAGTTCAAGTGTAGGTATTGTCTTGATCTCTCCACAAAAGGGTATATATATATATATATATATATATATATATAATTTTAGATTTTAGTTCAACTGCATGAATACTGTTTATGAATACCAAGCATTGATTCAACATCTATAATTAGCTAAAGAGAGAGGGATAAAATACCTACAAATATATGGTGATAGTGAATTGATTGTTCACCAAGTGAGATCCAAAAGTGTAACTAAGAACAATTTGCTAAGATCTTACAAACATAGGGTTTGGGACCTATTAGAAGACTTTACTGCTTTGAACATTTAAGTTGTACCAAGAGAATAGAATAAAGATGCTAATAATATGGCCTTGATAGGCTCCTAATATAACTTACCTAAATAAATAAAGAAGAAAACCAACATGTAAGGTTAATAGTAAGGCCATTTTTTCTTTATAATGAGACCAATTGGCAAGTTTTCAATAGTGACCAGTAAATTATCAACTTTCTAAGAGAAGAAACTAAATGATCTAATAGGAATCAATCAAGACTCCAAGGTTAATATGGATACCAAATCATCTATTTGAATACAAAAAAAATACCTATGGGTCTTGTTATACTATAAAATATCTTCAATTCAAATGATCAACTGGAAGGTGAAAAGAATAACATCATGGTAAATAAAGAAGACTATGAGCCATTAGTCATCTCAAAAGGAAAATTGCTAAAGATAAAAAAGGTATGAAATGATTTTGAAAAGTAATATTTTATTGAGTTGTGTCAAGAGTTTGATGATAAATTGACTTGGAGTTATCATGATCTAAGGTGGTTTGACCCTAGCTTAGCCCAACACACAATAGATCTTGATCTGAATACCAAGCCCATTAGATATAATTAGAAATTGAATAATCTAAAGGTAGAACCTATGGTGAAGAGTGAGCTATCCAAATTGATAGAAGCTGATATCATCTTACCTATAAAGCACTCATCTTGGGTTACTAATTTGGTCCCTATAAGAAAGACAAATGGTGAAATTCGGGTTTGTGTAGATTTTAGGGATCTAAACAAAGCATCTATAAAATATAATTATCCCCTTACCTTTATGGAGTAAATTATATAAATTGTATGAGGATCTAAAATATTTTATCTTCTAGATGGTTATTCTAATTATAACCAAATCTTGGTGAAAGAATCAGACCATTTCAAGACTACTTTCACCATAAAAAGGGGTATGTATACATACAAAAATATGCCATTTGGTCTAATTAATGTTAGTGAAAGATTATAGAGAGACATGGATACAGATTTTAGAGGGTTGATAAATGAGATTATCTTAGTATACATTGATGACATCATTATTTAATCAATGTATGTTGATGTACACTTGGATCACCTTAGGAAGATATTTGAATGGTGCAAATAATTTAGGGTTTCCCTCAATCCCATAAAGTGTGTTTTCACAATTCATTAAGGGAAACTAATAGGACAAATTATTTGAAAATAATCTCTTGAAAAATACCTAGAGAGAATTAGTGCTATATTTTTATGAGCACTACCAAGCCATAAGAAAAGATTATAGATTTTTATTAGAAAAATCAACTTCATATGAATATTTGTTCTAAATTTTGAATTTATGGCCAAACCCCTTACTACAATGCTCAAAAAGGGTATCATTTTTAGCTAGACACAGGAAGGAAAAGATATCTTTAAATCCATCAAGCAAGCTATTTCTTAGGATCATACCCTATTCAACCCCAATAATGAGAAAATTTTCATTCTCTATGATTTTGGATGGGAAGGTAGCATCTCAGTTATTCTAAATCAGTAGAATAAAGAATAATTGGAATAGCCAATATATATATTTAGTAAATCATTAAAAGATTATGAATAAAATTATAGTTTTGTGGAGAAGCAAGTATATGCTATGATTAAAGCTCTCAAAAAATTGAGTCATATGCTCTCTAATAATAAAATTCATCTTATGGTTAGTCACCAATGTATCAAAGAGTTCCTTTTGAGTTGAGAGATAAATAAAAGAAGAGTAGTTAGATAATAAAGGTCATGTAATATGATGTGGACATCAAAATCACAAAGCTTGTAAGAGGTAAGGGATTGTGTAAACAACTAGATTATAATATAAATATTGTTAAAGAAATATCCAAAATAATGCTTAAAGTGCACCTCAGAGAACTAATCCACCTCTTTTCAATGTCTAGATCCATGACATGACCACTTTCATGTGGACTAGTGAGTACCCATATGACTTTTAATAGTCTAAGAAAAGGTATTTTAGACTCTAATTCATTCATTATGTTATTTAGAATGGAATATTGTTTATAGAGGATATGGATGAAGTCATTATAAGATGTATCAAGCACAATCAATCCCTAAGGTGCTCAAAGAATTTCATGATGACCCATCAAGAGGGAATTTAAATGTAAGAACCACAACCATCAAAATAATTAGAGGGGGATATTATTGGCCTAAATTATTCAATTTTTCCCATAAATCAGTAGGGAACTTCTATAAGTGTGCTTACTTAATTTGCAAATAAAAATTAGTAGTTTTTCCTCTCAGACCAATTCAAGCTTACAAACCATTTGCTTAATGGGGATTGGATTTCATTGGTATGATCAATATACCATCTAGTGCAAGACACAAATGGGTCCTCTCAACAATGAACTATTTCACAAGATGGACTAAATCAATCACATTGAAATATGCCACAGAGGCATCTATCCTAGAATTCATAGATGACATAGTCTCAAGGTTTGGTGTTCTTCACACCATTATCTCAAACAATGACAAAGATTTTGTGCACACTCGAGTGATTGAAGGAGATGTAAATTATAATGTATACCTAATTTATTATTATAATTATTACCCATAGGGTAATGGATTAGTTGAGTCTACTAATAACAACCTCATAATAATAATCAAAATAATAATGGAGGATATCCAAAAGACATGGCACACAAAGTGGAAATTAATATTGTGAGTCAATAGGATCACCCCTAAGAGAAACATTGAAAAATCCCCATTCATGCCGGTATATGTAATATAATCTTGATTCCCACTGTCAATTGAGTTACCATATTTAGATCTCAATCACCAATTGGATTTGATTGACAATGATGAAATGATAGTAAGATTGGATGAACTCATAGAACTAGAAAAAAATCAAGAACCAATCAATGAAAGTCTTGGAATTAAATCAGGCTCAAACAAAGAGGAATTTTGATATAAAGGCATCTGAAATGAGATTTAATGAAGGAGACATTGTTCTTAAATAAGATGTAGACAAGGCTAAACTAGGAAACCACACTAAATTTGATGTAATGTGGAGTGGTCCATATATTTTAACTCAGTGCAAAAGAGCTAATGCATTCTATCTATCCAAACTTGATGGATTAGAACTACCTATCCCAATCAATGGGATATACCTCAAATCTTTTTTTTGACATTTTAATTCATTCCAAAAAAATAAAAAAAATTATATAATAAGGTTAGTTGTGTTTTTCAAAATAAGTGCTTTCACACAAGTCAACTCATTAGGAGTTTTTATTTCCTTAGTTTGTTCTATTTTTCCCTATTTTGTTCTTGTTTAGGAAAATCCCATTTTTTTTATTCACCATTTAAAGTGTGGCAAGCTTAAAATTAATCCATGACCAATGAACTAGAAGGCTAATAGAAAGAAACTGATTAGCACGAAATCATCATATAAATGTCACCAAAAATGTTGATATTTTTGTCCCAAAAATATCAAAATGTCAAGTACCCTAAGGGAGACCCCTTAAATTTTTTGGAAAATGCCTTGAACTAACCCAAAATACCCACTTTCCTAAACCTATGAAATCTAAAGATTGGACTGTAGTTTGTAATTTGTAAAATTGAAAATTTATTTTGAGATTCTAGATCTTATAATACACTAGTCGGTAAAATTTGGAGATCTGACTGTAAACAATTTTTCAAAATTACATATTACAACTAGGCATCTACTTCCCACAAACTAAGTACTATTTATAAATTAAAACTCAAACTATGACTTGCAATTTTTCAAAATTACAAATTGCAATTAGAGTTTTATTTCTCATTGACCACCTAGCCATGAAATCTAGAAATCTAAGTGTAATTTGAAATTTTTCAAAATTGTAAATTATTCTTGGAGTTTCACCTTCCTATTTTCAAAAAATTCAACCTATCCTTGCCCACAAAATTTGGAGGTCAACATGTATTTTTCAAAATTGTAAAATTGTTTTAAGACTTTGAAGTTTTACCAATTACCATAATGAATACATTAATTATAGGGAATTTTAATATAAATAAATAGAATTAGGTTTGTTATGTCATTGTTTAAACTTGTTTATTGAGTTTTGGAGCTCCTACCTTGACTAGTGAACCCTACTACAAGAAAAAACCTCAAAGCATGACCTCAAGCCATAACTCAAACCTCATGCCATGCCACCATTAACAACTACATGGTATTCCTTGAAATCCTCTACATTTTTTTAAAAGGCATGTTTCCTATAATTTGAGATTATTTAGATTCTCTTTATTCCTTCAAACACTATTCAAGTTTTAATTACAAATTATAGGGTTTCATTACATTATATAGGCATCATCTAGTTTATGGTTGTCTTCATAGTTATTATTTTCTAAAGTTTCCAAGTAGTTGAGACCTAGGGTTTTTTCCCAAGTTTAATATTGAAAATCTAAGGCTTGAAATTTTAAACTAGTCAATAATATTCCTTGTTTGATCCCTCCATAGTCCCTATGGACTCTTGACTTGATAAACACACCTCCCATTTCCATATAATTTCAACTTACTTATTATAACTTATAACCTCACATAATTTTCTAATGATTTGAACACTTCCCATTCCCATAGGATTTAAACTTGCAATATTCAACATATAACCTCATAGTCATTCCTCTTACTTAAAACAAATCCAAGATATTCTAGAGATTTGATCTAAAATTTACACCTCCAATCTATATTAGAGATTTCAACCTACTTTTATAGCTACATTTTCCTCTATAATTTTCACCTACATAGAACAATTCCAAGTTCCAATAGAGTTTCCACCTACTTCTAGCACCTATAGATCCTACCAACTTTTGTAGTTGGTTTTCCCTTAACATTTTCTCTAAAATCCATGTCTAGGAAAGAGATGAAGTTCAAGTCTAAGGGACCCAATGTAAATCTTAGTTTGGGATCCAACACTACCAAGATTATAGACATAGACCTAAGTCACATTGAGCCAGGTGACTTCTAGACTAAGATCAACACAAAATTCAAGAATGACTAGATCCATATTATCTATCACTCTATATTAACCCAAGCAACAACTTTCCCCCTGACGGTGCAAAGCTCTAAATTGGTACTTACACTAGAAAAACATTATGATGCTAATAAGAGAGAGGTCTTGAATGACAAAGGGGAAAATATTCTAAATCTTGAACCAATTTTCATTGACTCCATGTTTTTGATACTAGAGTTTGAGATTTATTTAGACATAACTCCATAAACATCTAAAAATTCTTTCAAGACAACAACAAAGGATGCTAGAGAGTGATGAACAAGTAATAGTTGAGAATCCTTAAGGCTACCTTCACTAGATTACATAAGAAATCGGAAAGAATTGATTTCAAAGATGAGGTTGGAAACATAATTATATTATTGCATAGGATGATTGGTAGTCCTAATGTAAAGAGTTTCTAGGAGTGGATGTATCAATACATATGGGTCATCCATAAGAATAAAAAATATATCCATTGAGCCCAACTCATCAGTGACTCCATAAGTAGTTAATGGAGGTATAAACTAAAGGGAAATTTTACATGACCTCATACCAAGTATACATATAGGCCAATGGATGAGCATTCCTAGGGCTCAACACTATAGCTAGTGAAGTAAATAAAGTGTATAATTATTACACTAACCTCACTTTGGAGATACTATAGGAGAGTAAATGATGCATTTTTCTAAATCATCATAATAATGTTTGACAAATAACTAGAGAGATATTTTATGATGCATCTACTATAGAAATCACCTAGTGGGGTTTCTATTTCATCCAATTCCCCACCTACTCCTACATCACGGTATGTGGATTTAATGGCTACCATTACACTCTTCCAAAATATGTGAGTGATAAATGGGAATTGATGGAGATATTGAGACAAAATATTTAAGATCATAAGATATTATCCAATAAACACAAGTTAGGAATACATTTCCTATTTAGTATAGGTAGATACACATGCCCCTCCTTAGAAAAATCTAATTATTCTAATGTGGAAATGACATAGATGACCATAAGGGATTTGGATGTGATACCATACTATAATGTTCATGGAAACATCACTAACACACTAGGAATCTCCACTTATTCCCATGTCCACAATATTAAATATTTTTGGGATGATATGGATGATGAAAAAGAAGTTAGATTGAGGGACCATTCTAGAATGACCTTGGAATAGGTAAAACATTTTGACTTAACACTAATACCTAAAGACTTTGTGGATGATGAGTCCCTAGTAGATAATATCTACTATAAATAAATCATTATACACCCCCTTCTAGTAGTAGGGTGGTCCAATCTTGAATATTTTTCTCTTACAGATAGAACTACACATGTAATTAATAAAACACTCAATTAGCTCAAGTGTAAAGGGGTCCAAGTGACCAAGGATATAATAAGTATCATTGAAAAACTACTAAAACTCAAGGAGCAAAGAAATACACTATCATTGGAGGGTCCTAATGGTACAACATTAGATTAATCATATAGGCTAGTGATCTCAAATAAGAAAAAGAAGAAACCAAAGGGAGAAATAGTAGATTAACCAATCATCATTTGATCCATATGCATAGTTGTAGCTAAAGCATCCATAGATTCAACCCCCATTTTAGTACTAGTCACCACTCTCATTTCTATGATTCATCCCCTAATATTTCTATCATTCATGCAGCTCTAACACCTCATCCTCCTATCTCCACTCCTCCTCCACCTCAAATGATTCCACACTCCATTCCCACCATTTTACCCATGATAATAAGTCTATTACCAACAGTGTAATCAAATTAAGTAGACACTCAAGTTTCTCCTTCATTAGATACTCAAGTTTATATTTCACTTCCCTCTCCCATAATTTCACTCTCTCCTTCCATAATTCCTTCCATTTCATTTAAAATCCCTTCCATTCCATCCTTGTCAATCACCAACACTACCCATCAGTATATATCCTTGGATTCAATCATTCTAACTTTAATTCTACTAGCCATCCCAATTATTGGGATAAATACTACTTCATTTTCACCCCTTTTCATCTTTCATACCTTACTATCCTTGAGAGTCCCTATAACTTTAATTAACTCATTTGATTCTTTGTCTTCCACCCTTCCGCAAATCCCTAAGTTCCAAATCCATGTGTCTACTCCACCATTGACTTCACTTTCATCTCCAACACCCCTAGTAGAAACATCAATTTTCATTACCTCTACCTCTTCCACTTTTATAGTAACCCCAACCCCTTTAGTGGATATAGGGGAGGAGAATGTCCTTGATGAAAATGTGGGCCTTTAGCCTTCAAATGGGAAGGAAATTGCATGTTGATGAATCAATGGAAGTATCAATACAAGATGTGAAACTTATCACCATGCCTGTTAGTATAACATCTTTAGTTGTAGAGTCTCAAGTGATAGTGTAAACAAAATAATATGGTACACCTAGTTGGTTAGCACAAATAGTGGGGAAGAAATTTATGCAAATAGTGTCCCTAAGTACATTGGATTTTGGTCTTTTAGATGCACATAATAAATCCAAGACTATTCCTCAAAACTTTTCAAGGGTATTGTATGACTCAGTAAGGGAAAGGTATGTAGAGATTACAGTCCTCCAACTAAAAAATAGAAAGAAGATCTAGTGGTGGGGGACTATCAGGTATCAAAAGTTTACCTCAAATAACCTACATGGGAGGGATTGAAACATCACATTCAAACCATAATTGAATCCCTCTAAATTAGATAGTGATAAATTCACTAAGGATGAACTAAAAATAAGGTTAAACAACTAATGATTGCATTGAATAAATTCATTGAGTCTACTGTTCAATCAACACAACCCAAACTAGCACAACCCATCAGACAAATCACAAATCAAGTAACATTTGATGTGGTGATATAAATTTCCAACATGGGAAGGGCCATTAAGGAATGGGTAGAAGAGCTCATCTCTAAATGTATTAAGGTTATTGGTATAGTCATGGACCATTATACATTTTTGAGATATAGAAGGGTCACCCTAAGAGAACATGTTAGTAAGTATGAGAGAGAGATAAAAAATATTGAATATTTTCTATCCCAAATTGGTAACTGTGGACTCAATTGACATGGACATTACAAACTATAGGTAGATTTTACATGAACTCCTACTTAGTATACATATTGGCCAAAAGATGAGATTTCCCAAGGCTCAATAGTGTAACTAGTGAGGTAAATAACATGTATAATTATTACCCTAACCTCACTTTCGAGGCAAGTAGACAACACTTTAGGAGAATCGTTGATGCATTCATCTACTGCATCATAATAATTTTTGACAAGAAACTAGAGAGAAATAGATTCTCTGATATAGTTATTATAGCAATCACCTAGTGGGGTTCTTATTTTATCTTATTCCCCACCTACTCTTATATCAAGTTCTACATATTTAGTGGCTTCACTTACACTCTTTTAAGATATGTGAGTGATAAATGGGCATTAATTGAACTAGTGAGATAAATTGTATAAACTCAAAAGTTATTATCTTGTAAACACAAGTTAGAAATTCATTTCCCAATCATTATAGGTAGATACACATGACCCTCCTTATAAAAATCCAATTGTGTTGATGAGGAAATGACACAAATGAGCTTGAGGGATTTGGAGGTGAGACATTACTCTGATGTTCATGACAACACCACCAGCATACTAGGAATATAGACATATTCCCATGTCCCCTACTTTGAATATTTATAGGAAGATATCAATGATAAAGAGGAAGTTAGATTAAGGGACCACTCTAGAATGACCTTGGAATAGGTCAAATCTTTTGAACTAGCACTAGTCTTTGAAGACTTGGTGGATGATGAGTCCTTGGTAGACAAGATCTACTATAAGCAAATCATTGTACACCTCATTCTAATATTAAGGTGGTATGTTCCTAATATTTTTATCTTGTAGATGTAACTACCCATTCAATTGATAAAACACTTATTTGGCTCAAGAGTAAATGGGTCTAAGTGACCAAAGATACAGTAAGTATCACTAAAAAATACTAAAACTCAAGGAGCAAGTAAATCCACCATAAATGAAGGGCCTCAGTGGTGTAGTAAAAGAGAAATCAAAAATAAAAAAATCAAAGGCCAAAAAGAGATAATCAAGCAAAGAAGGATAAAAAAACTAATCAACCAATCTTAATTTCATTTGAGGATACATTTGTAGTTGAAGAATCCATATATTGAACCCCTATTTTAGTAATAGTCACAACTCCTATTTATATGATTCATCTTGCACCTATTTATATCATTCATGTATCTCTAACACCTCTTCTTCCTCCTATCCCCACTCCTCCTTCACCTCAAATGACTTTACGCTCCATTACCACCACTTTACCCATGACAATAAGTATATTACCAATAGTGGAATCAATTCAAGTGAACACTCAGGTTCCCCTTTCATTAGATACTCAATTTTCTATTTCACTTTCTTTTCCCATAATTTAACTCCCTCCTTGCATAATTCCTTAAATTTAATTTAAAATACATTACATTATATCCTTTTTAATCACCAACACTACCCAGTAGTATATAACTACAAACTCAGTCATTCTAAATTCAATTCCAATAGCCATCCCAAATCCTAGGATAAGTATTGCTTTATCTTCATCCCCTTTCATCTTTCCTACCTAACCACCCCTGAGATTTCTTTCCACTTTAATTTTCTCATTTTATGCTTTGGACTCCACCCTTCCACCAATACCTAAGTTTTAAATCCCTATGGCTATTCCCCCATTGATTTTACATCCCTCTCCCACACCTCCAATAGACACATCCATTTAAAATGCCCCTACCTCTTCCTCTTCCAAAGTAATGCCAACCTCTTTAGTGGATATAAGGGAGGAGAAAATCCTTGATGCAAATGTAGACCTTTAGCCTATAGATGGAGAGGAAATTACAAAGACATCTATCGATAAATCAATGGTAGTATTAGTACATGATATGACACTTGTCACCATGATTAAAAATGTAGCATCTTTAACTATAGATTCTCAAGTGATAGTGTTAACATAAAAAGATGTTATACTTAGTTGGTTAGCACAAATATTAGGGAATAAATGCAAATAAATGGTGTTACCAAGTACATTTGATTTTGGTCTTTCAAATACACACAAGAAATCCAAGACTACTCCATGAACCTTTTCAAGGATATTGTGTGACTCAGTAGGGGAAAGGTATGTAGAGATTGCAGTCCCCCCATAAGAAAAACATAAATAAGATCTAGTGGTGAGTGACTATCAAGTATCAAAAGTTTACCTTGGACATCCTACAAGGGAGGGTTGAAACATGATGTTTAAATCAGAATTAACTCCCTCTTTGAGAAAATGGATAAAGATAAGGTCACTAAGGATGAATTAAAAAATAAGTTTGAAAAACTAATGATTTAATTGAAGAAATTCATTAAGCCTTCTATTCAATCAGTACTAGCTGAACTAGCACATCCCATCACCTAGATCACATATCAAGAAACACTTGATGTGGCAATAAAAATTACCAATATGAGAAGAGACACTAAGGAATGGGTATAGGAGCTCATCTCCATATGTAGAAAAGTTATTGATATAGTCATGGACCACTATACAGTTTTGAGAGAGAAAAGGATCACCTTGAGAGAACATGTTAACAAGTATGATAAAGAGATAGAAAGATTGAATATTTTATATCCCAAATTATAATATGTGGACTTAATTGACATGGACATCAACATTGAAAACAACATAATAAAAAATTAAGGAAATAAAGAGGAGTTAGATAGGGTTGATCAATTTAGAATAAATATGCTTGTAGATGCTACCCATAAGGCTAAATCTGAACATTAAAAGGCCACTGACATATGTTATGACATTGAAGATTTGTTGAATAAATTATCATGTCAACCAACATATTATTAGGATTATATCCTTTCAATATAGGAGGTCTAAAATAAATTCAAAGAGGTGATCAAAAAATAATATGCATGAGATACACTCTTTATATTAATCTCTATCCACCATTATATCAAGTATCATAACATGTTAGATGAGATGAGTAAAGATATTTAGGAATAAAAAACTTTGAGAAGGGAAGTTTTTGATATAGTAGTAGATTAAGAGATAACCAACCTCTACTCTTTTGGCCTAGATGAAGATAGAATCTAGGAGATATTCGAGGCTTTTGATGCATATTTTAAAAAATTATAGGCCAAAAGGGATAACGAATCAGAAGAAGTGTTGGAAATAGATTAATTTTTTCTATTAAAAGCATTCTTTTATATTGTATTTTCATTATTGTAAAATTTTAAAAACATTAATTGCAAATTAAATCTATCTTTTTTACACCTATTTTTTAGAAAGAGCCACGTGTATTTCACACTTTCTATTTTGATAGGTTAGAAATTGTAAAAAGTAGACTTGAAAGTTACACTTTTAATTTTGACAAGTTTTAATTGCTTAAGTTATAAAAGCAAATATTGGAAATTGTAATCCAGTTTTGACAAAGTGGTATGGATTTTAAGTTGTAAAATTCTCACTTGAAAATAAAAAACTAGGGTTTTACAAAAAGGTAACTTAAGTTATTTCTTAGTTATCTTTTATTTAAAGATTAGTTTCACTTTGGTGTTCTATTTGCATGAAGAGCCATTACAACTGTATTAAGGAGAATATAGGCATTGGATGAAAGTTTCTCATGTTTCTTGGATGCCTCTACTAGTTTGGATCATGCCCAACTCTTGCATGAGCTTTTTCAACACTTGTTCACCATGCCATGAATGCCACAAATTGAATATCATGCCTTTTTTTCATGAAGTTTCCATATTTTCATGTTCTTCTACTAGGATTTATATTTCATTGATAACTACATCTCATTTATGATCTACATTTTGTGTAACTTTTCTAATGTTGTAACCTGGAAAATGATAAATAATTGATGATTTACCTTTCTTTTCTATGAAATCTCTATGTATGAAAGGTTATTTGAATATTTTTGGATGTTTTAATTCATTATTCTAGTCACCAAATTTCATTTGCGGTATTATTTAACCTTTTGGAAGATTATTTGATTAAAATAAAAGAATCTTATCCCTTTTATGAAAAATAGAAAATACTGCCTCTAATTTCCCATTTACATGAGTTTGCACACCTACAAATTTCAATCTATTTTTTATTCTATGTTCATTCAAGCAAGAATTAAAATTGACTATAAATATATTTGGTGCAATCACCATTTTCAATTTTTGTAAATTTCATTGACAAACTCTTTTCCTTAGTCAAACCATAGTTTAGGATCAAGATCACTAAAGAAGTAAAATATCTATAAACTGGTAATTTATTAGTTGTGCCAAATTTAGTGAAAGGAAGCTATCCTTCCCTAAAGGTTCACCTCAATTAACCAAGGTCCTAAATCTTGTAGGCTTTCTCATTGTATCATTAGATTTTTGCACAATGATCTACGACATCAAAAATAAGTACAAAATTTATGTGATAACACTAGCTTTTCTATAGGATAGATTATTCCTACATCTTGCATTCTATCTAGTACAACCTTCAATTTTAACTTCATGTTTGGATTTAACTTATATGTCAATTTTTTTATGGGTTGTGTACACTCCTTGATTTCTATATACATCTCACCTAGGGATGGGTCTACTCCTTTGACCTCTAAAAATTAAGTGGGAAACACAACTTGATAATCTCATAGAAGTTGCATAGCTTCTAAACATTTAGATTCAGTCCAATAGTCACCTATATGTGACAATTTAGGAATCTCCTCACTTCTAATGTTTTCCACATGCCTTTTAATAGGTTGATGATAAATTTGACATTTTTCCCTAGTAATATATTCTTGTAACATTAATTATCCTTCATATTCTATAATTTGTATTTTTTATAGCTTGTCTTCTTTAGTGGGTTTTGTGACTAGGTCCTTTACTAGTTTTAGTGGCCATTCAAGTGCAAATAAATTAGTGAGATCAATATCACCATAAATATCTAAATCTTCAATTTCATCTTTTTCATCATATATTTAGTGGCATGGCTACATGAGAGATTTTTATTCCAACTTTGTAGCTTTATATCATTGTAATGTTATATTTAGATTAGAGGCTGCATTCTTTTGCATAGTATATTCTATCATGGTACTTAAATCTTCTACACACCCATGGCATATAAAATGTTTGATATTTAGTATCACATTATGACCAAAATATTCACATATTTAAAGATAAAATTCTATATTAACTCACTCTACTCCTGCACCTAATGCTTTGTTTCCCTCCTATGTTCTTGATGCATTTACCATGATAATGGTTAGGGGGTAAGTGTGTAATAAAAGATGTGAACCTAGTAATTTAGTTCCTCATATTATTTACTCCAAACCTCAACATATTTATGGATATATATTTCAAGTCACTCACCTTCCTAAAATAAAAGGCCACTTACTTCTAATGATCAATGATAGTTGAAAAATTCTAATCATAATTTCACATGCATCATCCCAATGAAGCTGATCATTTCTATGAACTACACACTATGTCACTACAACTCCCTTAAAAGAATAATTCAATCCACTAATCCACTAAATAATGGTAGGTACATGAAATTTTAGGCATATAATCAATTGATTGATAATCTTGGTCTTACAGTATGAAGGGAGTTGTCTCTCATGGTCAAAGACCATTTTCATAGGTCAGAGTTCATGATCACCTTGAGCCCAATTGAGTATACACGTATCAGTGTCTCTATTGATATACAAAGCTATTTACCATGGTAAAGTGCCATCTCTATTTGTCTTTATATATCCTTCATGTGATCATCTACTTGATAAAGAAAATAAACTTGTGAATGAGTAGGCGATTTAGCATACATGGATGTATAATCCTCTATGACAAATTGAGGTGTCAATGTGTGAGTAAATACTGATTTGGGATTACATTATTCAAATGTCTTCAATTTTTGAGTGAGTAAAGATAATACCTAAGGTTTAGTATGCTCATACAAGAAGTTGCACTCTACTGGACACAGAGCTTTTGGATTCTCTTCAAAGTTTACCTTCATCTAGCTAGTTTCTTGTGTAGTATAAGGAGAGTCTAGTTCAATCAGAATTTTGTAGGGTTTGTGCACCTTATTTAGAGGAATGACAAAAATTTGGTCTCTTTTATGCACCTCAAATTTATTTTACATAATATTGAGGGTCATTTGATCATTTATGTCCATTTCTTGCTAATCAACATAGGGTAATGAATTTTTGCTATCTTCATATTGATGACTTCAAACACCTTATAGGATCAATTATGTGACTTTGATATAAATTTATTTTAATCTACCAATGGTCTCAACTTTTCCATAGTCTACTAAGCTCAAAGTCACTAGGTTGTGACTAAAAAATGGCCATCCAATCACCTCCCATGTAGCCCTAGGGATCATGCTGACCATGTTGGGAAAATCAAATAAAACATTTAGAATTTCATAGCCTATAAATTGAATGTCAATTTATGCATTTACATCCCATGGATTGTTTTTTTTGACACACCAAATAAGTTTTTCTATCTTTTATTGTCTTTACTGAGCACACTCTAGTAAATTATGTACCAAGTTTGTGATGTTTTGAGAGATTTATTCATTATGTAGTGTACTTAAAATATTTAGTAAATATATTATTGTAGTTAAAATTCCATCCTAATGCATAATTCACACAATATAGCAATACATTTTTTCATCTATTGCTGCAACATCTCCTTGAGTAGTGTCTTGGTGTTGAATATTTTTCAACATCTATGCAACTTTATACATGAGCCCCTTTTCTATAGTTAGGTAAGGGTATTTATACTATTTTGTTTTTTGGATTCCCTAGTCCTAAGAAATTTTGAGAGGAATAAATCCTCTCTTTTCATGTTAGTGCCTTGTAATGGAATTTAGGAATGCATCCTCCTTAGGCTATGCATTCACCATGTTAACATTCTTGGTAGCCTTGTCCTTTGTTTGCTTTTTTAAGATAGGACAATATTTTATCTCATGTTGCTCATATACCCATCAATATGCATAGTAAGACTATCTTTGAGGGTTCAAGGGGTAATTATATTACACATTATTATACTCTCCACATAAATAACATTGGAAAGGAGGGAATTGGTAATTGTTTCCTCTGCCACCTTGGTAATCTCCTTCGTATCCTTCCTTATATCCTCATATATTTGACTGATAACCTCCTATATAACCTCCATATTACTATACCATATTATAGTGATGATGTTGTTGATTTTTATCTCTAATTATAAATTATTATTGTACAACTAGTGGGGTCTAAATTTTTTATTGTTGTTACATCATTGATAGATTATAAGGTGTTGTGTACTAGTATTAAGGTGATGATGGTGTCTAACTCAGCAAAGGAGGGGTCCATCCAACCAAAACTTGAGTTTGGTATGAAGGCAATTAGGAATCCATTTTGGTCCTACTTGGTTTACATAACCCTTATCGGCCTTTGGGCCTAGAATTGTCTACTTTGTCAAGGACACTTGGTATGCAATGATAGCAAATACATTCTATGTGATATCTTATTTGAGCTCCTATAAATTTCTAAAATTATTTTCATCATGGTTGTGTGACTTAAATAAATTAAAATATAAACTCTATGGGAGTTTGACATACTATTTTAGGAGATGGCACTCTGTTCTTGTATTCCCTACTACTTTATAGATTTCACAAAAGTCTATCTTGATCTTAGGACAATCATTCATATTATGTCCTTATTTCCCACACTCCATGCACCATAGTCTTATCTTAGATTTATCTACATTATGTTATTATTCCATCCTCTTCATAAAATATTTAAATATATTTTCAATCTTAGAACCCATTATGGGAGCTTCCCCATAGTCTTCAATTTGCTCAACTCATAGAGAAATAGCTTTAGCATATACCTTAGTAGCATATTGAGTCTAATCTATAGTAAATATGATTCTTGAACATATTCCTTCAATAAACCACATAAATTTATCTTTATTTCCTAAGTAAAATTCTATATTATTCATAACATCAAGAACCTTCAATCATAGTCACAAACTGATTCTCCTAGATTTTGCCTAATCTCCTTTAGATCTTAAATAGTCTGACTTGTATTTTTATTTATCTTAAATTCTATGATAATCCATTCCTTAACTAGTTGTAGACTTTCCTATCAAATTTATTTATGGTACATAAACTCAAGTGATCTTCCATTTAGTACCCCTTTTAAATCACACTTCTTTATAGCCTCAATAGTAATACCATTAGCTTGCCATCTCATATCACATATTAGTAAGCATTGCTCAGGGTACATAGACCCATCATATGTCTCCAGGTTGATAAATTTTACGACAACACCAATTTTTTAAATTGGTGTCAAAGGGATATGATATGTAATTGTTACAATGTGAGTTTATGTTGTATGTGATCCTATTTGTGCACTATGAATATTTTCTTGCATAAGAAGAAAATTAATCTATGCACTCTATTTTTATATGTTTCTTATTTTTATTTACTTAGTTTCAACAAATCCTATGTCCTTAAATGCATTATGAATTTATGTTTTTTCATTTTTATTACTGTGATGATGCACTTGTTTCAAAAATGGACCTTCCCAAATACTACCTACCTAATCATCTGGTTGAAAATTTCTACTAAAATATAGGAAATTGGGATGCAGGGATGTGTGTTCTTCTAGTGAATGATTCTTTCCTATGAATTCTTATTCTTCTAAGTTTGAACCTATGATTACTCTAAAACTATCTTATACTTATTTATTTAATACTTCATGTCCTTCTTCTGATAATATAAGTTCTTATAGCTATGCACTACATTTATCACCTAATTGATCTACTTCTAAACTATTCTCACATTCTTCAAACATCTCTTCTTCCTCTCATTCTTCATCACTTCTTTCTTTATGCTAGCATTCATCTTCTTCTTTTATCTCACCTTTATTAAACCTTCATTCTTCATCTCTTTCTTCTCATTCATCACATCTTCCTACTCATTCTTCATCTATTTTACTACTAATCTTAACTCTACTCTCAACTGCTTGGGTATTCTTCTATTTACTCCATTTATTTTATTATCATATCTCACATTCTAAATCTAGACTTTTCTTTTGACTCTTCTTTTTTCATGTCTCCATTCTAGATTTAGGTTTAAGCCTTATCTACTCATATAATAATCATTCACTATCATGTCACACACACCCCCATACACCCAAAATGACTACTCCACATTGGTCAGAGTAGGCACCATGGCCTTGTCCATTACCAACATCTTCATAAGGATAGGTATTTAATGCCCAAATTTCCCTCAAATTCCTTTGATGAATAATTCCTTCATAGCTTCAAAATATATATATCCTTATACTAAAAAATAATATATATATATATATATATATGTATGTCTATTGTAGTATCAACCTAATGACCTATTGCTCTTATCCATTTGGTTTCCAATCTCTATATTTGTCTATCTTTTCTTTAATCTAGATTATAGTTTATTCTATTCTTG
The DNA here is from genome assembly GCA_037957365.1 of Torreya grandis. Classification (NCBI taxonomy): domain Eukaryota; kingdom Viridiplantae; phylum Streptophyta; class Pinopsida; order Cupressales; family Taxaceae; genus Torreya; species Torreya grandis. Next base: position 1,074,830 of record JARHVA010003647.1, read on the forward strand.
GATTTAAGTAGTAATATTCTAACTGGGATAACAAGTTAGCTATCAATTCATGCAACTCACACCAATTTTTTTTGTATATCTCTCCATAAACATGCTCTTAAATGATTTCCTATATGGTAAGACTAGTCCATTTTGATTCTTCTTTTGTAACATTACATATCCTTTTGTCTAGCCATATCTCAATATCTCTTTGCCCTGGTAACCATCTTAGCATAATTCCATCTAAAAAGGATGTCCATGTTCACTACACCATTGATAATAGAGGTTTTTGAAGCATCATAACATGCTAAGGAAGAGGATAGTTGTGATACACATTGTGTCCATAAAGTAATGTATTAGATTCATATAGGAGTTTGGATAATAGAAACATAATAAACATTAATTATATTGTGTTATTTAATAATTAATAACAACCATTGTTTCATAAATAAAAATAAAACATATAGGTTAATTAGATAGAAAGTAACCAAACATTATACAATATAAAATAAGGAAAATAATAAGAAATCACATAGGTAACCATAACCAAATAAATATCTATTGATCTCGTTAGAAATGGAACCCTTTTCTTCTTACAAACATAGGTGTATATAGACATTTCCAGTTTATGATTATTCATCTTATTCTCATACTTGGCACCAAAAGTGGAGTCTATTCATATTCTATCCTATTATAGCTTATGAATATAAGACAAAATAGACTTATACAATGATAAAATGAGTAAATAATGCATTAATATCATAAAAATGTCTTGTACAACTTTACAATCCAAATTGTTCTTCCAATAGTAAAACATAATCAGTTTCTAATGAAGGATGCTTTTTTAATTTCTTTTGATCCAAATAACCCTTGAAGTATTATTGAATCAAAATAAGTCCTTGAAGATATGATGGATAAAAAAATTGTACGGTTTAAAATTACATATGGAAAACACATAATTATAGCATAATAGAGAATACTTTTAGATGAAGAATATAATTCATTATCACTAAGAAACAAATGTTCTATTAGAAGGGAAATATTTCTTAAAATAGTTACTCTATTCCATATTGTTCACAAAATATGTAACCAATATAATGAAGTAATTTATAAGGCTTTATTTGCAGAAAGAGTTTGATTTGCATGTGAACTTATCCAACTGAGAGGTTCAAAGAATCTTAAAACATATAAAAAAGATAGAAGAAACACATGAATAAGATAAACAGTTGTTCACAAAAATGAACTACTTAGCACAATAATTGTAGGAGATAAAATGACTTCTTTTCATGGAATAATCCATTTTGGATCATTTTGATAAGTAATTTGATTTGTTTTAAAGTAATACTTTACTAGGTTCAGATAAAAAAGATTTAAATCTAATTGGTACAATAGTACTAAGAAATATTCAAGGGATTTTAGATAAACAAAAAATATAACTAGTAGATTTATTGGAAAAAGGGACCATTTCCTTCTTGAAAACTTTGGGTGTAAAAACATGGACACTTGGTGTAAAAAAGCAAAGTTAGAAAGTAATATATTATTAAAAGAATTATATATTTTTTCATCAATCATGATCTAACAATTCCATCAGATAAAATAATCACACCTAAATAAGTAATGGAGTGTTATATAATTTTTGAAAAAAGTTTTGAATATTTGTATGTACTAAATAAGATTTTTCAAAAAATATAAAAATCTAGGAAGCATTATCTCAATATTCAATACACATATTGAGAAAATATGTAGCTAGTGATGGATTTTAGCTTATTGGGATAGATACAAAAAGATTTAGCTACCATTACAACCCCCCATGTCTTTGTCCATTTATTTTAGATTATTTCATTTTAATGTCAACTGCTGGTAAGAATGTTGGTTTGATAATTATTGATCTTTTGAATGTCACTGAAGATTATAAGGATATATATCTTTGCCTATTTATTCAATCATTTATTGATAAATTTATTTTTAGGTATTCCAATATATTCATCATTCATAAACTTGACCATTTCTCTAGCATTCATAACTCTCTCAAAAAGTTGTGTTATTCCTTTCCATTATATGCAAAATACGGGTGTCATACTTTGTGGTCTAGATAGTGATGGATTAAGTTGGATTCATATTATATTTATTATTTTTTTACAGGATTCCACTAATTTTTATCTTAAATATTTCATCCTCCATTCACAACAAAGTAAATTAAAAGAAGGTGATGACATTAGTAAAGACCAACCAATAATTCATTTGATTGGTTCAAACCAAGTAAGAGGCCATTCAAAAATAAATTAAATAACTTCTTTTGGGATAAAATTATATATACTTTAAATAGTTTTGATACATATGATGTGCTAGGGGTGTATACAATATTTTTATTAGTACATGTTTGTATCTAAATGCAAAGGAATCTATCTTGAATTACAAAAAATGAAGAGAAAATATTTTTTAATATTGAGTTTCAAAAATGTTTGATACATTCATGGAGACCAATACCAGAATAACCACTTTGATCATTACTATGTGCATAGCATTTTAAATTAATATTATAATCAAGAATTATTTTTCAAATACAACATCTTAACAATATTTTAGTGTGTATGCTTTATTTTTCAAACCTAACAACTTAGAAATCTTTATGTCTTTAGCAAATACATCATTGAATGAAAGTGAATAAATAAATAATAATAATAATAGAAAATCAAATCAATAAACATGATAAATTTCAAGTTGAAGAAGGTAAGATAACATCATGCATAATTTTTTCAATTACATAATTGTTTATTAATAAATTATTTATAACAATAACCAAATATTTTTTATCTATTTATGTCTTAATAAAAACAATTCACAACACAAGTCTATAAATTTGTGTCTCAAATAAAACAACCCAAAACATAGCTTTATATATTTAAGACTCCTTGAAAATAAAATGCCAAGGTAAAACTCTAAAATAAAATAATTTTATTAAATATAGATATCAAATCAAATGATGATGAGAATTTTAGATACTACATTACATAATACCTTGCAAGGTATAAAAAACAAAAGCTTCAACAAAAGAGTCCCACTACACAAAATGTAAAAGGGAAAAAAAGGTGAAAAACTCCTTTCAATAAATGTGTAATTAAAAAATTTCATATACCAAAATACATATATTATCTTTATTTATTTAAACACATTACAATTGAATTTTTCTTTATCAATAGGAGAGAGTAGAAGATAATAAAATATAATGCATCAGCATGGGATTTGTAAGTGTGGGTTTATCTTATTATTGTGTTAAATTAAATTTCATTGTATTTACCCATTTAAATGTTGTTTAAATTTTTAATCCACCATATTTAAAAAAACTCAATATGTGATATACTGTGTCTTTAAGACAATAAATTGTCTTTAGAGTATACAAGATATTTATTTCAAAGCCACTTTGATGAAAAAGGGTATATATATATATAACCTTTTTCACCAAAGCGGCTTTGAAATAAATAGCATACATACATACATACATATATGTGTGTGTGTGTGTATACATACATACATACATACATATATATATATATATATATATATATATATGTATGTATGTATATATGTATGTATGTATGTATGTATGTATGTATGTATGTATGTATGTATGTATGTATGTATGTGTATGTATGCGTATATATCTATATATCTATATACATATATATATATATATATATATGTGTGTGTGTGTGTGTATGTGTATATATATATATATATATATGTATATATATATATATGTGTGTGTGTGTATATATATATATATTTATGTATATATATGTATGTATATATATATATATATGTATGTATGTGTATATATATATATATATATACATATATATATATGTATGTATATATATATATATATATATGCATATATATATATATATATGTATATATATATATATATACATATATATACACATACATACATATATATATATATATATACATACATACATACATATATATATATATACATACATACATCTATATATATATATATATATATATATATATATATATATATATACACATATACATATGTACATGTATGTATGTATGTAATAATAATAGAATATATGCGTGCATATGTTAAATGGCATAAATATATTGCAGAAGTAATCACATTTTTTATTTGTTTCAAAATATGATAAATTACATTTATTTTAATAAATGCATAAGTGTTTGTTATGGTTAAATAATGAGGACTCATTATAAATATGTATATGCATATGTATGTAAAAAATTTGGTAATAAAAATTGTTAATCTATGTATAATGAGTACAGTAACAATTTCTTGAGCATGTATATATTTTTGTATATGTTTATATGAATCTTTATAAGATTTAAGTAATGTAAATAAAAAATACATCAAATGATTCAAATGTAATATGTTTATATGTTACAATATAAAATATAAATCAAAAGTGCATCAATGATCAATCTAACATCTAAAACATTTTCTTTGAAAATTTCCATGTTATATTTCTTATAATATAGTATTATTACTAAAGTATTGCTTTCTTTTCTAATAAATTGAAGACGTTTCAAAGGAGGAGCTAAAACTAACTTCTAAAAAACTATTGATTTTGGTGTTTGATGACTTACTATTTGTTGTGCACAAAAAAAGATATGCCAATGAATGTTATGGGAAGAAAAAAAGATTATATAATAGAAAATATGTCATACTATAATCGAGACCATTAAAAAAAGAATTTAAGGTGGCACTATAGTCTTTTACTCATGTTGACCTTTGGTTAATGATATAGGACAATCATTTGAGGCTAGAAAACTTCAAATTTCATGTTTTTTTGAGGGAAAAAATATTTTAATCCTTTAAATATAAATATAGATAAATTGGATGAAGTTATTTTTAAAGGGACCTTTGAAGATGATTTTTTAATTTCCAACATGGTGTTCATTGATTGAAAGTCTTGAAAATGTGTTACAAAACAAGAATTGAAAATGAGTTATGTTATGACAAGTAGATATAGTGTAAATGGAAGTCATAAATATGAAAAGGATTGGAGAATCAAAATGACGTCTATCATCACATTCTTGGGAGAAACCAAAAAATTTATGCCATCAATTATGAAACATTGTTTAGAAGGATGTAACTTCCCCATATGATTTTTATGTATATTTATTGATTGTAAACTACAATTGTAGTAACATTATCATCAATTTCATACCAATCAAATCTAAATTATTTCAAATGTAATCTAATTTGTTTCAAATTTATGGATTGTAATTTAGCAATACTTTTTGGTAGAAAATAAAATTCAAACCTAAAAAGGCAAATAGGCATTTTATAACATTAAAATCTTGGAGTTCTAGACTAGTCTCATAGATACCAATATGCGTATAAATTTACACTTACAAGATTAAAATAGAGAAAATAGGGGAGCTAGACTTGTATAGAAAGATATATAACTTATTATATTAAATTCACTTAAATATTCCTATTACAAGCTAACTACAAAGAACTCACACAACTATAGATGTTACAAAAACTCTTACAAACTAAGATTTTGTCATCATTTTCCTCTGACAATTATCAGCAAGCATTCCTATATACTGCTCTATTTTTTTTATGTTCATCTTATTTCTACCTTCTTTTTTTCCATAATCTATTATTTTATTAATCTTTTTAAGTTATTATCTTTTTCTTCTTCCATACACTTTCTTCTCTCAGCTCTATGCTATGTTCTTCCTCTTACTATTTTTGCATAAAAAATCTATAGTTTGCTTCTTTATTTTTGTACCACTTCCATTTTTGTCTTTAATACTAAGATTCTCACCTCCCATGTTGTTTACCTTAAAAACTCCAAATAGTACACATAATTTAAATTTGAACCTGTTGTACATTTAATTCATTCAAATAGTCATATTATAGAAGCCCATAGTTGATTAGGTAGGTAAAAATAGGGGCAAGGATATCATATTATAATACTCCACCTTATCCTTGACCTTTTTACATTGATCTAATGAACCTCTTTCAACCACTAAAACATCCTTGTAACTTTTATTTACCTATCTATATGCTTTTTCATCTCTTTTATTCAAGTCCAGAGCTTTCTTGTTGAAGTTTGTAGTTATACTATTTAAGTATGCAGCTAGAGTATCGAATCTCATAGCTACACCATTTAAGTCCAATTCTAGACTATTGAAGTGTATATCTATCCTATTGGAGTTCAAAGTGGGCCTACTAAAGTTTAGATTTGGGTTGTTCGATATCATATTTTAACACTCCCCCTTATTCCTAACCTTCATAGAATGACCTAATGAACCTCTTTCATCCAATAAAACATCCTTGTAACTTATATTTACTTTTTCATATGCTTCTACATCTCGTCTATTCAAGTATATAGCTTCCTTATTGAAGTTGGTATCTGGACTATCAAAATATGTAGTTGGACTATTGAAGTCCATAACTAGTTTGTCTAAGTCTGTATCTACCCAGTTATTTTTTGTAGCTATATTTTTGGAATTCGTAGATGTCTTATTAGAGTTTGTAGTTGTCTTGTTGGAGTTTGGAGCTTCCTTGTTGAATTTGGTAGTTAGACTATCAAAGTATGTAATTAGACTATTGAAGTATATAGATAGACCATTTAATTCTATATCTACCCCATTGAAATTCCTAGTTGGACTATAGAAGTCCAGAGCTAGCCTGTTGTATTCTAGATCTAGATTGTTAGAGTCTAGAACTAGCTTGTTAGAACTAAAGCTGGCTTATTGGGGTACACAACTAACATAAAACCTCTTAGACCCAATGTTATTGAATTAATGACTCTTAACCTTCCTCTTAAGTACATGAAAATGTCTTTTGACAATGGTTTAGTTTAAATATCAAGTCCTATGACCCACCTGACTCTTATGACCTATTTTCCTTTTGGTAGGTCAACTAACTCCCACGTTTATCTTGCCTTATGCCTCTCTATTTTTCCTTTTGGAGTATATCTATATTTTTTAGAAGAATACTATTAGATTTTTGGTGAATATTTATTAGATCATCCATATACAAAACTATAATCAAAATATCAATTTTACTCACTTTGATGTAGAGTGTGGGCTCATTAGCACTTTTGCTAAAGTTGTTACTAAACAAGTAAGAATCTATATGTTATATCATGCTCTTAGGGCTTGTTTGAGCCCATCTATTAATACCTTTTTTATCATTTATACTTTTTTTTCATGATTGAAAATCTCATATCTGAGTATCTATCCCACATAAACATCTTCTTCTATCTCTCCATTTAAGAAGGCTGACTTGACATCCATTTAATGAACCTTTCACTTATGCTAAGCATCAATGACTATCATTATCCATTCCATTGTTGTCCTTGCTCTAGGTGCAAATGTCTCATTGTAGTCACATCCAAAATATTAAAATATGAACCTTATACCTAGACTATTGTGATCTCCATCCAAATATAGATATACTCCAAAAGGATGATCTTAACTAAAGTAGAGTGGAGAAAAAAATTTCAAAGATTTTTTTATATATTCACATAAAATTAGACTATTTCATACCATTTGGGCATGGATCATTTCTAATAAATTGGACTATTCCAAACCATTTTAGCTATATTCCAATAGAAATAATAAATGGTTTGGAATAGTCCAATTTATTAGAAATGATCCATGCCCAAATGGTATGAAATAGTCTAATTTTATGTGAATATATAAAAAATCTTTGAATTTTTTTTCTCCACTCTACTTTATTGGGTGTAAGTCCAAATTATTCAAAATAGTCTAATTTATATGAAATGTTCTACGCCCAAATGGTTTTAAATAATTCAATTTATAGAAACATTATTCTTGGAGAAATTTTTTTCCACTACACTTTTGTGGCTATAAGTCAAAATAGTTAGAAATATTCAAATTTATTTGAAATGATTTGTGCCAAATTTCTTTAAAATTGTCTAATTTATTTAGAATATAGAAAAACGTTTTTTGAAAAAAAAATCTCCACTTCACTTTGGTGGGTATAAGTCCAAATTATTTTTAAAAAAACCCAATTTAGACAAAATGATTTATATTCGAATGGTTTGAAATAGTCCAACTTATTTAGAATATAGCTAAAAAAAATTAGAGAAATTTTTCTCCACTTCACTTTAGTGGGTATAAGTCCAAATTATTTAAAATAGTACAAATTATTCAAAATGATTTATGCCCAAATGGTTTGAAATAGTCCAATTTATTCAAAATTATCTATGCCTTAATGGTTTGAAATAGTCCAATTTATTTAGAATATAGAAAAAAAAATTTAAGATAATTTTTTTTGTACTCCACTTTAGTCGGTATAAGTCCAAATTATTTGAAATAGTCCAATTTATTCAAAATGATCTATGTCCAAATGGCTTGAAATAGCCCAATTTATTTTGAATATAAAAAATATTTTAAAAATTTTCTCCACTCTAATTTAGTGGGTATAAGTCCCAACTATTTGAAATAGTCCAATTTATTCAAAATGATTTATGCCCAAATCGTTTGAAATAATCCAATTTATTTGGAATATAGAAAAATTATTTTTGCATAAAATTTTCTCCACTCCATTTTAGTGGGTATAATTCCAAATTATTTGAAATAGTCCAATTTATTTGAAATTATTTGTGCCCAAATGGTTTGAAATAGTCCAATTTATTTTGAATATAGAAAAAAAAAATTAGAGAAATTTTTTTCCACTCCACTTTAGTGGGTATAAGTCCAAATTGTTTGAAAATTTCCTTATTATATAATATAAATTTAAATATATTATAATAAAATATATAATATATAATATTGATTTATAAATTATATTAACATATATATTTTATCTAAACTAATTATGGGCATAAAACTATTGGGATATGAATCACCATGCAATGATTTAGTCTATGATGGCTTGCACTCTTTATGTAAAGAGATAGCCTCTTAGCACAATATCTACATAAAAATTGTAACTCCCTTGGTTTTGATTAGAGGGTATATATATTCACTAGATAAGGATCTCAATTATGCCTAATCAAGGTTTGTTTTGGTGATTGCAATGCAGAAATTACTTTTGTTACAATGGTGCTAAAAAATTTATAAGCAATCAAGATGAATTTTGGGTTTATAAATTGGATATATATTTGAAGTGGACATATTTATTTAAAATACACCATCTATTCCATGTAGGCCTACAATGCCTATTGATGATACATTCTCAAGTATACCACAACCACTTATTTTCCATAAAGATACTATTAATGTTACGTATCAAAAATATGTAGATGAAAATCCACTTATTATGAAAGAGCCTATTATTTCTAAATTATTACCATAGGTTCCAAAGTTACACAATGATAATTTTACTTCTATTTCTATATTTTAAATATTTGTAATTTTATATCTATTAGTGGAATGCATGTGGCCATGTTACAAATCACAATATATATTCTCATCATATCCCTATGGAAGAGGTTTACTCATATCAACCTATATATATATATATATATATATATATATATATATATATATATATATATATATATATATATATATATATATATATATATATATATATATATATGTAGGAAATATATGTTAAATAATGTAATATAAAATTATAATATTATATAATATAAACTTAAATATATTATACTTAAATACATAATACATAATATTAATTTATAAACTATATCAACATATATAGTTTATCTAAAGTAATTGTGGGAGCAAACCTATCAGGATATGAATCACCATGTAATGTTTTAGTCTATGATGGCTTGCATTCTTTGTGTAAAGAGATAGCCTCTTATCATAGTCTATACATTAAACTACAACTCCCTTGGTTTTTGATTTAACTTTTTAGGCTTTTAAAAATGTAATTCCCAATTTATATTAAAAGGTTTAGTTGTCTAAATCAATTAAATAATATACAAAAATTATCCACTAAATTGTTATGGATTTTGACTTATTTTAAATTTTTTAAAATAGTAATAAACATGTGAAAAAAGAGACTTATCTAAAAAATGACTATCATAGAAGATTTATGGTCCAAAAACTTGGTTCTAGACAACTTTGAGTATCATCAACAAGGTCCTTGGGTCTAATTCTTTACTGAACAATAGTACCCTACTTGGATGGTAGCATCATACTACTCTAGTCTCCTTAAAATAGTGATAGTATCCTCTTTCTAGGACTATTTATATTGTATTGGATCACTTGCACCTATGTTTTTGGGTTCTATTCCTATGCACACAAAATCTAGAAATCTATATTATGCTTCAAATATTTGATTTAGTGTGCAAACACTAATCCTCCTTGAAAGTATGGCATGAGCAATAAATGTGTTTTCATTATTAGGATAGGTTTAACATCCTCAATGCCCCACTATGAAGATATTTTCCTACATACTAATACTCTTAGGAGGGATCAATCCCAATGTAGTTCTCCCACCTAGTGCTTGGTGTAAGTTCAAGTGAATGCTAGAATAAGAGTGGTCTGGATTGCCTTGAGTTTACTTGATATTGAAAATATTTGAAATATGGACTTAGGGTAGTTTTAAATAGTAGTATGTAAAAGTAAGTTATAATAGGGATCAAATACCTTAATTTTAATCAACTTATTTCTTATTTGAATAGGTTTTTTACATCTATTTTCCATCTAGTCTATAGAGGTTAAATAGTCTTATCTTTACAGAAATGCATAGCTTGTGTAGATAATAAAATGTAGTTAGGATAACCTTAAGAGGGGCATAAATTTGAAAATATATCCATGTGAGAGAGTTAGGGCAAGGGACACTAGCGCCAAATTGTGGACACTAGCACCATATGGCTCTAGGGTCCTTAATGTGGCACTATTGTCTAACTAGTAGACTGTTGGACACACTAGGTTGGGATTTGGGAATGTTGTTCTAGGACTATGTTTTAGCTAATAGAATATGTTTATGGTTTTCACAATGGATTGAAAAGTGTGATAAAGGATATAGGTTAGGTCTAGGTCTAAAATAGGAATAGGTTGTCTCAAGCAACACTCTTAGCAACCAAATACAACTTTTAGGTGATTACATTTGACCCACCCCTCCTCTTTTATACTAGAAATTAAACAAGTATAAATAAGTGTACCTAGACTTACCTAGGAAGTGAATCCCATGTAGTTGTGTATGAGTATGTGAATTTGTGTCTACATATGTGAAACATGATCCAAAATAATGAACTAAAATGAAAAACACAAAAATCAATCCTTAAGAGATTATCAAAAGTGAAATACTACACTAAATAAAATAACTAAGTAAAAATGAGTAAAAGAATCAATACACTTCACTAGGTACATGAACCAATGCATGAACATGGTGATAACTTTTGTGTGTGCGTGTATACAATAATCAAATAATTGAATATCTTAGATTGAGATGTTATCTTGCTCAATATTCATATATGGGTGGCTTAAGAACTCAATCTAGTTTTGACACCATCATTTCCCACCCCTATTTACTATATCATAACCTATGAATAGTTTGGATAAGATTATAAGTGTGTATAACCCTTTTATATGGGTGAACTAAGAAATCATGTAGGATATGACTATTTGATTTCCCACTCATGTGAAATAGATACATCTAAATTGAAATGTGTAAAGTGCTAAAAGTATCTAACAAGTATAACTAACTATGCATGTTGACTCCATGGCCACTCAGGTACATTAGGTGGCTCTAGGACACTCAAAAATGCCAACCAATAAAGATGGAGTAAGACACAAAACTAGTGACACCCAAGAATGTGATGGTAAGTGTATATAACATATATAATGACCTAGAGTTTTCCATTCCATTTGATCAACCTATGTATAACTGAGCATATGTAAATTGTGTCATGTGCATGCCCCCAATATAATATTTAAGTATATTGATTCTAGATTAAGTATGTAATATATGGATTTGTGTATTTAAATTGATTGTGGAAGTGATCATACCACACATGATTCCCAAAATCTAAGCAATTGGTATGAATCTGATCTCAAATGAGTGTATTTGAGTAAAATATGAACATAACTATCAAACCTATGACTATACCTATATAAATTTGTAATGTACTTGGTGTACTATTCTAGATAATCTAGATTACTTTGAAGCTAGGGCTACTAGGAAGTATCACCATGTAGTGGATAGTAGTACCTTATGGTACTAGTGTCCTAATCTATGTGCTAATGTGTGTCTAGTCTAAATTTGAACAACTAAACTACTTTTTAAGACCCTATTTTCCATGTGTCTAACCTATGTTTGATTTCTAAAATTGAGCCTATGTGTTAAAAATAATCTATGAATATCAATGTAGGAGACTGATCTTTGTGAATGCCCCTCTTTTTAGGGTATTTTTGGAGCTTATGTAAGAAATATCCTCAAAATAAAATAACTCTACAAAATCTATTAGCTGGAACATATATGATAACTACATGATATTTCAATACAATGTACAAACATAACAATAGAATGTAAAAGTATCTAAGAATAAGTATGTAGTTTAATATGTACATTACATATAGCATTACACAAGGGTGTTAATCTATATGTAATCGATGTGTATAATAAAAAAATTTAGATACCTATGGGGATGGGGCATGATTGTTAGAGGTACAATCATTATGGGGGGGAGGAATTAGTGAGCCTAGATATTTAAATTTAAAACGTATTCCTTTAAATTAATAACCAATCATCATATATCAACTTGATCAAGTAACATTAACAAGAGAGCTCATTCATTCAATTCATACATAAGATCAAACACATAATGCATAGTTCCTATGGGAAACCCTCGTGGGAAATAAAACCCACTCTCAAGTTTGCAACACATGGACTACTATCATATAATAAATTGAAAACAAGAGAATTATAAACTCTTTTATACCAACAACACTTGATCATATCCTCTTAACCAAAGGTATTATTAAAACCTCTATTTAACAAGAAGCAACTTTCCCCTAAGAAATATCAACTCCTTTATACCCTCCTTTGAACACTTTCACCTTAGTATTGATGTCTTCAACACTTGATGATGGATCTTTGTTTATCAATCTTGACCTTCACTCCTTACCATAATACTCCATTTTGGCCAAAGCACATTACATACTTACACCAACACACAAAAATAAATTAGGACACATTACATATCCTAACTAACCCCAGTCTCCAACTCTTCACTCACACTCACTTCAGTACACCTACAACAATTACATCACCAAAATAGTAATTTGACCTTGAGGTCATTCGCATAGATCATAATCTAATCTACCTCACAAGACAACCTACAAGATCACACAAATATCACATATCCTTTGATCACACTTCAAATCATCAAACCTATAAGAGCACTTATTATGACATAGAAATATGACCTACATGTCATACACATAATCATGAACTAGATATACTCATAAACACATCCATTAGGCACACTTCCTCTCTTTGCTCCTCAAATCTTCACTTTAATCCACTTACATAAGCCTCTTTTCTCATATTCAACCTAAAAATAACACTATTCTATATCATAATTATGACCTAAGGTCATACACATAATCCTCAATCTACTTTGCTCATCAACCTAACCATTGAACACACTTAATATCCTCTTTTATTCTCTTCAATGAATATCTTATACACTGAAGCCTCTATAAATCTCTAACTTAATGTCTATAAATCACCATCTTTGATTTCACTATTTATAGAGAATTCATGATCGTCACCATCTTGGTCATCCATTAGACATGCATTAACCCTTAATTAATCTATCTCATTAAGACAGTTCAATAAAATCTTCATAGGTTGTCCATAACATCTATGGATCATGCTGAAGAAGTTGTACCTTTTAATAAGGCCCTTGTAGCTCTTAAGGTCTCATAGAGATCTATTCACCCATTTATCACAACAACAAGTAAAACAAGAACATAAGACCATTTTCAAAAGTATAGGTCCACACTACATGAGCCTTGAGTCATCCTCAAATTCTTAAAATCATCATTACACTCTTGTGTGTAAGCTTAATCAACATTTTATGCACACAATCACCATGAATGAATACATAGTCAACTTCTAAACCTTTATTCATACTACATATAGTTGGTCAAACCTTCAAAATTCACATAGATGATCCTCATGGATTTTAAAACACTCCCTAATATCCAATTCAACATGAAACATCAAAACATCATCTACATAAGCTTAATTATTATTCTCAGGTCACTTGTAGAATAAACATGAACACATACTCAAGTTTCAACCTTAATATATTGAATATATACACTTTCAGATATTCAATTAAGGTTCATTAGATGCACCATGGAGTCCTATTCATCTTTTCTTTTTACATCATGAGAAAATTATACATATATCAGAAGTTATGATCCAAAACCCATAGATTGGTTTTTCCCTTTGTTAAAATTCAAATTTTTAAATGTCAATGGTCATAGTTAAACTTCAAGCACTAAGCTCACATCTCATGTCCTCACTACTCAAATAAAATATGCACTATTGATCTTATTTTATCTTTAACACATAGGCATCAATTCTCAAATGTTAAATCTCAGTCACTTTGACCTTATCTCATGTAATCTTGTAATGTTGACTCATCACACACCATCGATCTCCTATATGTATCTTGGTCTATAAAAATGCTAAATAGCCATCAATTTTACCTCTTAAATTTAATACACATCATTTATATCTATCTATATGATCTATTTGTCACCATTAATCCTTGGAAGAAGATCAATCTTTATCTCTACTTAGTATTAAACATCATACACTTGTCCTCATCTCACTACTTCCTAACTTCTTGGAGAAACGTGCACTGTTGATGTTTTTCAAACTTTAACTTGTGCAAATTTGACTATGGGAACCTTACTTATCTTCTTAGAAGGCCAACTTTGCAAAGTAATATATTTTTTTCTCTCAGATGCATGATCTGTAATATGGACCATATGATTTCCTTATATGAGAGAATCTAACCATATAAAAATATAATCTTAAAACCCTCACACATGTGAGATATATTTCCATTCAAATTACTTCTCAAAATATTTTTTCATAGAGCCAACTATGCTTAGAACTTGTTTAGGAGACCAACTTTGAAGATGCATAACTTTTATTATGCTACATTACATGACCTAAAATTTGGCACATAAGAACTAGGCACAAAACTAAACAAACCCATATGATAATATTATTCTAAAACATCCACATGTATAATATATTATACCTTCAAAATTCTTACTCAGATCTTTTTTCCACATTGCAAATTTGGCTATGGGAAAACACTGTCAAAATTCTTAAGAGCCCAACTTTGTACCCACATATTTTTAATTTCGCTTAGGTGCATGATATAATAGCTATCAAATAGAAACTAGGGACAAACATGATCATAATCATATGACTAACTCCACCTAACTCATCCACATGTCACAATTATGACATCAACAAACTACCTACTTAGATTTTCTTCCACTAGACCCAAACTATCTAGATGAAAACTACGGACTACAAGACGAATTATATTTATGCACACAATCTCTCCAACCATATAAAACCTCTTATATGACCCCTTTCACATGATTAGTTATTAATACTCATCTTTTAACATCTCTATCCATGCCAAAACTGAATATCAACCAAGCTAACTTCAAGCACACTAGGACAAGCATATTTCATACTTTGTCATTATCACTTAAGCTATCAAAGCACTTCATCCACTCAATAGGACACCTCCATGACATCACCATGACATCATTTAAAATAATCCAAAAATATCCCCCTTTGTCATTAATATCAAAGAACATCATGTAGATCAACTTCTCTATCTTCAAGCACTCTCACAATAAGAACTTTCTCCCCCTTTGACATAATGACAAAGTGGACACAATCTGATCTTAATGACTTAAAAAGATGACCAATAAGAGAGGACCATCTTATAAAGATGATAAAAAAATCCCCCTTACCTTTATCTAACCTATTATTTCCTTAGTACCTTCATCTTACTCCATTCCAACACTCTTTTTAACCAAGCAGCTGCTCTTTTAGAGAAACTAATCAAAAAGACACTTTTCTTCTCACTAGGCCTATCTAGTCTCCTTGTAGCCCTATTTGGAGATTTTAGAGCCATAAATTTCAAATTACACACCATCAATACCTGAAACTTCATATTTAGATCACTCTCATATGCACCCTTAATCACACCAATTTTCAATAAATATCTCATCCTCTACAATATACTTCCTTCATAAACCTAGTAGCCAATTAGACCTCCATCTTAACAAAAACTTGAATAACTTGAAAACCACAAACCTTTAAATAGATATGATTCTTTATTTGAAAACCCATTTATGTTGGAAATATTGTCATTGATGTTAAAGGTTTAGCATTATTGGTGATAAAGGCCCCATTGCATTTAATGTTGTTTATCTTGGCTAATATGAGTTAATATTTATTTAATATTAATGAATATATTTTTGGTTGCATATGAGACAAAATAAGGGCCCATGGAGAAGTCGAAGAGTCACACGATAAAGACAAAAGAAGGATGGGATGCATTTTCCCATGAAGAGTCATCTTGGGGAATACCAAGAGTCACCAAGTGAAGACAAAAGAGTAAAGGGCAAATTTCTCATGAAGGGACACTTTAAGGAATATGAAAAGTCACCAAAGATAAGGACAAAAGTGGGAAAGACATTTTTGGTAATGAAGGGTCACCACATGACTTTTAAAATGCTTGGATATGAAGGGTCATCCAAGATTGGCACCATTTTCCATGAGGAATGAAAGGTCACAAAGGGGGAAGGCCAAAGGTCATTTGGAAAGCTATAAATAAAGGCTTGAGTAGCCATTTGTAAAGTGGTAGTGAGAGGTTGATTTGATATTGTAATATCTAGCTTAGAAGAGCAACTGTGAGAGATGATTTGTATTTGTTATATCTAGCTTAGAAGAGCAAATGTGAGAGAGAGGAAGGAGATGTTGTATTGATCTATCATTTATTGAGATAGCAACATTGATATATAGGTGTGTGGTATACACAAAGGGGTTGGTGCTCATGTGGGTTGGTGCTCACGAATTGTTGCTAAGTTGGTGCTTGGCAAAGGGGTTGGTGCTCCTATGGGTTGGTGCTCGGCAAAGGGGTTTGAAGCTCCTGTGGGTTGGTGCTCATGAATTGAAGCTGAGGTTTGTACTTGGCAAAGGGGTATGGTGCTCCTGTGGGGTTGTTCTCATGAATATATTTGAGATTGATTCTCTATGGTTTTTCCCACATTGGGTTTCCAAATTATATCTGGTGTCTCTCTCTTGTGTGATGTTTATTATTTTATTGCATATCTTGAATGTTTGATTAAGTGGAATTTGGTTAAAGGGAAAGTTTTATAAGATATATAATATACTGATTCACCCCCCTCTTAGTATATTCTATGTTGTCAATTTATTCCATTCAGCTTATTAATAATCCTTAGACCTCAAATCACAAAGTAAACCACTTTTCTATCAGAGTACAAAACCTTAGGATCTTAAAATAATCAGAGTCAACAAACCTCCTATTTATCAACATCTACCTATTAAAATTCTTGTACACCTGGATACAACTATTACACACTTTTGGAATAAGATTTTAGCTTCCAAACCATAAGGAACCTTGAATTTATATAACCCCTTTAAGGACCTACAAGCTCTTAAGCACAAACTAGGAAACTAGAGAGCTAATAACTATCTCCAAATTGACATTAACATACCTTTATATCATAAAACCACCTAGAGCATACTATAATAAGGTCTATAGACATTTATATGCAAAAATATCATCTTGATAAATCACAAATCCTCCTTTTCCATTTGGGAACCTTTAATCTAACCCTAAAGACTACTCCATATACAATAATCAACATCATGTCATCATTTTGACATCACCACATCATATAGTCCACCTAGACATACCTATTCCAACTAAAAAAAGTCATCTCAATCCTTCTAGGACCTTCATAAAAACACCACAACAACACTTGCTTCTCCACTAAAAGGATTCTCTTAAGAAATATAGACAAAGACACTTCACATATGTTCCCCCTCACATAATGCACATCTTCAAACCATTAAAATTCTAAGGCATACATAACTATTCAACAAGCCTTGAAAAGGCTTACAAAGATCTAGAACATAAGCCTATAACAAATGCCTTCATATTATAGGATTACTTAACATCTACCACAAACTGATATGCAAATAGATATTTGAAACTCACCTTTATACCAGAGCATCCAAACCATGACCAACAAGCTAACTCCTCAATATAGGACCACTTATTAGATTAAACAAAACACAGAGAGAAAATGAGATTGAGAATAACAGAGCACTTATTCAACTTATTCAACCAAGCATGAAGGCTTATTAAATAGGAAAACAAATGAAATACCCATGAAGCATGAGACGGGTATAAGAAAACTAACCTACGTCAGCTTGCATGAAATAACAAAGACCGAACAAACAATTAACCTCTTAACCAAAGTGGTTAAGGCAACTAACCAACATAAATTACCTTAGTAAATAACCTAAGGTAAATACAATAATATGATAACACCCTCCCTTAATGACTAAACCAGAAACAAGACAAGTTTATCTCTAAATTTTATGAGCTTGTCTATACCAAGTGGTTTGGTCATTATATCAACTGGCTGCTCTGCAGTGGGGTAGTAGAAGAGACTTAAGTCTTCATTTGTAACCAACTATCAGATGTAATGATGGTGAACCTCAATGTGTTTGGTCATGGCATGAAATACTAGATTCTTCACCACATTCAAAACACTTTGGTTGTCACAAAAAATTGGAGTAGGTTTTGATGACTCAAACTGAATATCCTCCAAAATTTTCTTTATCCACATGGTTTCACAACCTGCACTGACCACAGCTTTATACTCTGCTTCTATTGAAGATAATGCCACTGTATTTTGTAGTTTGCTTTACCATGAGAAAACTCTTGAACCAAAAGTGAAAACATACCCTGTTGTAGATTTTCTTGAATCAACTGAACCTACCCAATCAGAATCAGAATATCCTAAAAGTTCAAAATCTACAGACTTCTTATACAGTATGCCAAAGTCAAGAGTACCTTTGACATATCTTAATACTCATTTTGTAGTTAACCAATGGACTTCCTATGGTTTAGACATGAAGCGAGATAGAAAACTCACTGCAAAACAAATATCTGGTCTGGTGGTAGTGAGGTAAATGAGACTACCCACTAGCTGCCGATACACTGTTTCATTGACCAAAGGTGAATCAGTGTCTATTGAAATTTTAACTCTTGCTTCCATAGGTGTGTGATTTGGATTAAAATCCATCATTCTAAACCTTTCTAGTAATGAATTGGCATACTTATTTTGTGACATGAATACAGTATTACTACTTTGCCAAAACTCAACACCTAAATAGTATTTTAGTAGTCCTAGTCTGTCATGTCAAAAGTATAACAAACATCAGCTTTCATTTACTAAATGAGGCTATTAATACTTCTAGTGATGGCTATATCATCAACATATATAATTAGAATCAAGATATCATCACTAGACACCTTTACATAGAGAGTTGGTTCTAAGTTACACCTTTTGAAACTTGATACCAGGTAGACTAGGCTCGAGGAGCCTGCTTGAGTCCATACAAGGACTTGATCAACCTAAAAACAATATGTTCCTTAGCAAAAACTTGAAAACCCTATGGCTAAACCATGTAGACTTCCTCCTCTAGATCTCCATTCAAGAAAGCACTCTTTAGATCCATTTGGTGCACTTGCCATCCAAACTAAGTAGCAATAGCAATAATCAAATGAAAAGTTACCATCTTAGTGGTTGGAGCAAAAGTCTCCTCATAATCAACCCCTTCCTCTTGTGCATAACCTTTTGCAACAAATCTGGCTTTGTGTTTGTCTAAGGAACCATCTGCTTTGTATTTATCTTATAAATCCACTTACAACCAATGGATTTCTTCCCTGGTGGTAGTTCCATCAATTTCCAAGTCTTATTTTTCATTAAGGAATCATATTCAAATTGCATAGCTGATTCCCACTCAAACTTCCCTTTGGCCTCTAAAAAATAATTAGGCTCAAATACTTGTGAAACATCAGTTGTTAGAGCAAGACTGACATGCTCACCTCTATTACCAAATTGCTTTCCCAATCTCAGTCTTCTACCTTCCATACCTTATGGCAAGTCTCCTTCTTTTAGTGCTTCAATTGTGGCAGTATACCACTTTGGCTGCTTTGGTTGTTCTGTTGGAACCTCATAATGACCTGTATCAATTCCCTCCCTGGAATGTGATTCCACTAATGAACAAGAATCGTACTCACTTTTCACATTATAACTAATAATTGAATCATTAGATAACAATGACTCAATATCTGAAACTTGACCAGTTGCTGTGAAGTATGGCATTTGTTCATTTACTATGACATCTCTATTTACCACAACTTTGTTAGTAGAAACATCAAGTAATCTGTAGGCCTTTGACTGATCATTGTATCCAACAAACATGTATGCTTTGCTTTTTGCATCCAAATTTCTTCTCTTTTGACTAGGAATAACTGCAAAAGCTACACAACCAATTTTTTTGAAATCACTTACATCTAGAGTTTGACCTGACCAAGCCTCCTTTGGAGTCATATTCTCCGAAACCTTTGTAGATTCTATTGAGGATGTATACTATTGTATTCGCTGCTTCTACCTAATACCTATATGGGACATTTTTGCTTTGGAACATATAGTGAGCCATGTCCATCACCATCCTATTACGCCTTTCCACAACTCCATTTTGCTATGGAGTGTAATGTGTATTGTATTATCTGTGTATGCCTTCAGTGGCACAAAACCCCTTGAATTGTTTTGAGATGAACTCACCCCCATTATCTATTCTAAGAGATTTCACTGGCCGTCTTGCCTATTTTTCAACCATAGCTTTCCAAGTAAGAAAGTTAGAAAAAAATCAGATTTCTTCGCTAGAAAGTATACCCACTTTTTCTTAGAGAAATCATCAACCAGTAATAGGAAATAATGGGCACCAGAAGGGGTAGGTGTTTGCATTAGACCATGTAAATCTACATGTACCAAATCCAATACTCCCTTTACTCTTGAAGCTTTACCAACATCAAATGAATGTCTAGCTTGCTTCCCCAACTAACATCCAGTACATACATGATGACTATGTCGAATAGAAGGAATCCCCTTAACCATCTTAGTCTTACTCAATGTAGTCAAATACTAAAACTTCAAATGCCCATACCTTTCATGCCATAGTGAACTTGTGCTATCAACCACTGCAAGTGCACTTTCCTTTGCTTTGATTGGATCTACAAGCTTATACAAGCCTTTCTCACTGATCCCAACAACAATAATATTGTTATCTTCAGTGGTGACTAAACATTATTGTTCTTGAAATTTTCCAACAAAATTAGATTTTGAGGTGATCTCACTGATTAAAAGATGATTTTTGTTCATATCCAGTACATACCTAACATTCTTGAATGTATAATTTAGTGTACCATCAAAACTTATATGAACATTACCAAATCCTTTCATAAAATATGTTGTACCATCTCCCAAAGATACAGATTCATTACTACTGTTATCTTCAATAAAATCCACATACCAGTCCTTATAGCATGTATAATGGTGAGATGCCCCTAAATCAAAGTACCAAGCTTGATCCACCATAAAATTACCACTGAAAGCCATGAAAGCAAAATCTAGTGATTCCTCACCTTCACCTTCAGCTATATTCACATGATGAGCTTTCTTTCTGGGGTTAGCCATATCCTATTGTCTTTTCCTGCAATCTTTCTTAAGGTGACTAGGTTTCTTACAGTAAAAACATTTACATTTAGATCTCTTATTACCACTTACTTGTGAAGATTCTGATGGATAGCTATTTTTACCAGACTACTTACCCTTTTCCTTGATAAAGAATGCACTCTCTGTGGAAGTGGATGTAGACAACACTTCCCGCTCCTGTCATCTCTACTTTTGCAATAGCAATGTAGACAATGTTTCAAAATCCAAAGTCTACATCTTAGTAATCATGTGCAAGGACTCCACAAATGACTCAAATTATGGTGGAAGATTTTGCATAATAAGAGCAATCAAATCTTGCTCATCAACAGGTTTCTGCACTACTTTCAACTGGTCACTGATGTCCTTGATCTGCAATAAAAACTCAAAAATGGAGCCACCTTCTTGCATCTTAGTGTAAAACAACAAATTCTTCAAATACAACACTCTACCAGCTTTAGAAGCTTGATATTTTAAAGATAAATTTTTCCATAAATCTGATGCTATAGTCACATTTTTGACCTCTAAGATTAGATTATCTACTACTGACAATTTTAACAACATGAGAGCCTCATGATGACATTTATCATAGTCATTGGTAGCAGTGGCAGGCCTTTGCTCTTTACCGAGCACTATTTGATCAATATTCAAATATTCAGATATTGTCAAAACCTTGTGACTCCACAAACTAAAGTTCTTGCTAGTCAATTTTTGAGAATCTGGTAGTAACAGGTGTTGAATACTAGCCATTTTACCTAGTTTTTCATGAAAATGATAAAATCAAAAAAACTATAATGATTTTTTTTTAATTCCTTATACTCACTGATTCTATATTGACACTGAACAACCCTATCCATTTTTAGCAACAAACTCAATACCATTTGCAAGATCACAAAAATTATACCACTGAAACAATTAAATAGAGAAAACTACAATTCTGATTTAAAAAATTCTTTTTCCATTGACATACAGATAAAAAACCCAGAAAATGATAAAATTTTTAGCTTTCCAGATGCTTTCGTGATTATTAGTCAGCGGTAGGTCCCCAATAACCCTTATTGGCTAAAGTTTTGATTTATTTCAATTTAAAAAATTAAAATAATTCAAATATTAAAACTTTAGGCTAAAAATTTTATAAAAAAAATTCAGCCAATCAAAAAATTGGCCTACCTGTGAAACTTCAGGCGAAGATTCTAAGCCCGTTTCTCAACCAAATTGCAAATTGTTTTCACCAATGTCTTAGTTTTTATTTAACTCATGATTTAGACTTTTGTTTCATTGAAAAAGATGAAGAAATGAGTTTTTCTAATTTTGCTAAATCCATATGGCACCCATGCACATAGATAAATTCAACAGAGGCTTTTGAGCCTCTAAAACAACCTGTTTTTGCTTCCTTTTGGTCTTGTTTAGCCTGCTGATACTTCTTGGCAATTTTCAAACCTTCTAGTTGGGTTTTCCAAATTTCATGATGCTCTCTCTCTCCTCAGCTCTCCACTAGGCACCTAAAGCTCCTCCCTGGCAAGACACCGACCTCTCTCTGGCTTCCACAAACCTCCACTCAGGTTTTACAAACCATAGGCTCTGATACCATATTAGATTAAACAAAACACAGAGAGAAAATGAGATTGAGAATAGTAGAGCACTTATTCAACTTATTCAACGAAGCATGAAGGCCTATTAAATAGGCAAACAAATGAAATACCCGTGAAGCATGAGATGGGTATAAGAAAACTAACCTACGTCGGCTTGCATGAAATAACAAAGACTGAACAAATAATTAACCTCTTAACCAAAGTGGTTAAGGCAACTAACCAACATAAATTACCTTAGTAAATAACCTAAGGTAAATACAATAATATGCTAACACCACTGAGATTCTTCACAATATTTTTTTATCCAACAAATAGATATACAAAAATAATGCATAGACATACCTTATTTTTATACCTTCTTATCAAATAAAATATGATAACCACCAAGCTTCTTATAATTGACAAGTGTCTCCTTAAATCCTAGAAAGAGACACCCCTTTTGACATCGTAAGACTAAAATTCCCAAAAATATAGATACTCCCATATCTCTATACCTTTCTTTGACTTGTAGTCCATCCTGACTTTGAAAGGATGCTTGAATTCTTTTTTTTTCTTTAGATTTGTCAGTAAAAGTAGACAACATAAACTCTTATCTTCCCTTCATATCTAATCCTTTTTCCACCTTGGCAAACAATCCATCAAGACTCTTGGAATTAATAGGGTTAGTCTTCTTAGTCTTTACTTAGGTCTCCATACCATAGTTTGATGCTTCTTGTATTTTTTAGTCATCTTACCTACTTGATCCTTGATATTATCCTAATTTACAACATAGCCTTCTAGAGAAAATTTCTTATCAATATTATGATTATAATCATTGGCAATGATTACCTTTGGTTTCCATAGCTATGTTTGTCCTATTTAATAACTTCTAGGAGATATATATCCTTTGACATACCTTTAAGACCTCTTAACACCATTTGGATAAAATATAGCAATATGTCCACATTTATGACAACTAAAAAAAATAACATCATTCATGTCTTTTGACACATTTGAACTGTGACCAATATTTGGATAAAAAATCCTATCATAACCCCATGGATGTCCATACTTGACTAACTTCATTCTAAAATATTTGGCTCTATGACCATACTTATTATATTTATAATAATGACCATGAAATAAACTAGCATACCTTGAAGCATTTGGTAGTCTAATTGGTCTTCTTCATTTCTAATGACCTGATCTAACTTATTTTAATCTTCATCAATCTTGCTTATTTTGACATCAAATTACTCATGCTTATCCATAAATGAACCT
Organism: Torreya grandis; assembly: GCA_037957365.1. Lineage (NCBI taxonomy): Eukaryota > Viridiplantae > Streptophyta > Pinopsida > Cupressales > Taxaceae > Torreya > Torreya grandis. Next base: position 1,099,486 of record JARHVA010003647.1, read on the forward strand.
AGCTTGGTTTCCAATTGAATTTTTACATCCTATTTATCTCTTACACTTGAAATTTTAGCCATTAACTAACCTCTACGAACTTGGATAGTCTCCTTATCACTCTTAGATTATTTAGCCATGTAATCCTTTTTTCTAAATGCTTTCTCTATCAAACTTCCCTCAAGAGAACTGATGTTTGCTTTAATACCTTTGATCATATTTCTCATCTTATGATTCTTCTTCTTTTGCTCCTCTAGTTCACCAAGTGCACCCATGATCTCAACTTCTAGATTAACTTCTTCTTTATTGTCATGGCAAGCATCTTCATCACACATGATGTCATTTTTTTTAAACAACTTTCCTCTTTTGAACTCAAACTTGTCTTGGAATCTTCTAGCTAATCCTTGAGGTTATTGATAACTTTCTCATCCTCTTTAACATCTTTCTTCAAAGTACATATTTGTTCTTCAAGTTCCTGCATCACAACCTTCCACTATTGATTTTCTTTCTTCAAATTATTAGCCATATTTGTACCTACTTAAGATCACCTTCAAGATGTTAGGCTTCCTCCAAAGGACCTAATTTGATACCAATTGTTAGAGATACAATCAATGAGAGGGGGGAATCAGTGAGCCTAGATATTTTAATTTCAATTTCAGCCCTTTAAATTATTAACCAATCAACATTTATCAACTTGATCAAGAAACATAAACAAAATATCTCATTCATTTAATGCATACACAAGATCAAACACATAACACATAGTTCTTATGAGAAACCCTCATGGTGAATAAAACCCACTCTCAAGTCTACAACACATGGACTACTATCCTATAAGAAATTACAAACAAGACACTGATCAACTCTTTTAGACCAACAAACCTTGATCATATCCTCTTGACCAAAGGTATTTAGTGAAACCCCTATTTTTCAAAGAGAAACTACTCTTATGAAATATCACATCCTTTATACCCTCCTTTGAACACTTCCACCTTAAACTAATGTATTCAACACCTGATAATGGATCTCTATTTATCACTCTTCACTCTTTTACCTAATACTCCCTATTAGCCAAAACATGTTACATAATTGTACCAACACACAAATATAAATTAGGACACATTAAATATCCAAACTAACCCCACTCTCCAGCTCTTCACTCACACTAACTTCATTACACCTAAAACAATTCTATCACCACAACAACAATCTAACTATGAGGTCATTCACATGGACCATACTCTAATCTACCTCACAAATTAACCTCCAAGCTCACACAAAAATCACATATCCTTCACTCACACTTCAAATCGTAAAACCTATAAGAGCACTTATTATGACATATAAATATGACCTACATGTCATACACATAATCATGAACAAGCTCTGCTCATCAACCCATCCACTAGGCACACTTCCTCTCTTTTTTCCTCAACTCTTCACTCTAATCCACTTGCATAAGCCTCTTTGTTCATATTCAACCTACAAGATCACTATTATACCATCAAAATTATGACCTACAAGTCATACACATAGTCCTCAATCTGATCTAGTCATTAACCCAACCATTGGGCACACTTAGACTCCTATTTTATTCACTTCAATGAATATTTTCCATACTAAAGACTCTACAAATATCTAGCTTAAAGTCTAGAAACCACCATATTTGATTTCACTATTTATAAAGCATTCATAATCATCACCATCTTAGCTGATCATTAGACATGCCTTAACCCTTAAGGCATCTATCTCACTAAGACATAATTTAATACAATATTCATAGGTCATCCATAGCATCTATGGATCACCCTTAAGTAGCTATACCTTTTAATAAGGCCCTTATAGCTATTATAGGTATCGTGGAGACCTATTCACCCATTTAGCACAATAGCAAGTAAAACAAGAACATAAGACCACTTATAAAAGCATAGGTCCACACTACATGACCCCTTAGTCATCCTCAAATTCTTACATTCATCATTGCACTGTTATGTATAAGCTTAATCAACATTTTATGGACACATTCACCATGAATGAATACACAACCAAATTATAAACATTTTTTCATACTACATACAATTGGTCAAACCTTCATAATTCACATAGATGATCCTAATGGAGTCTACAACACTCCCTAATATCCAATTCATCATGAAACATCGAAATAACATCTACATAAGCTTAATTATTCTTCTTAGGTCACTTGCAGAACAAACATGAACACATATTCAATGTTTAACCTTAATATCTTTGACTATACACATTTACAAATCTTTAAATTAGATTCATTATAGGCACCATGGAGTCCTCTTGATCTTTTCTTCTTCCAACATGAGCAAATTTTGCATAGATCAAAAGTTATGGTCCAAAAACCATACACTAGTGTTTCCCTTTATTAAAATTCAAATATTCAAATTTCAATGGTCACAATTAAACTTTGAGCACTAATCTCACATATCATGTCCTCATTGCTCAAATCACATACACCCTATCAATCTTTTTCAATCTTTAACACAGGCACCAATGCTCAAATGTTTAATCTTGGTCACTTTGACATCATCTCATGTAATATTTTAATGTTGAATCATCACATACCATCTATCTCTTGTATGTAGCTTGGTATTTAATAATTCTAAACATCTATTACTTTAACCTATTTAATTTAATACACACCATTGATCTTTATTTGTACGATCTCTTATTCATTGTTGATCCTTAGAAGAAGATCAATCTTTATTACTACTTAGAATTAAACAACATGCACTTGTCCTCATCTCATTACTTCCTAACTTCTTGGAGTAATTTTCACCATCAATGTTTCTCAAACTTTAACTTGTACATATTTGACTATGGGAACCTTACTTATCTACCTAGAAGGCCAAATTTGCATATTAATATCTTTTATTGTGATTGGATACATGATCTGAAATTTGGACCATATGATCTCCTTACATATGAGAATAAAACCATTATAAATATTTTCCTATAACCCTCATATGTTTGATATATATTACCAATAAAATTCCTTCTCAAAATCTTCTATCATAGATCCAACTATACTTAGAACTTATCTAGGAGACTAACTTTGAACATGCATAACTTTTACTGCACTATATCGCATGACATAAGATCTGGTAAATAATAAATAGGCATAAAATTTAACAAAATAATATGATAAAATTATTCTAAAACATCTACACATGCAAGATATTATACCATCAAAATGCTTAATTAGTTCTTTTTACTACATTGTAAATTTGGCTATGGGAAAACATTGTTAAAATGCCTAAGAGCCCAATTTTGCACCTACATGTACTTGAATACGCTTAAGTGAATAAAATGATATTTATAAAATAGAAACTATGGACTAATGTGATCATAACCATATGACCAGATCCCCCTAAATCATTCACACATGGTAATTATGATGTCACCAAATTGCCTACTCAAATTTTTTGCCACTAGACCCAAACTAATTAGATGAAAACTATAGACTATCAGATGAATTTTAGTTATGAACACAATATCTCCCATCATATAAAACCTATTATAGGACCTCTTATACATTATCAATTATCCATACTCATCCTTGAACATCTTTATCTATGCCAAAACTAAAGATCAACCAAGCCAACTTTAAACACACTAGGACAAGAATATTACACACTTTGTCATTATCATTTAAGCTATAAAATCACTTCATCCACTTAAAATTACACGTCCATAACATCATTGATAATACTCCAATAATTATTTCCATCATGACACTCAAGTAAGGAGGGTAGATGCACGAAGTCCCTCATGGAATCAAAAACTAGTGTGTGTAACAAGAAAATAAAAGTGTCATGGTGAAGATGCATATAATAAAGCATAATACAAAACACATTAGGCTCAAAAATTAGGTAAAGGAACAAAAAAAAGGTACATGGGCACATGTCACCAAATCTAATAATGAAGACATATAAGGACATGTTCAAATGTTCACATACATAAGCAATAATTAAGTTGGCTTATAACCACATAAAAGGACATGTTCAAATGTCTACATATACAATCAAAAAAGCACACGCAAGGTACATGGGCACATGTGAAAGGCATAAAAAATATAAGTGGTGTATATCAAAAGAACAATAGCATATTCAGATGCCCTCAAAATAGAAGAAGCATAGGAAACATAATCAAGTCTAAACTAGGAAAGCTAAAAATGAAAGGATGCATAACTATGTTAAAAATCTATGTAAATGCTAGAATGTACATATGTTGACTCTAAATAGTGACAACCATAAAAATATGAGAAATGAGTATCAATTATCTATATCAAGGTACTTCAATGCATAAATTAGAATGTATATTATGTAAGGATATAACCTACTTATAGTAACTATGTAGGAGATGCCCCCCCGAGTGGGCAGATGTATCAAATGAATAAATTTAGATCAATGTAGATGCCCCCAGTGGGTAGATTATATAAAGTATATATCAATGTAATGGACCAAAGTCTTGTATGGAATTTAAAAGAACTCAATAAGAACAAGTGATTCATATATGTATGATAAAATCAACTATACTAAGATATCTAACATATGTAATATCTAGAAAGTAGTAGAAATACAAACATAGAAATGCATACAATCTATAAATTTTGTATTTTTTGAGTAATATTTAAATGTTTTTGTATTTTGACATGTTATATTATTTTTGTATTTTCTTGATATAAGCTATGTACAATAAAATTAAAATTAACTATAGACAAGGAGTAAGAGAGAAGTGTGTATAGGTAAATATTGTAAAAGTAAATGAAATAATATACAAGCAAAGTGAAATGTTTCTATAGACCCAAGGGAACATCTATGGGATGTGAATAATCAAATGGTATATCTGGTGGAAGATCATCTAGTGTCAAATACTAAACCTATCCAACCTCAAATAAGTCATTATTATCATGATCATTGTACCAATCTATATATATAAGTGGGGATTTATCCTTGGCATGAGTCTAGAGTCTGTGTATATGAATGGGATGGTGATTAACTATGTAATATGTCTCTCATGTAGTCATAGGGTAAACCACATTATATTGAAGAGTATTTATGTGAAACCTATGAATCTCATTTGTGTTATCATGTAATATATGAACAATGTGTCCATCATGAGTGAATTTCAAGCATCAGTTTGACCAATCAACTATGGCATCCATTTCTTGTAACCATGTACTTATAATATTAACCTATATATGAGTGTATCTACTTAAAATTAAGACTAATGTATTGGCCACCTTGGGTCCACATGCAACTAATAGTGTAATATGTCCAATGTAATCCTAATAGTGTATAGCAAGTTGTAACTCACTCTTAAAGTAACCAATGTGGTGTAAAAATGACAAAGTGCAAGTATTAAGATCAAAATCCTCATCTATAGCTGGATGGGGAAGATATCTTTATATTATAAAGATATGTATAGTCAATGGATCATGTCATGAATATCAATGTTAGTAATTAATCTATTGTAGTGTCCATATTTGTGAAGTAGCTCATATCACTAGTGGTGGCAGTTCCTATAAAGGTGGATCCTATATGATATGGATAGTGCCCTTAGCCATAAATTTATTTATTTTATGTTTTAGTGTTGAGAATGTGTTTATGTAATCACCTAAAAGTGGTATATGGATGCTAAGAGTGTTGTTTGAGATAGACTATTCCTAGCTTAGTCCTATACCTATCCTAGATCCTTTATCACACTTTTCCATCCATTATGTATAACACACACATCTTTTATTAGATCAAATATATTCCCAATATAGATTTCCTAGATCCTAACCCAGTGTGCCCAAAATTTTGCTAGTTAGACACTAGTGCCACATTAAGGACACTAGAGCCACTTGGCACTAGTGCTCCTTGACCTAACTCTCTCAAATAGATATATTTTCAAACATTTCCCTAATTAAGTTTGGCCTAAGTACATTTTATTATTATGGTATTTGACATGTATTCTTCCCAACTTTTGCATACTACCATTTACAACATTCCTATGCCCAAATTTCAAATATTATTAGTCTCAATTACACTCAAGGCATTTAAGACCACTTTCATTCTAGCATTCACTTAAACTTTCACCAAGCACTATGTGGGATAACTACATCAGGCATGATCCTTCCTCAGGGTAATGGTATGTAGGCAACTCTCTTCATAGTGAGGTATTGAGGATGTCTAGCCTATCTTGCTAATGAACACACATTTTTAGCTCATTCCATACTTGTAAGGATTATTAGGGTTTTCACACTAAATCATTTTTTCTAGGAATAATATAGAGTTTCAAGTTTTATATGGGTATGAATAGGACCCAAAAACATAGGTACCAATGCTCCCAAAAAATAGCAACAGTCATACATAAAGGACACTAGCACCATTTTGAGGACTAGAGTAGAATGGCACTACTATCCAGGTAGGTAAATATTATCCAATGAGAAATAAAATTTAAGGACCCTGTTGACACTCATACCTATCTAAAACCCAATTTTTAGAACCTAGATCTTCTACAACAGACCCTTTATAGATAAGTATCTATTTATGCATATTTATTATTATTTTTAAAAATTCAAAAGAAGTTAAAATGCCTAAAAAACTAGTTGTTAATTATTGCACATTATTTAACTAATTTAGACATCTCAAACCTTTAGACTAAATTAAGAATTACATTATTAAAAATCTAAAAGGTTCAATCATTTGGTGAACCCAACTTACTTTGAATATTAATTCAAACCCTAGTTTGCATTTTGAAATTTTTTGTACAATAAATTAGGGCTACATATTTCTGACTTTCTAATTTTTTTTATAAAACCTAGATAATTAAAAAAATTACATATTAATGTTTTAATTTATTTACATATAATTTAAATTTATGCAAAGAAACCCTAAATTCAAAAACCCTTAACCCTAGATAACCCTAGGGTTTACATTTCTAAAATTTAGATTTTAGATCCATATATATTATAATTTAAATTCATATAATCATGATCATAATGACAAAATAAATTAATCAATTTTTGTTTTAATGTTTAATACTTTCATTTGCATGCTTATTCCCTTTAATTCAAAATGAAGTCAGAAAAGACATAAAAACATGTATAAATGATGATTTATATCAATTGAAACATATGTCATATCTCATAGAATGATATTATTCACCTATGTGTAATTTCATTAATAATAAAACCCATACACACATAGAGTATTTAGCACATATGCTAAAAATTATGTTTCAAGTTTCAATGTCATATATTATGCACAAGAAAGAATCTCTTCCTCATATCCATGAGGGCTAAATCTACTTTCCATCTAACCAAGTCCATGTTATCATTCCTCCATGAGATGAAGTATCCTATATTAATGTCACTATTACCCATACTATACTATTCACACCTCTTCCCTATAGGTTGTGTGCCTAATTATTTAATTAGAAATAGCTAGGGTTTACACTTGTGAGACTCTACATGATTTAATTATTAGTATGAGCAAAATAATTATAGGTTTATGAAATCATAATCAACTATTGCATATGTAATCACCTAAAAGTGATAATTGGATGCTAAGAGTGTCACTTGAGTTACCATATTCCTATAGTATCCCTAGACTTATACTAGAGCCTTAGACTTACTTTTCTAGTCATTTAGCGGACCATAGTCACCTATAGCTAGTTAAAACACAGTACCAAAACTATCATCTTAGACCCCAATCCAAATTTCTCAATAGTATACCAATAAGGCATTAGTGCCACATTTGGGACACTACAAAGGACATTAGTGCCACATTTGGGACACTATAGACACAAGGCACTAGTGTCCCGAACTGGACACTACTATCTTTACAAGTAGATCTTCCCAACATATATGTTTTCAAATGTGTGCCCCTACTAGGGTCATCCAAAGCATATTTACTTACTTGCATAAGTAGTAAAACCCTATAAATATAATTCTAATTCACTTCTATTCACTATATGGGAAATAGATGAAAAAGATATTCAAACCAAAGATAAAGTTGAGAAAAATCAAGGTATTTGATCCCTATTCTAGCCTAATTCTACATACTACCATCTAAAATAGACCTAACCCCAGTTTTCAAATATTTCAAAGCTCAAAAACATTTAAGGCATCCAATTACACTCTTATTATAGCATTCCCTTGTACTTACATCAAGTACTATGTGGGATAACTACATTGGGATTGATCCCTCTTTAGAGCATTGGTATGTAAGAAACTCTCCTCACAACAAGGTTTTGAGGATGCCTAGTCCATCTTATTAACATACAAAAAATTATTTCCTATACCATACATGTAAAGAGGATTAGGGTTTATACATGAAATCAAGGTTTCAAGGCACAAAATAGATCTCTAGGTTTTGTGTATGAAAGAATAAGTCATAAAAACACAAACACAGGTACTCATATAAAATAAAAATAATCCCACAAAGGGGACACTGCCACCACCTAAAGGACACTACACAAACATGGACTTACTATCCATACTGGTTGTTAGTATCTAGTGAGTGGATGAACACTAGAATATTGTTGATGACACTCAAAATTGCACATATCTCAACTTTTAGAATGCAGATCATTTGTAATAATTAGTTTTTAGACAAGTCTTTATTTAAGCCTATTTATTTTTATTTCTATAAATTTAAAGAAAGTCAATTGATATAATAAATTAGTAATTATTTATTTAATAGTTATTAGCTGATTTAGACATCTCAACCCTTTAATCTAAATATAGGTTTTAGATAGTGAAACCCTAAAAGGTTAAATCATTTGGTGAACCCATCTTACTTTGACTGTTGATTCAAACCCTAGATTAATTCATCCAAATTTTTTGAAATAAATTTAGGGTTAAATACTTCTAATTTTTTGATTTTATTTTAGACAATCTATCTAAAATAAAATCAATTTTACATTGGAGTTTCATTTTATTTTACATTAATTTTAAATTATTACAAAGAAACCCTATATTTAAATACCCTAACCCTAGACACACATAGGTTTTGTATCCTTTTTATCTATGCTCAGATTTTAATTGAAAAAAATCAGATTTGCTACAATATTTAATTTTTTGAAATATTCCATAGATTCTTATTCTTCAAGGGTTTAACATATACAAAACTTGTTTTCCTACCTTTCAACCTACAATGGTAGAGTTTAACAACATATTTGATTAAATGAATAAGCACCAATTACAAGACTTTTTGTGTCCAAACATAATAATATACAAGATGATTTCATAAAAATTATTCAAGAGAAACTCCAAAACATAAACATTGTTCAATCATCAACCACTCCAATAACTAATGATGTTACAACTTTAGTGGGGCCCACTCAACTAACTCAAATTACACAACCCAAGATTGTTATTCAACCATATATAATAGCTACAACAATTATGGCTATATATTCTAATCTATATGTACAATCCCTTATGCAAAAGGTTACCACTCTATAATCTATGGTGTTAAATATCGATAAGGGAGTGGCTAGGCCATCACATGCGTCAGATTCCAATATTCTCTTGCATACACTATCGACACACCACATAGTGGTAATTCATTTTCCATCCAATTTCATGGCATGAAATCTCAAATTATATGATGGTGAGGGTGAGATAGAGCATCACCTTAGAGCCTTTCATGTAACATGTTTGGACTATGTGTTTAACAATTGGCTTATTACAAAAATATTTTCATGCCATCTCAAGGATTATGCCCTACAATGGTTTGATGATTTTCCAAATCTATCCATCATGAAATTTAATACTTTAGCTAATATGTTATTATCACATTTATCTATCAAAATAAATTATAATATATCATATGCACAAGTGGCACATTTAAATCAAAAGTCAAATGAGCCCATATCTGATTATGGCATATGATACAAGACAATATTATCTAAAATAACTAGACCCATGGTAGATAGAGAGCTTCATGATATATTTAAGTAGAGTCTATTACTATCACTTCATGAAGCTATCTTATTGAAGAAGTTTCCCACATTTAATAATATGTGTCATGTAGTTAAAGAAAGAGAGGTTAAGCTCTTAGCAATGGGCAAACTCAATTACATAATTGATCAAATTCAACTATTAAGAGTATAAATAAACATTTATATAAGGTCAAGGACATAAAAAATAAAATCAATCTAAAATCCATAGTCAATGCAAATTTTGATCCTTCTCCTAGATTGGTTTTATTCACTCCTTAGTGCAGAGTCTCTGCTAATCTTATAGAGTAACTAGCATAGGTTATACAAAAAATATTGGAATGTAATGTCATATCTCTCTCTCCCATTAAATATGTTGATATGAAATGTACTTATCTAAAGAGTTATGATTCAAATTCATTCTAAGAGTATCACAAGGCACATGTCCACATGACATATAGATGCATTATCTTGAAGCACAAGTTACAATATCTCATTGAGGCTAACATTATTGATGTGGGAACACCCACAAAGACAAAAATAAAAATAGATAGAAGCAAAGGAATTAAATGTATTTTTATATCCTTTCCCAAATCATACAAATAATGAGGTAGGGGGCACATTAGGTGTTCACTATACATATTAGGCTAATCCACCACTAGATTCTTATCGCATAGTTATAGAGGAGACACATCCACTGCATAACATTATTATCATGTATCACACTATAGTACCACCTATACCACTTATAACATTTTTAGAGTAGTATATGATGGATAATGAAAAAAATTTACATGCACTATTCATATGAGCATATATAGACTATCATCTTATTAATAATGTTATGATTAATAATGGGTCAAGCATAAACATATATACCATGACACTCTCACAACACTTGGGATACATAGAGTGGGATATATTCCCTATAGATACAACCATTGTTGGAAATATTGTCATTGATGTCAAAGGTCTAGCATTATTGGTGATAAAGGCCCCATTGCATTTAGTGATATTTGTAATAGTTATATCTTGGCTAATGTGTGTTAATATTTATTTAATATTAACAAATATATTTTTGGTTGCATATGAGACAAAAGAAGGGACCGTGAAGAATTCAAAGAGTCACAGGGTAAAGACAAAAGAAGAATGGGATGCATTTTCCCATGAAGAGTCATCGTGGGGAATTCTAAGAGTCACCAAGTGAAGACAAAAGAGGAAGGGCACAATTTCCCATGAAGGGACACTTTGAGGAATATGAAAAGTTACCAAGGTAAAGACAAAAGAGGGAAGGATGTTTTTTCTCATGAAGGGTCACCACATGACTTTTCAAAGGAAAGGATATGAAGGGTCATGTAAGTTTGCACCATTTTCCATGAGGATTGAAGGGTTGTAAAGAGGTAAGGCCAAAGGTCATTTGGAAAGCTATAAATAAAGGCTTGAGAATCCATTTATAATATTTGAGATAGAGTTTATTCTGAGATAGTAATATCTAGCTTAGAAGATAATTTGAGAGAGATGAATATGATTTGTATTTGTTATATCTAGCTTAGAAGAGTAAAGGTGAGAGAGAGGAAAGAGATGTTTTAATGAACTATCATTTTTTGAGATAGCAAAATTAAGAGATAGTTGTGTGGTATACACAAAGGGGTTGGTGCTCCTATGGGTTGGTGCTCATGAATTGTTGTTGTGTTGGTGCTAAACAAAGGGGTTGGTGCTCTTGTGGGTTGGTGCTCATGAATTGTTGCTATGTTGGTGCTCAGAAAAGGGGTTGGTGCTCCTAAAATTTGGTGCTTGTGAATATTATTTGAGTTAGTGCTCATTCATATACTTGAGATTGTTCTCCATGCTTTTTCCCACATTGGGTTTCCATGTTATATCTTGTGTCTCTCTATCTTATGGTGTGTTTATTGTTTCAGTTTTATTTCATATCTTGAATTTTTGGTTAAGTAGAATTTGATTAAGGGAATGTTTTATAAGATATATGATATACTAATTCATCCCCCCCTCTCATTAAATCCCATGCTTAACAACCATTAATGGTTTTAGTGGTCACATTTATAACTCCATCAAGGATATTATGCTTCCATTACAAGTTGGACCAGCACACATAGCCACTTAGTTTCTAGTAGAACCTAGTGTAGGTGTATATGATATATTATTAGGCAAAATATGGTTACAATAGCTCTGCACCATCCCATCTATAGTAAAATCATGATTAAAGTATATACATGTTACTCATGTGGTTAATATTAAGGGTGTCCCATATTAATATTCTATTTTCATCCCACAATCATTTTCAACACAATTTACAGCTACAATTCTAGCATCAATACTAGTTAAATTTCCAACATTTCTAGATATTTCATGGATATTAGTTACAACAAAGAGTACAATTCCTATACATAAATCACATTGTTCAATAGATTCCTTAGATCAGGATAGGTCTACTCATAAAGTATCTACACACATACTCTCCCTCAAAGACCATTACTAGAGAGACCATTGCATCAAAGATATGTCACATATTCTAAAGGACCTTCCTCTACTTAGTTTAAACCAAGATAAACTATATTGGGGTCTAGGGGTTCTTAGCATAGGGCACATACATCACCTATATGTTCTAATTATAACATATGGGTCCATAAGACCCTTATAATTCATAGGGTATCATAGTTAATTCCACAACATCATATCATCACTACTTAGGCAGCTTCAGATTTAGATTATATAACACACTAGATCATGGGTTCATAATTACCATTTCACACTACATTTACGATCATAGATCCCTTATTTAACATATGTCATGGTGATGGTGAGTCTCCCATGAGACTCATTAGTTAATTATAGTTTTTACCATTGTACATACTTATTTCTCTCTCTCTCTGACTCTTTGTACATAGTTTATTTTTCATTTTATTATACATAAATTATACTCTAAAAAAAATATAGTATAATATGTAAAAATACAAAAACATTCAAATATTTCAAAAAAAATTACAATTTATATGTATTACTCTATTTACATTTTTACTACTTTCTAGATATTGCATATTATTAGATATCCTAGTATAGTCAGTTTTATCATACACATATGCTTCAATTGTTCTTCTTGAGTGCTTGAAAATTCTAGATAGGACTATGATCCACTAAACTAATCCATAATAGTTATCATCTACCCATTGGGTTCATTTACATCGATCTAGGATTATACATTTTATATAGTTTCTCATTTGAGTGCATCTCACACACAATTTCTATAACTAGGTTTTATATTTACATACTATACATTCTAATTTACACATTTATTTATCTTGATATTAATAATTTCTACTCATTGCTCAAATTATTTGATGACTATCACTAGTTAGACTCAATATATATGAATCCTATCATCTACATATATTTTTACTACATAGTTATACATGCTTTATTTCTAGTTCAAGATTAGACTTGATTATGTTCCTATGATTCTTATAAATTTGAGGTCATTTAAATATTATATTAGTTTTTTCTCTATGCCACTTCTTTATTTTTATGCCTTAGACATGTGCCCATGTCCCCTGTGTGTGTTTTCCTACTTCTATATGTAGACACTTGAACATGTACATCTATGTGTCTCTATGCAAAATTACTTTTCATTTGCTAATGTGTACATTTAAACATGTCCTTTTATGTATTCATTCTCAAATTTAGTGTCATGTGGCCATGTCCCTTATATTCTGACTACTTGGCCTATCTTTTGTGTGCCTCATGTGCTTGTATGCTTGCTTCTTTTTATGCTTCTACACCATGACACTTGTATTTGATTATTACAAACACACATACACACACACCCCAACTTTCAAAGACATGAGGGAGTTCATGTATCCACCCTTCCTACTTGGGAGATGTGATAGACATCATGCCCCATCCTCTTAGGTATTTAATCAAATTTTATAATATAAACATCTATTATATATATCTTCACACCCTCGTGTAATTCTAGATTACAACATACATCTTACATTACCTACTTATTATCATATTCTCTTAAATTTTGATGTTATGTTTGTACATTATATTGGAATATCATGAACATGATCTTACTAACACATTTTGTAGAGCTACTTCTTTAAAGTGTGGTTCTTACACAAGTTTCACAACTACCCTAAAAAGAGGGGGGATTCACAAGTGTTTGTCATAGATATCAGGATCTTAATTTACTATGCATAGATATATTTCAACACACATGCTTAGTTTTAGATATCAAACTTATGGTAGACAAAGAATAGAATAGAGGCTCAGAATTCAATTCATATCACTCAAAAATCAAACTAGATATGCATTAACACCTAGATTGGGACACTAGTACCATAGGGCACTACTATCCACTATAAGGAGTTATTATCTAATATCCCTAGTTTAAAGATATACCAAATCATTTAGACTAGTACACCAGATACAATATAGATTTACACAGATATAGTCATAGTTTTGGAAGTTATGTTCAAATTTAGCTTAGATACATTAATTTTAACTTATATTCATACCAATTTTTTATATTTGTGGGAATTATGTGTAGAATGATCACTCACAAATTTAGATCAATTATACATATTTATCTATTACATACTTAGTTTAGATTAATTATATGTAGATACTATGTTTGGAGTATGTGTGTAACATATAGTTTCCATATACTCACCTTTAAATAGGTTAATTACATGGAATGGAAAACTCCATGTCATTATCCACACTATATAAAATTTATATCACACTACAGGTTCTCACTAGTTTCATGACTTACTCCATCTATAGTGATTGGCATTCTTAAGTAGCTTAGATCCATCTAATCTACTTGAGTGGCCATGGAGCTAAATACATAATTAGATTTACTTAGATACTTTTAGCACTTTATGTAGTATAGTAATAGATGCATCTATTTCACATAAATGGAAATGATAGAGTCATGGCCTACTTGAGTTATTAATCCACCTACATGAGAGGGTTATACACACTTACATTCTAATCAAGCTATTCACATAGATCAAGATCCACCAAGTAGGGGTGGGTAATGATGAAGTCAAAACAAGATTGATTTCTTGAGCCACCCATATGAGGATTAAGCAATCTATCAGCTCAATCCAAGGTATTCAATGATATGATCACTATTGACACTCACACACATAGGTTATCATTAGGTTCATGAATTCATCAGTGTACCTAATGAGGTTTATTTTTTCCTTTCCTATCTCTTTACTCAGTTACATTTATTTTAGCATAGTCTTTTACTTTTGATCGTCCCTTAAGTAAGGATTGATTTTTGCATGTTTCATTATAGGAAATTTCTTTAGATCTTATTCCACATATGTAGAACCAAATTCACATACTCAAACTCAATTACATAAGATTCATTAAAGGTAAGTCTAGGTACACTTCTTTTTCCTTTATACTAGTCATTTTACTTTTCTACACTACTATCATAAAGGGGAGGTAAATGTAACCACCTAAAAGTGGTAATCAATTTCTAAGAGTTCCAATTAAGTTACCCTATTTATATCTTAGCCTTAGACCTATCCTATAGACTTAGACTTACTTGTATAGTCATTCAGTAGACCATAATCACCTATATCTAGTCAAAACATAACCCCTGAACTATCATCTCAAACCCTAATCCAACTTGCTCAACATTCTAACGATAGGACATTAGTACCACATTTGGGACACTACAGTCACATAGTTCTAGTGTCCCCAACTAGGATCTATTGTCCTTATCCTAATCTCTTTCCAATGGATACCTTTTAAAACATGTGCCCCTCCTAATGTTATCCTAAGTATATTTTATTATCTACATAAGCAACAAAACCATATAAATATAATTTCTATTCACCTCTATTCACTAGATGAAAATACATTCAAATGATATTCAAACCAAAGATAAATTTGATCAAAATCAAGGTATTTGATCCCTATTATACCTTAATTATACATAATACCATCTATAGTAGCCCTAGGCCTAGTTTTCAAATATTTCAAAGCTCAAGCACATTCAAGGCATCCAAGTCCACTCTTATTCTAACATTCACTTGCACTTGCATCAAACACTAGGTGGGAGAAATAAATTAGGATTGATACATATTTGGAGTATTGGTATATAGGAAAATCTCTTCATAGTGGGGTGTTAAGGATGTCCACTCTATCCTACTAACATAGATAAATTATTGCTCATGCCATATTGTAAGGAGGATTAGAGTTTGTACATTTAATCATGTTTTCCAGGCACAACACAAAGCTCCAAGTTTTATGCACACAATAATAGGTCATAAAAACATAAGCATAAGTTCTCACCAAAATTAAGAATAGTCATACAAAGGAGAAATTAATATTACCTAAATGACACTACAAAAACATAGTGTTACTATACATACTAGATGTTATTATCCAGTGAGCAGATGAACACTAGTTTCTTGTTAATGACACTCAAAACTACCTAGATCTCAGCTTTTAGAACCTAGATCACCTATGATAGTTTTGAGAGAAGTATTTATTTAAGCCTATTTATTTCTATTTTTAGAAATTCAAATAAATACAATTTATATAAAAAATAAATACTTAATTATTACATATTTATTTAGGTGATTTAGACATCTCAACCCTTTAATCTAAACATAGGTTTTACATAGTGAAACCCTAAAAGGTTAAATAAACATGAAAAGATTAAAACACTAGAAAACAAATTTAAAATACAAAGGCCTCTTCACCTAATAAATTTGTGGCAAACAAAGCTACATATCCAAATCATAAATTGTAACATAGTACATTGATAACTAGTGATTAAAAAAACATTCAAAGGTTAAAGAAGATCACTAGTGAGATACTAAGGGACATTATTAAAGCCAATTTGATCAACCTACCTCATCTACACCCAATGAGGAGATTTATATTTTGTTTTCATATCATAGAATGCATGGGAAACACAATGAATCATGTTTAGCATTGAAAATGAAAATACTATAGATAATGGATACGGATGACTCACATAGTGACAGTGTATCCAAACAACATATAATGGCACATAAAAATTCAAAAAGATTCTAACTTATAAATATATAAAAATGGTTACCAAAGCATAACTTAGAATAATAAAAGGTTCATAAAGCACAATAAAATCTATAAATAGTACAATAAGCATAGGTAAATCAAACATATATACCTCTCCAAAATGAGGCACAATGTTTAATATGGTATAATTTTGGTCACAAATATCTACAAATTTATTATTATGGTTAAGGTTTAGTAAAATAGTCCAAAGGCATCATTTTTCCTATTTTATAAGTTGATAATATTGGTCAATAGGGTTTGAGATTTATTGAACATCCTAAGGAAAATCATTTAGAGACATCAAATATCAAGGCCAAATATCTAGATACACAATAAATGTTATAGGATGATAAATATATTAGGTTTCAAAGTTAAAATCATGATTAAAATAGGCATTTTCAAATAGTGTTTTCTATAAAAAGAGTCTCAACAACAACATATGTCTACAATAAGCATAGTTTCATAGGGAAAAATCATAATCAATCTTCCAAAGCACAATTCATAAATGTCAACTCCATAATATGAGGCAATTCCATCTAGAATACCAGGTTATTATGATTAAAATTATGAATAATACTCATATTCCTACTACAACAACATGCAACTACAACATAGCAATCACATTACATGAAATATAATTGTTCTTATTTTTTACATAGGTCACAGGGATAATGAGTATCCCATGAGACTCATTGGTTAGTATAGTTACTTCTCCTTGTACATACTTCATTATCTCTCTCTCCTTATACATATTTTATTTTCATTTTATTATATATATCTTATATATTGGAAATACAAAAATAATATAACATGTCAAAATACAAAACATTCAAATATTACTCAAAAAACACAAAATGTACATATTGTATGCATTGTTATGTTTACATCTATACTAATTTCTAGATATTATGTATTTATAGATATCTTAGTATAGTTAGTTTTATCATACATATATGCTTCACTTATCCTTATGTATTTATTAGAGACTACATATAGGATTCTAGTCCACTACATTGATCTAGACTTGCTATCATCTACCCACTGGGGGCATATACATTGATTCAACTTTATTAATTTGCTACATCTACCCACTCTAGGTAATCTCATACATAGTTTCTATTACCAATGTATATCCTTGAATTTTGTACATTCTATTTTATATACATCCTAGTTACACTTAGTATATGTACATCCTAGCATTTACACATATTTGTACTACATATTTATACATGCTTTCATTTGTAGCTTTCCTAGTTTAGACTTTATTCTGTTTCCTATGATTATTACACTTTTAGGACATTTTAAAATGTCATTTTTCTTAGGATCTAAGATAATTATATGTATGTATGCCTTGTACATATGCCCATGTCCCTTGTGTGTGATTTCTTGCTTGTATATGTGGATATTTGAACATGTCCTTCTATGGAGATACAAGTAAAATTACTTATTTTTTGTGTATGTAGAAATTTGAACATGTATTTATATGTCTTCCATTCTCAAATCTAATGACATGTGCTTATATCCATTGTATTATGTCCCCTTGGCCTACATTTACATGCTTCATGTGTTTTATATGTATGCTTCCTTATATGCATCTTCACCATGACATGTGTATTTTCTTATTACAAACACACCAATTTTTAATGCCATGAGGGACCTCATGCATCTACCCTTCCTAATTGGGTGTCATGATGGAAATCATGCAACATCCCTCTAGGTAGATACTCATATTTTCTATTAAACATTAATTATATCTATCTTGACACCCTTATGCAATGCTAGATTACAACATACATATTACATGGCATACTTATGCACAAATATATTTATATTTTGATGTTATGTTTATACATTGTATTGTAATATCATGTAGTTATAATACATGCTCTAGCTAACACATTTCATAAAGTTACATATTTTGAGAATAGATCTTACACAGGTTCCATAACTACCATCAAAAGATGGGGCATTCACAGGGATTTGTCACAAAGATCAAACTCCTACATTACTATTCATAAACCATTTTTAGCACACATGCTCAGTTTTAGAAATTAGACATAAGAAAAAATAAGGACTTAAAAATTAGTTAGTCACCCAAATTTTAGACCAGATAAACATTAGGACACTACTCCCATAGGGTGCTACTATATAATACAAGGCACTACTATCTAGTAGCCCTAGCTTTAGAGTATTTTAGCTTAGTTAGACCAATACACTTGGTATAGTATAGATTTATATGGATACAACCATAAGTTTGATAGTCATGTTTAGATTTTACTTAGATACACTCATTTTATCTCAAGTTCATACTACTTACTCATAGGGGAATCATGCATGAAATGATCACTCCCACATTAAATTTAGATACATAAATTTAATTATTACATACTTAGTTCATAATCAATATACTCAAATATCAAATTATGGGCATGTTCATAGCACATAGTTTCATATGCTTACAAATGGAATAGAAAATTCCATTAATTATCTATGCTTTATACACTTTCTATCATATTCCATGTTGTCACTAGTTTCATGCCTTAATATATTTGTAGTGGTTGGAATTCTTGAGTGGCCCAGAGCTTCCTAACTTACCTGAGTGGCTACAGAATTGACATACATAGTTAGATACTTTTAACACTTTATCCAATCTATTTTTAGATGAATTTAATTTATATGGGTGGTGAATTATGGATTCATAGCCTAATTGAGTTATTTATCCACTCACATGAAAGGGTTAGACACACTTATAGTCTTATCCAAGATATTCACATATCATGATCCACCAAAAAGGGGTTGGTAATGATGGATTCAAAACTAGATTGAGTTATTGAGCCATCCACATATGAATATTGAGAAAGTTATCGACTTTGTCCAATTTATTCAATGATTTGATCACTATATACCCTCACACACATAGGTTATCACCAGATTCATCAATTGGTTTACATACCTAATGAGGTGTATTCATTCCTTTCCACTTTCCTATTTCTTTACTCATATTTATTTAGTTACTTTTTTTAGCATAGAATTTTTATTTTGATAATCTCTTAGGAATGATTTTTTCATGTCTTATTATAGGTCATTGTTTTAGATCATGTTTCACATACAAAGACCTAGATTCACATACTCAGACTTAGCTACATAGGCTTCACTTCCTAGGTAAGTCTAGGCATGCTTCTTTTTCCTTTATATTAGTCATTTATCTTTACCATATTTATATCATAAAGGGGTTAAATTTAATTGCCTACAAGTGGTATTTAGATACTAAGAGTGTTGCATGAGATAACATATTCCTAGCTTAGCCTAGACCTATCCTAAATATTTTATCATACTTTTCCAACCATTGTGCAAACCATAGACATCTTCTATCATCTCAAGCATAGTCTTGGAATAGATTTTGTAGATCCCAACCTAGTGCACCCAGAAGTCTACCATGTGTACATAAGTAACACATTAAGGACACTAAAGCCATAGTAATGTCCCTAACTTGGCTATAGTGTCACTTGTCATAACCCTCTTGAATGAATATATTTTCAAACATGTCCCCCTCCTAATGTTGGCCTAAGTACAATTTATTATCTACATAATCTACAAATATCTATAAATATAAGACTATTTGACCTATATTTATGGGATGGAAAATAGATACAAAAGCCTATCTGAATAATAAATTATTTTGATAAAATTTAAGGTATTTGATCCCTATTCTACCATACTTCTACATACTACCATATACAACATCCCTAATCCCATATTTCAAATATTATCAATCTCAATCACACTTAAGACATTTAAGACCACTCTCATTCTAGCATTCACTTGCAATTACACCAAGCACTAGGTGGGAGAACTAAATTGGGCTTGATCCCTCCTCAAAATATTGGTATAGAGGAAACTCTCTTCAAAATGGGGTGTTGAGGATGTCCATCATATATTACTAATGAACACACATTTTTATCGCATGCCATACTTGTAAAGAGGATTAGGGTTTTCACACTAAATCAAAATTTATAAGAACAATACCGAGTTATAAATTTTGTGTGCTCAAGAATAGGACCCATAAACATAGTCATAGGTTCTCCCAAAAAATAGGAACCATCCTACAAAGATGACACTAGTTTTATTTTAAGGAAACTAGAGCAACATGGCACTACTATATAGGTAAGACACTACCATCTAGTGAGTTATCAGATTTTAGGACCCTATTAATGACACTCAAACCTATTAAGAACCCAAATTTTAGAACCTAGATCTTTCATGACAATTAATTTCTAGATAACTTTCTCTTTATGCATATTTATTACTATTTTTAGAAAGTAAAAATAAGTAAAAATACATAAAAAATAAGTGGTTAATTATTTCATAGTATTCAACTAATTTATACATCTCATCCTTTTAATATAACTTAGGAATTACATTAGTAAAACCTTATAAGGTTAAATTAGTTTGTATCATGTTCTCGAAGTGGAAAAAAGGTTGCCCTTCCTATGGTGATAATCTACTAGCTGATATGTGTCAGGTTATGGGTAATGTCATCAATCCTCTATCAAGTAGTAGTTTTAGGATCTAGTGTGGTCTTCCTTATGAACTCCCTACCTAAATCTATTAATTAAATCAATATCCATGTATGTGACCATATTTATTGAATAGATCAAGGGATCTAATACTAAATGTAGTTGAGTATAGTATCCTATAGTTGTAGGATCCTAAACAAGTGATGTTAGTTATGTAGGTTGAGGTATAAGTGACTTCAAATTATTTTTATACTCTTTTGGGAACATTAGTGTAAAAACAAATCCACATGAATAATCATCAATATCTCTAGGTGGTTGATCATCCTCTATAGTGGGTTGTTAATATGTGTCATAATTATGAATGTAAGACTCTTCTAAATTAACAATTAGTGGTAATTTGGATGTAAGGATATCATCATCTATCCTAAGTAAGGATGTATTCACTATGAGAGGTTATTCCTATATCATTAGTGAAGATAACTATATTGGTAGATGTTGTTCCTCTATCATTAGTGAGGGTACCTATGCTATAAAAAAGTTATAAAGATCATATATGAATAGTCTTACTAGACTCCCCCACCTCATACGTGTAAATATGCTCTATGGGAATCTTGTGAGGTGGGTATTTGATGAGAAAATGAAGTGCCCCATCTAATGATGTACTCAATGTAGGAAGCTTAATGAGTATAAAGTATCTAAATGATCCATTATCTACTAGACATGTGTATAGTTATCCATCATACAAAAATTTAACACATTTATGAAGATTATAAGGTATAACATCCATAACATATATCCAAGGTCTCCCTAGTATAAATTTATAATGTAAATGATTTAGCATCACCTGAAAGCATATAGATAATTTTTTTGGTCCCACTATAATATCCAATGTGATTGAACCCTATGTCTATCTAGGAATGTCATCAAATCCTCAAATATTCATGCATGTATTTTGACTAGATGTTATATCAACCCCCATGGTTTGTATAAATGTGAGGTTACATATATTGAGTCTTGAGCCACTATCGATGAGAACTCATTTACTAGATATGTTATTTATTTGAAATTGAATGAAAAGTGTCAAATTTTGATCAGTTAGTGATTGCAAAGGCAAGCCTTTATTGGAAAAACATATCACATCTTCCACATCATTTATAGTATTCATGATATATTCAATATAAGATGGCTTGGTATCATGAGGCAAAGATGTGTGATTAAGTGTTTGAAACAAAATATCTTTGAAGATTGTTTCTTTTTGATGTAATTACAAGATAGATATTTTGTTGGTGTGTTTCTGAATTGATCCACTATATCAAATTCTATTTAATGATCTCTAGGTACCATTTTAATGTAATAGGGATGAGGAGGGATGGTAGGGTGATGGTACTCCTATATAGGTTAATGAGGCATCCTATTTTGCCTAGTGACAACTCAAACTATAGGATCTACTATTTGTTGGGGGCAAGTAGTAGAGGTAGGATGGGAGCATAGATAATCAAGTGGTCCAGGTGGAGGTAGAATAAAAGGATTCCTCTAATCCCTATATCATCTAGTAGTAACTAGAGGTAACTCAAAGTGAGCCATATAACAATGATCTGTATAAAAATTGGACTCACATGATGGAGGACCAATATGTAAAACAAACTTATCTCAAGTCAAATCCATGATAAGAGTAAATACATGTGTACTTTTATATAAATAGTTTGTAATAAACATGCAAAGAAAGGCATTGTAAAATGAAGTGAGAGATGGATTTTATCATGATAATAATGGTAATAATATATAAATAAAGATTATGTAACTACTAAAAATATGAAACCTAGGGTGATCTACGGTTAGGGTTTTTGAATCTATGGTTTCTTTGTAATAAATTTAAATTATATTTAAATAAAATTAAACACTAATATGAAATTGATTCAATTAGTTAGGTTGTTTTAAATTATAAAATTAGAAGTATGCAGGCCTAAGTTATTACACAAAAAAATTAGATTAATATAAACTAGGGCTTGAAGTAATATTCAAAGTAAGTCAGGTTCACCAAATGATTTAAACTTTTAGGGGTTTACAAATGTCATTACTAGGTTAGATTAAATGACTAAGCTGTCTAAATTAGTTAAATAATAATAAATAATTAACCATTGATTTGTTATGTATTTTGAACTATTTTGAATTCATAAAAATAGTAATAAATATGTATAAAAAGAGACTTATCTATAAAATGACTATCATAAAAGATTTGGGTTCTAAAAACTAGGTTCTAGATAGGTCTAAGTGTTATCAATAGGGTCCCTAAGTCTAATTATTTAATGGATAATAGTGCCCCACATAGAAAGTAGAGACATGCTACTCTAATGTCCTCAAAATGGCACTATTGGCCTCTTTGCAAGATTATTCCTATATGTTTGGAGAACCTATGCCTATGTTTATAGGTTCTATTTGTGTATGCATGAAATCTAAAACTCTATATTATGCCTGGAATATATGATTTAATGTATAAACCCTAATCCTCATTACATGTCATGATAAATTAATGTGTGCTCATTATTAGGATAGGTTATACATCCTTAGCACCCCACTATCTAGAGAGTTGCCTACATACCAATGCTTTGAGGAGGGACTAAGCCTGATGTAGTTATCTCATAGAGTACTAGGTGAAATCGCAAGTGAATTCTAAAATGAAAGTGGTCTTAAATGCCTTGATTGTGCTTGAGATTGAAGATCTTTGAAATATGGGCTTATGGTAGTATACATATGTAGGGTAGAATAGGGATCAAATGCCTTAATTTTACTCAACTTGTTTCTTATTTATATATGTTTTTTGTATCTATCTAGTCTATATAGGTCAAATAGTCTTATATTTATAGAGATTATTATCTTGTGAGGATAATAAAATGTACTTAGGTCGACCTTAGATGAGCACACATTTGAAAATATATCCAATTAAGAGAGTTAGGGCAAGGGATACTAGTGATAATTTAATGACACTTGTGCCATGTGGCTCTTTTGTCCTTAATGTGGCACTAATGTCTAGTTAGTAAACTACTAGGAACACTAGGTCAAGATCTAGGAATACTATTATAGGACTATGTTTTAGCTAATAAAAGATGTTTGTGATCTACATGATGGCTGTAAAAATTTTATAAAGGCTCTAGGATAAGTCTAGGGCTAAGATAAGAATAAGTTAACTCAAGAAACACTCTTAGAATCCAAATACCACTTTTAGGTGATTACAATTTTGATTAGGTGGTATCTATCTTCACTGAACAAGAAGCTCAACTTTGGTTGATCAAGGTTTGTCTTGGTGATTTCAATGGAGATTTGTTTTTTTACAATGGCGCTAAAAAATTAGAAGTGACCAAGAGGAATTTTAGGTTTATAAATTGCATATAAATTTAAAGTGGATATATATGTTACAAAGACACCATATATTCCATTTATACTTACTATTCCTACTGATGATGCATTCTCAGGTACACCACCAACAATTATTTCTCTTAAAGATACTATTAATGTTACATATATAAAATATGTGGATGAAACTCCACTTTTTATGCAAGAGCCTATTATTTATAAATAATTACCATCAATTCCAAAGTTCCATGATGATAATAATACTTCTATTTCTATATTTATACTTTTGTAATTTTTCATTTGTTAGTAGAATGCCTATGGCCATATTTCAAATCACAATATACATTCTCATCATGTTCCTATGGAATATGTTTTCTCATATCAACCTTTATAGGTGTAAGGAATATATATTAACTAATGTAAAATAATGTTATATATTATATAATATAAATATAAATATATTATACTCAAATATATAATATTGAATATTAAATTATAAACTATATTAACATTATAGTTCATCTAAATTAACTATGGGTGTAAAACTATCAGAATCTCAATCACCATAAATTATTTAGCCTATGATGGCTTGCATTATTTGTGTAAAGAGATATCCTCTTAGCATAATCTCTATGTCAAAATTGTAACTCCCTTAGTTTCAATTAGGGGGCATCTATATTCCCTAAATAAGGAGCTCAATTATGGCTAATCAAGGTTTGTTTTGGTGATTGTAATATATATATTTCTTTTGTTATAATGGCACTAAAATTTTTATAAGCAACCAAGAGGTATTCCATGTTTATAAATTGGATATAAATTTGAAGTGAACCTATATATTTCAAAGACACCATCTATTTCATGTATGCCTAATATGCCTAGTGATGCTACATTCTCAAGTATACCACCACCACTTATTTCTCCTAAAGATACTATTAATGTTACATCTCAAAAATATGTGGATGAAACTCTACTTATTATGCAAGAGCCTATCGTTTATAAATAACTACCATTGGTTCCAAAGTTACATGATGATAAATTTACTTCTATTTATATATTTGAACTTATGTAATTTTGTATCTCTTATTGGAATGCTTATGACCATGTTGTAAATCACAATATGCATTCTCATCATATCCCCATGGAAGAGGCTTCTCGTATCAACCTCTATAGGTTTAAGGAATATATATTAAATAATTTAATAAAATATTATTACATTATTTATTATATAATGTAAATTTAAATATATTATACTAAAATATATAATATATAATATTTATTTATAAACTATATTAACATATATAGTTCATTTAAATTAATTGTGGGCACAAACCTATCAGGATTTAAGTCGCCATGTAGTGATTTAGTCTATGAAGGATTGAATTATTCATGTAAATAGATAGCCTCTTAGTAAAATCTATACATAAAAACTTCTACTCCCTTAGTTTTGATTATGTGGCATCTATATTTTATAGATAAGGATATCAATTGTGGATAATAAAGGTTTGTCTTGGTGATTGCAATAGATAAATTTCAATTATTACAATGGCACTAAAAACATTAGAAGACACCAATGGAAGTTTTGGTTTATAAATATGATATAAATTTGAAGTGGAGATATATGTTTTAAATACACTATCTATTCCATGTATGCCTAATATGCCTAGTGATGATGCATTCTTAAGTATACTGATACGACTTATTTCTCCTACATATACTATTAATGTTACATCTCCAAAATATGTGGATGAAACTCAATTTTTTATGAAATACCATATTATTTATAAATCATTACCATCGGTTCCAAATTTTCATGATGATAATTTTAATTTTATTTATATATTTAAACTTCTATAATTTTGCATCTTTTAGTGGAATGGCTATGGCCATATTTTAAATCACAATATGCATTCTAATAATATACATTTTATCACCACATATTACAACCTATAGGAGGTTTTCAATCCTCCTATATATTTCGGTAGCATGGGAATACTTATATGTATGTGCATTTACTTATAGTATAATTAGACCTCTATGTTTAAGGGCTAAATCCCTAAATTTGCCTTGAAGTGCTTATCACCTAATTAACTAATTGCTTAGGGGAAAAGAGATAGAATTTTTCATTAAATAAAACTAATATAAAGGGGTGATACAATATAAGTATTTACACAATACCATCATACTTATTTCACTAAGAAATAAAACTTAAAAACTAACTTCAAAGTCCTAAGAGTTTCTAACATAAGTGTTTCGATATAGAGGTCATATGCATGAGACAACACAAGGTAAGTGAACTAGATGGAATATTTCACACTCTAATAATAATTGTACACTTTAAAGGAGCCTAACACAATATATACACTCTATATGACCTATTAGAATATGAACTCTTTTATAAACATGAGAGGATAAGGAGAAGCAAGAAAAGAAGATTATCACTCAACATCACCATACATCACTTTGCACACTTAAACTTCTCATTCCATTATGTGTAAGATTGAGTTGGTTTGAGCCAAAAAGTGGCTTCTTTATGACTTCACCTACATACCAAAGGTTATATCATATTTAATATTTCTCCACAAGGATGTGTCATTTAAATGAAATATTAATATGATGTTATAAAATTGATTACACCCATTTTAGGCATGAGACCTAAACTAAGACTAATATGCTCATTTTGTGTTTTTGTCCTCACCACCACCTCTACATGGTTGGTAATGTTTTTGAGAGACTCATTATGTTTTTTAATTTTTAAAACATGTATATACACTCTTATAAAAGGTCTCCTCAAATTATATCTCAATTTCCTCATCAAGATTCTTCTAAACCTACACAGTTTAATCTTCTGAGAGAGCCCTCTATCTGAGATAGAATAGAGGGCACTTACCCTATTGCCTCAGAAAAGGTGGAAATATGAGGGGATTATAAAAGTGGTGGGGACCGTATTTTAAAAAAAATAGATCTTTTTTTAAGCAATAGACCCTCCAAATGTCTTGAAACCTAAGATAAACTTATGGAGAATGTTGATTGTTCAGGCTTTATACTATGACTATAGGTTGTCATATTAGAACCTCTCATTCCCCTATTTCCATCCTATGAGAATGTCATGGAATGGTAATTTTAAATTTAGGAGTATTATATACATGTTAATTATCATCCAATTTTTTTCCCAAACCCTTCATTGCATACTCTCTCTTGATAGATCTAGACTGTAAGTCATATGGTTGTATTGTTTGCTCAAGGGAATGATATACCTATAGGTGAACCTTTATATATTACACCATAGTTTATTTATACTTCATATACTACAAGTATTTAATTCCATAATAAAATAATTTTCATCTATTCATACCATGCTTATGATATATCAACACCAATAACACCATGTTCTAGCTCACTATCAATTGTAATCAATTATAGTTGACTATTATTGGAGTAACAAGGGTTCTATAGGAGAAATAATTTCTTGGAAACCTATATTTAAACCCTAAGTTATTTTAATTTATTTAATTATGTTTCAAATAAAAAAATTCATGCCTTTTAGGCTTATAATATTTCAAAGTGTATATCATGGTCTATGAGTACCTACAGTTAGGTTGTAGGTGGTCAATATAAAGACAAGGCACACCTGTAGGTGGTGGTGTAAGTTGATACCTTGAAATTCAAATAATTTTTATGATATTTGAGCCATAAATTTCCATATAACTTAAAAATAAACACCTACCATGAATATATATTCTCACCTTATATATTTGGACAATGAGATCACTTGGGACTCAAAGTACTATACCAAACAGCACACATTTATAGTGAATAAATGCATGGTTTAGAGGCCTCATTTTCACATATTATGGGACCAAAAACTCACTCTAATTTTGAATTATAATACACATAGGATAGGAATACCATATGAAAACATACAAACTCATTTAGGTTCCATGCTACACTATTCCATGACATCACCAAAAGTATAGGGCCATGTTTTGGAGTTTTAAGGGAACTTATCCCTAAACTTAGATTTCTTCATTTTAAGTGGATTATCAAAATTTCATACATATATATTGATTAATTAATAACTTTATTGGTATCTACCACTTTCTATGACCTTAAGTAAGGTCTCAAACATGTTCACACTCCTCTGTGAAACACTTTTAGATCTCTGTGGGGGCCACCTATAAGTGGACATCTCAGTATATAGACAATGACTATGAATATGGGTAGTGTGTATATGGTATAACCTCATAACCAATGTTATACTCTTTAAAATTGTTAAAATTAATTTTTACAAGATTGAAATTCTTGAAACAAGTTTCAATACCCCATTTCACCATGATATTCTCCTGAGGGCACCTGTAGGTGCACACTAATGGTGTATGATTGTGTATATATTTTTAATTGACTATAATAGACACTCTTGTGTCACTTTAGAGTTTATAACATCTTTTAAATTCTTAATTACACTTCCATGACTATACTCAAAGCTCAAAACACCTCATTCAACTAACCGTGTATGAAAATCATGTAAGAAGTTGACTGTGTTGGTCCTTCTTGACTACAAATCCATGGATGAGAGTTTTAGAGATTAATATTTGGAATAAGGAGATTTTTATGAAATATAATATTAATTTAACATCATATCACATTGATTTAAACCACTTCAAATAAATAAACCTTCTATAATTGATGGACATGTCTACAACCTCACTAGCATGCTCCACCTATAACCTAAGAGGTTTAAACTCATAAAATAACTTAAAAACATGAAACCAGATATGGGAAACATAAGATAATTAATTCCATGTTTTCTATAATAAAATTAACCAACTATATTATATGGACTAGCTCGTATAGAAGAGAAACCTATGGGGTATGCAAAACAACATGCAAACATAGACAATCAACTTCTTAAGAATGGTTTGTAAAGAAAAATTAACTAATATTAGAAATAATACCATTAAATTTAAGTATTATAATTTTAATAACACCCTACAAAATCATTTGACTTGATACCTCTTCTACTAGTCGTACCATTAGAAGACATATTGATTAGTTTTATATCTCTTGTGGAGTGATGGACGAGTCGAATTGTTTTTAGAAATTTTTGAAAATTATAAAGTTTTTAAATAATTTAAATGAGTTAAAGGAAGATTAATATAAATTACAAAATTTTTTACCATATTCCACTCTCCTTTATAGGCTGTATAACTACCAAAACTCCTTCTTTTCACTTGTTTTCTTGATTTTCAATTATGAACCTACAAGTTTTAGCTAGGAATGACACTCCTGGAAATTAATTTGACATAATGGACATTGGAAGATATTTTATAACACTTTCACACAAAATAGAATTTTACCACCCTCATTTATGACCCATATATGACCCCTAAGTGACATAAAATGACACAAGGACTATATTAGACTATGACCAAGGCTATAAACATATTAACTGACATCAAAATGTCTATTACATACACTATGACATGTTTATAGACCCATATATCAAGTTTTGGACTATATGGGGTTGAACTATTTTGACTTATGGTCAAAATAATTAACATTCTTGGTGATTTCTAAAGGGTGGTATACTTGTTATGCTAAGACTACTTTCTTAATCCTATCCATTGGGACATGGAATCGCTTATACACTATTTTGGCATACAATTTGACTTTTAAATCACACTAAACATAAATTAAATACACACCAAAGGGAAATAAACATGCATTTAACTAGAACACTTATGGAACACAACACAACTAAAATAAAGACACCCACACCTAATCTACTATTTAAAAGACATCACTCTTGAGGTGTAAAACATCCTACCATACTCCAAATAGGGTTAAATATGGTTCCTCTAACATAGTTATCACTCCATGAAAGAAATCTAGCATGAGAAGCATACTCATCATGAACCACTTGCATATGTGGATGATCAAGAAGCTTACCATCTCTATGTCTTCTTAGGTTTGTGAGTGGACTATTTGGATCCTTCATGAATGTTATTTTATGATCTCAAAAATCCTTTATTAGATATTCAATAGTCTTGATCTCTATCATATCTAATCTACACTCCTCAAACTATACAATAGGAGTAATTATAGTTACCTCATCTTTTTTCTCTTCTAGGTCAGCATGTACTTAATACATGGAGTCCTTAAGTTTTCTTTATCTATGTTATAATACCTTTGAATGTGGATCAACATCATATGGATCTCCTTGTTGTCCTTAAAGTACAAAAGTTTTTGCTTTGAGTTTAATAGGTCCTTTTAGGATTGTAGGCTTTTGAACAATAGTAAGACTCTTAATTTCATGCTTGATGAACCTTTCTTTTCCTTGATCAATAGAAAACTTAACATAATAATTATTAGGATCATTAGAAAACTCATTAGATATAGACTTATTAGGAAGGGAAGGATTATTATTTAATTGATCAAATTTAACTTATGGAATTAAAATTTAGCCATAAGTCATCCTTCTCTTCCTTATGAGTGTCATCATCAAGGGAAACTTCATTAATAGTAGCTAGAAATACATCATTATTCCCACTATGTTGATCAATCATATTTTTCAATCCATCATCATCGTATACTGAATAAGGTAGTTAATTTTAACAACTTGTGAGAAATAATGTTTGACACTTACCTTAGCTTGCTCAAATGGTTCTTCACATATGATGTAGGTTCTAAGGTCAGTTTTCTCAAAGTATGCATAAGGATAATGCTCATAAAAATTTTCACCATATTCATCTAGGAATAATATAGTTATGCCATCAAGTTTATAATAACCATCATCCACATCAAACTCCTCCTTCTCATTGAGCACACAATTCAAGTTAGATTTTGCTTCAACATAGGGCTTACCGTGAAACTTTATAAGGGGTTGAGTTCTTATAGTAACCTTGGTTCCATATCTTATCCTAAAGACAAACAAGGACCAATAAAATAAGAGTTAGCCACCTATCTTGGCTATAAGGTCTATTGAAAGGCAAATTACAAAATGAGCAGAAAGGTCCATAATAATAATGTCTTGGAGGATAGGGAAACTAGAGCAATAATGTAAGAAAACCTTTAATTTTTTATCATAACTATTGACTTAATAGGTATACCATATATCTTAATAACTCTTTTTATATGGGGTTCATATTTTAGGCCTAAATCATCATTTACAACATTGGGCATGACTGATGTAGAAGCTTCACTATAAAATATATAATTGTGTACTAATTTTTACCCCATTATGAGAGTGAGGTAGAAGGGTAGAGGCTTAAAAACATTATTAAGTTGTTAAATAATTTTGTTATGATCATTGGTAAGAGAAACATGACCATGAATTTTACTTGAAGGTGAAGGACTAGTAGGAATAGTGGATAGCTATTTTTGCAAGAGCTCTTTTTGGTTAGACATATGGAGGACATCCCATAAAAAGATAGATGATTTGGAATTATTTAATGAGTCCACTATGTTTAGGGTAGAAGTGATTACCTTCTCTTTATTACTTTGAAGAAAATAAATTTTTAAAACCTTAGAAATTGAAGTACCTTGAGCAGACCCTACCACATTTTGATTTTGAAAAGGTGCCGAAGCACTTGGGACTACCATGGTTGTAGTCATGATTTGCTACCTTGTAAAAATATTGAATGAACTTGTAGGAATATTAAAATCACCTCCTAAATCCTTCTTCTTATATCTATTATTTTCTAAAATAGAGGCTACTTGATTGAGTACAAATGTGTCCTCAACTAGGAAGTTGGTGAAACTTTCACCTTGAGGATGACAACCATCACTTGCTTGCATCAAGACTTCATCTTCAGTTGATAGGAGAGGATTGAATACTCCTTGAGAAACTAGTTTTTTCTCTCCACCATCATTTTCATCCAAGAATTGGTCTTGTTTTTAATCTTCCCCTTACACCAAGTTACTATGCACTGATACCATTTCTCTTGCATTAGTTGTAGAATTAGGATTTTACACATTGGTAAGCTTATTGAAGTTAAGATGCCCTTGTCCTCTTCCTCTTCCATATTTTTGGATATATTATTAATAATAGGTATAGGGATTTTTATGAGAACCTTGTGGTATAATTTCTTGCCTAAGATGAGATCTTAGAATTTTAATTTTTGCATATAAATCTATGGCATCATCTTCCTTCTTAAGAGAAGCTCTACGCTAGGTGTTGGCATTATGAGCTTAGGAAAAACTTGGAATAGTTGCAATAATATTAGGTAAAAAAGGCATAAACACTTTAGGAGGCAACTTTGTTACTTTAACAAGGCCATTATCATCTCTAATGGAAAGATCATATGCTTTGGGAAGAGTGAAACCACCCATAGATTGAAGCATGATAGTACAGTACTAATAGCTCTCAAGTATGTAGGGAACACAAAGCTATCAGGTGGTCTCATGGGAGGAGGTAATCTATACCAAGTCTTTTGAAACCTCTCATTAAAGTCTTGCATTATTTCCTTGGGGGCTCTTTTGATCACATTGAGCTAATGTATGAGAGAGGTATGGTCACTTTCATCTTTAAACCTTGAAGGTAATAACACCTAAAATTCATCCCATGATGTTATAGATCCACTTGGTAAAGTCCTATACCAATCAGGTTATTTTCATATAAGGAACGTGGTAAGGAGTCTAATGGAATTATTCTCCTTAGTGGCATTGTGAAAACTAAAACAATTAGAGATATCCATGATGTGTTCACTAGGTGTGACATGACCTTAAACATTGAATGTAGGCACACTTTTTATAGCATTAGGGGGAATGCAATCATATGCATCAAGATGGATTGGATTCTCATAATTAAGGCAAGGAAGACATGTTGCCTATCCATGAATTCTTGGATTTCTTCATGTTCTTCACTCTCTTAACTAGAAAAATCCTCTTGGTATTGAACTTCAAGATTATTTATTCATGTTACCTATCCATGATTTATTATATTTATTCAAGTTCTTCACTCTCTTTATTAGGCTGAGGGTATTAAAATTTAGGAAGTTTAGGCTAAATAAGTGAATTGATGTGATTGATCACTCTACTAGAATATGATCTAGTAAGGACCACGAATAATGAGAGAAAATATATGACAAAATGATGGTCATGAACCATATTTTACAATGATTAGAGTCACCAAATTTTGAGTACCACACCAATTTGTAATTGATGTTATCAAGACTAACATTCACCTTGACAAGTTATCTTGAGGATAATGGATCCCACTAGGTGTGCCAAAACTATTGTCACCAAATCTTTCACCCTAGAGGAGGTTTTTAATCCTCCTCCACATTTGGTAAACATGGTAATACTTATAGGTATGTGGGTTTACCTATAGTATAAGTATACCTCTAGGTTTAAGGGCTAACTCTCTGAATTTACCTTGAATTTATTATCACCTACTTAACTAATTCCTTATGGGCAAAGAGATAAAATTTTATATCAAATGAGACTATTCTAAGGGGGTGATACACTATAATAATTTACACAAGTCCATCATACTTCTTTCACTAACACAAAAAACCTACAAACCGACTTCAAAGTCCTAAGAGGTTTTATCATAAGTGTTTCAATATAGAGGTGATATTTATGAGACAACACAAGGTAAGTGAACTAGAGGGAATATTTCACACTCTAAGAACAATTTTACACTTTAAAATATCCTATCACACTAGTTACACTCTATATGACCTATTATAATAGGAATTCTTGCATAAACATGAGAGGATAAGGAGAAGAAAGGATAGAATATTCTCACTTAACATCACCATACATCACTTTGCACACTTATAAAAAAATTCGTGAACTCAAAAAATGTCCAAAAATATTGTAGGGCTTCTCCATACCTGGAGTGGAATTAGTCTACAAGATCCAAAATGGCTATTACTTATAGAATTTGAGAGATATGTGAGAATAATGAAGTCTAACAGTTACTAGAACATGTGTCAAGATAATTGGAGTTATATATGCATTAGAATGTAATATGTAATATAAAATGCAATGTCTCATATTAAAAATCCTCCTAAAAAAATGAAACTCTTGAAATGTGGCATATGACTCTTCATTTTCTTTCCTAGAAACTACCTTCATCATTTAGCCTCCTTGGAACACTCCATAGTAGACTAGTGATAAATGAGATGATTTCACTAAGAGGGAGGGGTTATAAACATTATCCAATATGCATTATATGTGTCCCTAATAATTATTATTCTTTTATACATGATTTATCACTACGTGTAATCATAATCACTCCTCTTTCACTCACCCCTCATACTTAAAAGAGTTTATGACACTTGTCAAGAACCTTCTTGACCTTAGATTAATTAGGTATACCTTAAAATTCCTCCCACTTATATATTTCACCTTCTCACTTAGTTTCCATTCCTTAATCATTATGCTAATTTGGACTAGTTGAGATGAAGGTACTTATAGAGATAGTTTTGATATTTTATAATGAAATAAATGGAAATGAGGGATTATCTTAGGTCCCAATATAAAGACAATAAAGGATAGAATATTATCACTTAAAATAATTTTTAACAATTATAAAAATGTTCATAAACTAAAAACATGTCCATGAATCTAGTAGGGCTTCTCCATACTTGGAGTGGAATTAGTCTATAAGAGCCAAAATGGCTACTACTTATAGAATTTGAGAGATAAGTGAGAAGAATGAAGTATAAGAGTCACTATAACATGTGTCAAGATAATGAGATTTATATCTACATTGGAATGTAATATTTAATAGAAAATTAAATGTATCATAGTACAAATGTCCCTCAAAACATGAAACTCTTGAAATGTGGCATATGACTCTTCATTTTCATGCCTAGAAACTACCTTCATCATTTGGCCTCCTTGGAACACTCCATAGTAGACTAAAAATAACTGAGATGATTTCACTAAGATGGAGGGGTAATAAAAATTTTCCAATATTCATTAGAGGTGTCCCTAATCATTAGGATTATTCTATACATGAGTTATCACTACTTGTAATCATAATCACTCCTCTTTCACTCACCCCTCATACTTGGCACTAAAATTGTCTTGATTTTTCTAATCCAATCCATACAAAGAGTTTATGACACTTTTAAAGAACCTTAATTACCTTAGGTTAATTAGTCATACCTTAAAAGGCTCCCACTTAGATATTTCACCTTCTCACTTAGTGGCCATTACTTAATAATTATGCTAATTTGGACTAGTTGAGATGAAGGTACTTGCAGAGATAGTTTTGATATTTTCTAATGAAATAATTGGAAATGAGGGATTATCTTAGGTAGAAATATAAGGATAATAAAGGATATAATATTATCACTTAACATCACTTTTCACACTTATAAAAATGTTCACAAACTCAAAACATGTCCAAAAATCTAGTATGGCTTCTCCATACCTAGAGTGGAATTAGTCTACAAGAGCTAAAATGGCTACTACTTATATAATTTGAGAGATAAGTGAGAATAATGAAGTATAATAGTCACTAGAACATGTGTCAAGATAATAGGAGTTATATAAACATTCTAATTCAATATGGAATATAACATGCAAGGTATTATAGTAAAAATGTCCCTCAAAAAATGAAACTCTTGAAATGTGGCATAGGACTCTTCATTTTCTTGCCTAGAAACTACCTTCATCATTTGGCCTCCTTGGAACACTCCATAGTAGACTAGAAATAAATTATATGATTTCTCTAAGAGGGAGGGGTAATAAATATTATCCAATATGCATTTTAGGTGTCCATAATCATTAGGATTATTTTAGACATGAGCTATCACTACCTGTAATCATAATGACTCCTCTTTCACTCACCCCTCATACTTGGCAACAAAGTTATCTTGATTATTCTAATCCAATCCATAAAAAAAAAATTATGAAAATTTTAAAGAACCTTAAGTACCTTATATTCATTAAGTATACCTTAAAATTCCTCCCACTTAGATATTTCACCTTCTCACTTAGTGGCCATTCCTTATTCATTATGTTAATTTGGACTAGCTAAGATGAAGGTACTTATAGAGATAGTTTTGATATTTTCTAATGAAATAAAAGGAAATGAGGGATTATATTAGGTCCCAATATAAGGATAAGAAAGGATAGAATATTATCACTTAACATCACCATAAAACAATTTTCAAACTTAGAATTTTTTTCATGAACTCAAAACATGTCCAAAAATCTATTAGGGATTCTCCATACCTGGAGTGGAATTAGTCTACAAGAGCCAAAATGGCTACTAATAGAATTTAAGAGATAAGTGAGAATAATTAAGTCTAAGAGTCACTAGAACATGTTTCAAGAAAATAGGAGTCATATATACATTGGAATGTAATATGGAATATAACATGCAAGGTCTCATAGTCCAAATTTCCCTCAAAACATGAAACTCTTGAAATGTGGCATAAGACTCTTCATTTTCTTGCCAAGAAACTACCTTCATCATTTGACCTCCTTGGAACACTCAATAATAGACTATAGATAATTTATATGATTTCACTAAGATTTAGGGGTTATAAACATTCTCTAATATTGATTATAGGTGTCCCTAATCATTAGGATTCTTCTAGACATGAGTTATCACTACTTGTAATCATAATCAATCCTCTTTCACTCACCCCTCATACTTGGCACCAAAATTTTCGTGATTTTTATAATCCAATCAGTAAATAAGCATTTATGACACTTATTGAGAACCTTCATGACCTTATATTCATTAGTTATACCTTAAAAGGCCTCCCACTTAGATATTTCACCTTCTCACTTGGTGGCCATTCCTTATTCATTATGCTAATTTGGACTAGCTAAGATGAAGGTACTTACAGAGATAGTTTTGATATTTTATAATGAAATAAATGTAAATGAGGGATTATCTTAGGTCTCAATATATCTCTAAAAATTATTTTATTATTTTTAAACTCTTCCATACCTGCATAACACACAAAATTATCAAGAAAACTAATTTTACCCTCTATTCATATAGATAGGGTGGAAACAAAATTGATGGTAAGGAGACATGGAGAGTCCTATATAATATATAATCAATTCATGATCATTATATCCCTCCTATATTCTTCTCCCTCATTTTCCTCATTGGGTCACTACCAAGGGTTTTAGACGGTTTAGAGATGTTTTGTCTCTTATGGATTGTTGATACAAATTGACATCTAATTTGTGAAAAAAATCCACAAAGTGTTTGTTCAATACCTCCTTAAAAATCTCCAAAATCCTTAGAACCCCATGTTATTCATCCATGTTGTTGTGAGCTTCTCAAGTTAGCCTATCAAGCTTCTTCTTCCATTATGTGTAGGCCTAAGTTGTTTTAAGCTAGAAAGTGGCTTCCATATGAATTCATCTACACACAAAAGGATTTATAATACTCGATATTTTTTCATAAGGGTGTTTCAATGCCTTAAAATATTCATATGATGTTATAAAATATATTTCACCCCTTTTAGGCATGATACCTAAACTAAGCCTAATAGGCTCAATTTGTATTTTGCTCGTCACCACCACCTTTGTGTGATTGGTCATGTTTTTAAGAGACTCCTTATGTTTTTTAATGTTTACCCTAGATCTCTACACTCATTTTTAATGTCTCCTCAACTTATAGCTCACTTTCCTCATCAAGACTCCTCTAAACCTATAAGGTTTAATCTACTAGGAGTGCCCTCTATTTAAGATATAACTAAGGGCACTTATCATATTACCTCATCAAATTTGTACATATTATGGGATTATAAAAGTGGTGGGGACCCTTTGTGAAAAGTCTTAAAGCTTGGTTTCATCAATAGACCCTCTAAAAACCTTAAAACCTAAGACAAATTTATGGAGAATGTTGACTATGTAAGCTTTATACATGTGACTATAGGTTATCATATTATAATCTCTCCTTCCCATCTTTTCATGATATGAAAGTTTCATGTAATGGTCATTGTCACTATTTGGGTATTTCAAACATGGTCATTATCATCCAATTTTTTCCTAAACCCTTCATTGCATACTCTCTCTTGATAGATCTAGACTGCAATTCATATGATTGTGTTGTTTATTCAATGTAATGATATACTTATAGGTGATACTTTACACATTATACCTTGTTATATTTCTCCTCCATATCTTATAAGTCCCCAATTCCATCCTACAGTCATTTGGGTCCATTTATACCATTCTCATGCTATGTCAACACCAATAACACCATATTCTAGATCATTATCAACTACAATAAATTATAGTCTACCATTATTAGAATAATAATAGTTTTTTAGGTGAACTCATTTCTTAGAAACCTATGGTTCACCCCTAAGGTCTTGAAACTAGTTGCAAACAATAAATGTTGATGTATTTTAGGCTTCTAATATTTTAAGGTGTATGTCATGGCCTATGAGTACCTATAATCAGGTTGTAAGTGGTTAGTATGAAGGCAAGGCACACTTGTAGGTGGTGGTGTAAGTCTATACCTTGTAATTCAACTAATTTTGATGAACTTTGAGAAAAAATGTGTCTGCCTTTCACTTCAAAATAAACACCTACCATGAATATGCATTCTCACCTTATATCTTTAGATAATGAGGCCCCTTGAAACTCAAAGTACTATAGTAAACACTACCCATCTGTACTAAACAAATGCATGGTTTGGAAGCCTCCTTTTCACCACTTGTGGTAACAAACACTCACTCTCCTTTTCCAAGCTAATACCCCTAGGATATGGATACAAGATGGAAACATCCAAACTCATTTAGTTTTATATTGTAGGCTCAATTTTCACCCTTGGAGAGAGTTCCTTAGGCTTCCTCTAGTTGAAATACACATTGGGAACAACCCTAGACTGTGGGTCACCTATGGTAGTGTTGAACCTCTGGATAAGGATGGATTCCTCTTGATACTCACCTAAACTAATGTTAAACTAATGATTAATAGGGAAAAATGGTTAGAAATAGGATAAGGTATCCTAAGAAGGCTAAAAGGTGATGTACCAAAGTTAAAGGGACACTCATATAAGATTGAACACACACTAGATCAATAAAAGACAACTATGGATTACTCAATCTCACTAGTTTTATATATATTTCATACAAGAGGTTCCATGTAGAATACTAATCTAGACCTAAAAGTTAGCTTTAAAACACCTTCAAAGAGGCAAGCAGGATAGTAAACTAGGAAAAATCTCCTTCACAAATTCACCATATGCAAGTATACTAAGTACTAATTAAAGATAAGAGATAGGAAAATATTCCATATTATTACTTCAAAAGGTAGTTATTACAATATTTTTATAGGGTTTAACCATATAAAATGCGCACACTTTTTAAAGAGTCTCAATGAGTATCTTTATCCCATAAAAGAATGAAAATTTCTAAGAGCTGAGAAACCCTTCAATGGGAATGAGACCAAGATATATAGGAGAAAGGAGAGAGAGAAATAAAATGGGAACATTCCATTAGAGAGGGAACACACCATCCCAATTCATTAATTGATCTTGAATTTCCACCTTTTTTATCCACTGAAAACCTTTCCACCTTTTTTATCAATAAGGACACTACACATAACTCTCCAAGTTGAAATGCCCCCATAATATCTTGAGAATGAATTAAATGCTCCTAGATACAGTTCCCAACACTATACCTTTTCTTTGATCCTTCACGTCATCTCTCACTTGAGGAAAAAAACCTCATGCTCATGGGTTTGATAGAAACATGGCTTTGTGCATTTTAGGTAGTTTTTTGTCAAAAATATGGCCATGCTAAATGATAAAGAGTTTCTTCAATAATAATAGACAATAACCTTTGATCAAATCTAGACCAAATCCTTTTTATAGATAGAAAACAAATCTCCTTTATTGGTTTTATTGTAGTCTCATATATCAATATAGAATTATAGAATGCATAGCCTTTTTTATTTCCATCAGGTCTAAAATACCTATTTTTTCCTTTTAGCATCTATAAAAATTGAAGGCTCATTATGTACAAGTCTTCTTTAAGTAATGGTAGACACTATCATAAAATGGACCCCATATCTACAAAACTTTGAACCAAAGGTCTACATTTAACCTTAATGGCATCCCTTTATATTATTTATACCTGACTACATGGTTGTGGCCTCTTAATGGTGCTCGAATGAGATTTAATGGTAGTATAATGACCCTACAAGACCTATGTCTACCCTGGTTGAAAACTACCCCTAGTTTCTCAAACTTTATTTTCATTGGTCATCAATACTAGCTCAAGCCAATAAAATTATGCCAAACTATATTTTATCTCATTGGTCCCATAGATCCTACTAACTTCTTTACTTCTCTCACACTGTAGATCTTGAATTTCATGATGTAATATAGTCTGTAGATATTTTATTAGCTTAAACATGCTTATGCCACTTGTCAATCACACTTTGATATTAGGATCCTATTGTCAGTTTATAGCTTTATGCACTTTCACCATGTGGTGGGTTCTCAACATCCTTAAATTTTTAAGTCATTATGTACTATTAGATGAAGATATACAAAGTAATGTTGATCATTTATTTACCTAGACCCACTTTCCTATCAGTCAAGCTTGCACCATTGGATCTTATCTCGATGAACCCACACCATTATATCTTATCCAAATTGTATCCCTTTAAGGTCTTTAACCCAAGGACCATTTGACCTATTTGACTCTATCACAAACCATTGGATCTATGTTGTTAGTATGTGATCTCATGTGGATCATTACATTTTGATAAAATTTAAACACATTAAGGGCTTTTTAAATCCAAATAGTCATTTTTCAAAGCTCAAACTTGACACTTGCATGAATCTCCTAAGCTATAGGTCTAACTTTGAACACTTAGACCTTGGGACAGAAAGCTCACATGATCATGGAACTTTTATAGCATGTTCTTGGCATGAATAACTTTATGGCACTATAATATCTTAGCTGGTGATGATTTCTTAGT
This sequence comes from Torreya grandis, assembly GCA_037957365.1. Classification (NCBI taxonomy): domain Eukaryota; kingdom Viridiplantae; phylum Streptophyta; class Pinopsida; order Cupressales; family Taxaceae; genus Torreya; species Torreya grandis. The sequence continues at coordinate 1,141,305 of JARHVA010003647.1, forward strand.
GTACTTATAAAATACATAAGTAAACTAGTCCATTTGTTCTTGCATGATGTTTTGGTGATGGTCTATCTCTCTTAAGCTTATGCTTGACCTTTTTATTGAATTTACAAAGCTCAAATGAGTTCTTGGGGCTTGTGTAAAAATTTATTCATGCTCTTGAATATATGACCACCATGGAGACCTATTTTTCTAAATTTAGACAACTACACTTTAAGTTAAATTAAAGTGTTTTAAGAGATTTGAAAGCTACATGATCTCTTTGGTCCACTCATTCCATCTGAAACATTTGTTCCTTTACTCATCCATTAGAAACTTGATCCATCTAGGCACAATTTTGGTATGTGGGCCAAAAATGGCCAATAGCTTTGGCAAATCATAGGGAAGCATGCCTGTTATGCTTAAGAACCTAGTCCATTTTTCCTTGATTGGTTCATCGGGCATATAGAGTCCCAAGTCTTTTATCAACTAATCATGAAGATGATAGAAGGCTATCATTATATATAGCCTTTCTTGAAGAAGCAAGATCAAAAGAAACAAAACAACAAAGTGCCCAATGTACTTATTGAAAAGGAAACACATAATAAAAGGAAATGTGAATAAGGCACTTAGAGGAAAGTGTAAATATATTCTAACATGTACAATATATTAAAATGGATACAATGCTTCTAACTATAAAGTTTTAAATTAATTCGATTGACTAGGATGGGTAATACCCATCCATCTAGTTGGGCATGTTGAAAAGCCTTATGTTCTCTGCATCCATAAATCAAATAAGGACCACTCCACAAGATATCAAACTTAGTATGGTTTCTTGGTTTGGCCTTATTTGAATGCCATTTGAGGACCAGGTCCCCTTCCTTGAAGATCCTTTTTGTATCTCTCTTGCCAAAGGCTTTTTTGACCTGAGCTTAATGTGATTATAGTGTTTTCATAGAAAGGTCCTTGGTTTCTTATATCCTAACAAGATATATCATCCTCACATGCATGGGTTCATCCTCCATCACCTCAATTTTATGGGCCAATTCCAATGTAGGTAGCTTGAGAGAGATGGGAACTTTGGCTTCAATTACATGCATAAGGACATATGGAGAATTGATAATGGAAATTTTAGGATTCACTCTATTAGCCTATAAGGCTATCCTTAGTTTTATGTGCTATGTTATTTGATTCTCTTCTATGGTCCTCCCAATGATCCTTAAAAAATTCTTGTTTTTGGACTCTACCAATCTATTTCCTTAAGGATAGTAGTTGGAAGAGGTGATAAATTAGATGCCTAGATTTAGATCCCACTCACTTATCTTCATAATAAGGTATTCCAATACATTATCTAACATTATGGTGGATATGACACCAGATCTAGTCACAAGGTTATTGTATAAGTCCAAATCTACACCTTCACTAGCCTCCTTCAAAGAAATGGCTTCCACCCACCTAGTGAAGTAGTCAGTTTTAGTGAGCACCCATTTATGCCTTACACTTGATGGTGGATTGATCATCCCTACTAATTATAGCCCCAATTACATGAATGGTTTCTTCATTTAAATAGGATTGAGTGAAAGGGCTCCTAGTTTTTGATTTATTATAAAGAGGGCACACTTATGGTATTTATTAACCCATGCATGAGAATCCTTAAAAATATTGGGCCAATAATAACCAAAATGTATTACCTTTGCTATGGTGGTTATAGGTTTAAAATGGCCTCTTATAGGTCCATCTTAGAACTGATCCAAGAGCTTGGTTATTTGGTCATCATCTATGCACATAAAGAGTACCCTATTAATGTCCTTTCTAAAAAGAACACCATCAACTAATACATGAGGTATAGATTGAATCCTAAAATACCTTATTTTGGCTCTATCCAAACCTTGGGGACATTATCCTATTTTCAATAAGTGATCCATATCTTGAAGCCATCTCTTTTGAAGTGGAGGTGGACCTGCTTGTGTGTTGTCTTGGGTCACCAAAACAATGTTCTTGTCTTCTTATAGGTCATTTACCATGTGTCCACACAATCCCTTACCTCTATCTATCTTGGTGGCTTTTATCTCTACATCATATTCCTTGACCTTTATGATCTAGCCTACTTTATTTTCATTCAAATCTTTATTAAGGAAGAAGTCCCTAACTCTAGGATGAGACACCATAAGATGGACCCTACATTTGGAGGGCATGGGCCTAAAATTCTTGAGGATTCTCAAAGCTATAAGAACTTGCTTCTTAATTAAAGTGTACCTTACCTCATATCCTTCTATCCCTTGACTTAAAAAGGCAATTGGCTACTCCATTTCTTCTCTATTCTTTTGCATCAACATAGTTGATATGATGTCAACATTGGTAAAGGTGTAAAAGATGAATTCCTTGGAGAATTGAGGATTCAAGAGTGAGGTTGTCTGGGTAATGGATTTCTTGATGGATTTAAAAGTTGACTTTCCTTCATTTAACCAAGAAAACACTTAAATCTTATTCATCAAGGTGGTGATAAGTTTGACCAAGTTTGGAAAACCTGATATGAACCTTCTCATAAAGTTGATCTTCCCAAGGAAGCTCTAGATCTACTTATTATGCTTTGTCAAAGATAAGGATAAGATAACACTTACTCTATCAAGGTCAATGGATAATCCTTCTTTTGAAACAATATGATCTAGTAGTTTGCCTTCATATATAAATAACACACATTTCTTATTATTTAAAGAGATTCCATACTCTTTGCATCTCTATAATATCATCCTCAAATGGTCCATGTGATCAATAGCATTCTTAGAGAAGATTATGATGTCATCTAAGTATATTAGCACTATTTGATTTGGTATCCCTTGGAAGGCCATGTGAATTATTCTTTAAAAGGTTTTCCCAACATTAGATAATCTAAAATGCATCTTTTGGTAAGCAAATGTGCCCCATTTAGTGGTGAAAGAAGTCTTTTACTAGTCTTCATCTCTCATTATCACCTAATTGTAACCTGAATATCCATCTAAGAGAGAGAAGCATTATGAACTAGAAACTACTTGAAATATTTCCTTTATGGATGGTGGAGGGTAGTGATCCTTCAAAAAGACTCTATTAAGATCCCTAAAGTCCACACATAGTCTGATCTCTCTATTATTCTTCTTGATAGGTACTAGATTAGCTACCCATGAGGAGTGCTTAATTGGGAAGATGATCCTAGATTCAATAATCTTGGTCAATTCATTTCTCATGATCTCTTCAACCTTGGGGTTTATAGTCCTTTGCTTTTGCTTGACTAGCTTGGCATTAGCCTCTAGCTCTATAGTGTGTTGGGACAATTTGGGATCAAATCCCCTTAGGTCACTATATTCCTAAGCAAAGAGGTCTACATATTACTTATAAATATCTATGAAATCATGCCTTTCAATTTTAGTGCTTACCTTTCCAAGCTTGAGGAGCTTGTCTTCAAAGATAAGAACTCTCTCATAGTTCTCTTCATTAGTTGACATCATTACTTTATCCTTCCTCATATGATCTCCTTCATGAAAGAGACCTTCTAGATTGACTAACCCTTTAGGAATATTATTGCTTCTTAGTTAAACAATCTACTTCTCATACTGATGCTACAATTTTCCTTGGTTTATGGAGGAGAACTCTGCTTCTTACTAAAAGAAACATGCAATCTATTTGTCATTTTCAAAGACATGCCAATGAGCTTCATTATCTAGCATTGATGGTGTTATTACCACTTTGACATGTGGTTTCACCTTGGTCCTTTTCAATTCATTAGGGATGTCAAAATGAACCCCCATAGCTACCAACCTATTAGCATGTTGATTTTGGTCCCTTGGGATTGATTAAATTTTGAAAGCCTCAAAGTCCTCAATTAAGTCCCACACTCTATGTTTGTAGGACTTCATTAAGTGGTTCTTAGTGACATTCTAGCTTCTAACTTGCTGTACAACCAATTCACTACCCCCATAAAATTTAAACTAATTAATCCCTATCTTATTATCCCATTGAAGGCCATGGATGAGACCTTCATATTCTGTTGCATTACAAGAGTAGCTGAATTGGAACCTATTAACCAAATTTGACCCTATAGGTCAAATTGGGACCCCTATATGAAAATTATTATATTTAGGTGTTTTATGGGTTTAATATATATGTATTAAGGTGTATTATATGCCATTTAGTGTGTTTTCATTTTATATTATCCTTGGTCATTAGTCATTTTTAGTTCTTATATCATTTCATTTTTTTTGGAGTCAAAATATAGCATTAAATGAGTTATACAGCCTCTTAGGGAAGTGTGAAGGTGTAAAAAGGGTTATTTCATGTTACTTGTGTTGTATTATTCCTTAATCAACTATTCATAACTAAAATTGGTAGGTTCTTTAGAAGAAAGAGTAGTTTTCTTGAGAAAAGAGAAGAGTTCGGAACTTATACAGCCCATGGGGAAGTGTGCCACATAGTATAAGGTTAGGTAATGTCTCTTTATCTTCCTTAATATTAATTACACATTTGAAATTCTCTTTAAGATCTAATTTTGAGCTAAAACCATTCTACTCCTTTTTTACCCTTCAAGACACATAGAACCAGTCTTCAAGTTTGTACTTGCTATAGATATTTGGAGAACTTTCAGGTCAAACACATTTTGGAGGTGAAATTAAACTTAAATATCTTTATTTACATAACAATATTTTTAATAATGGTTTTATGTGCTTTATAACTATCCTCATGAAGTTGACTATGTTTTTTGGTTGCCAATCTATGCACCCTATAGGTTTTTCCTTGGTTTATAAAATTATATACAATTCACTTACTAATATTAGTTATAGATGATTTTTAATCCTCCTTTTATATGTAAAGGTGTTTGCATATGCAAATCATCTCATATTTCAAGATGATCCACTATTCTATGTTACAGTCAATTTTCACTATTTTAAAGATCTTAAAGTTTTGATCATGGTTTTAGAGGGTTATGATAGTTTAATTATCATGTTATAAATTTCCTCTTAATCCATTTACCTTCCAATCTCATTCTCTAAGCAATGTTCCATAGGTACAGTCAATACACTATGCATATGTAGGGAGCTCTTTGAATATGCAGTTATCTCATAATGATGTCATGATGAAACAAGAGATCTGATAAATGTTTAAAATATTTTCAAGTCATAATAGTGTCTTTTTATCTTTTTGAATATATAAATTTAATCCAAATCATATATCTCTTGTGCACTACCTAAATGACTATTCACTACATAAACTCATAGTCTTTTGCCATTAAAATGCACCTATAGGTGCTCTCATGGATGAATTCATGTTCAAAGGGGGGTATTTATAAATTTTTAATGTCCTTGATGGTTTTAATATTATTTTTGAGTTGTTATTATATGCATAAAACTCATTTAATGGCCAAACACAATGCATACTACCCAAGTCTATACCCACTACCTGTACATGGAAACATCTACCTACAAGTGTCATCAATAGAGCATGAAGTACTTATATGGAGAGGATGAATCATGTGATTAAACCATCCTTGAATTATTAAAATGTTTAATGCATTATAAAAAACCCATGAGAGTTTCCATTTTGGCATTTCAACTGTGGGTAACCTTTAAAATTTTAAATGACTGAGTTCAGGCCCCTTATCCCTAAACTAAGAAAACAAAGATCCAAGGAATTTTGTTGGAGGACATATAAAATAGTTAAAATAAATTTTAAATAATATATATAGTCATAAATTATATATTATATCATGGAGAAGAAATATTCCAAGGATGAAGTTGAGAAGATTGATGGAGCCTAACTATTTGGAGCCTCAAAGTTACCAATTTATGCACTAGATTCCTTCATTAACATCTACAATCTTGATCCTAAAAGAGACCTTCTCCACCAAAATTTAAAATTTAGACTATGAAAAATTGTGTTAATGGTCTCAAATGGTTAAATAGGAATTTTTTTCTAAAGGATTGGATAAAAATATTTGAGGAATAGGGTGTTGATTCCAACTCACACCTATAAGTGTCTCTTCAAAAGGAAATACTCACCTTCAACTGAGTAGGTAGGTAGTAAGCATAAAGGTGTATGTCAGTGTGTTGGTAAAAAAATAAAATGAAAAAAAAAAAACTAAAACAATTAAAAATAACCCTAAGTGAATTATAGGATGTTTTAGGTGTTGTATTTGAGGTCAAACCACATAACTCCACCTATAAGTATGGTGTCAAAGAGCATAACACAGTTAGGAGTTTGTGCATACAATCTTGACCAAGCAAAAGTAGAGGAACTAATGAGAGGTTAAGGTAATAATTAAGGTTAAAAAAAAATCATTAAAATTATAATAAACTCATTACACCATCATGATGAATATCTAATGAAGAAAAGGGCTCAAATGGTGTATTATATAGTACATTCCTTAGACCCTGCACATAGTCTTTTCTTAGTAGTCTATTTTGGTTTATATTGATTTTAGAGGATCTAATATTGGAAAAAAAGTGATAAAAAATGGTAAAAAACATATTTATGACATGATTAATCCCATATAATAGTCATGTGGTCTAATCAAATAGGGGAAGTTCCCTTTGTTTTGTCTCAGATGGATGACATTTCCCTAATGAGCAAAACCCTACAATCTTGACAAAAGAAGTGAAAGGGTGATCCAAGGAGCTGGTTGAAACTTAAAATAAGGTTTAGGAAGATTTATAACCCATAATTAAAGCATGTAAACATATAAAATATGGTATAATCCTTATAATATGGCCTAGACCCTCAAAGTTACAATTAAACCTACTTAGGTAGGGTTAGGCCTAGAAGCCAAAAGGAGAGTCATTGTTACTTAAAACTTGATATGATAATTTAAAACTATTTAAATATGTTTTTGGGGTAATTATATATTTTTATAATATATTTTATTTAATTATAACCATAAAAACTCATTTTGTACTTTAAGATGTAGATAAGCCTACTAAGTATGACCTTAAATCCAAAAGGGGGGTCAACTTCATGTATATCCTTAAATGATCAATAAAATGGATTGGATAATGTTTAAAAGGTCACTATATAGGTTTATAATACATTATGATGTATTAAAATCACAAATAGATCCACTTTTGGGCTCAATATAACCTCAGGCTTATGTAAATGGAAGAAATAAGCTCAAATAAACACTTTGAGTGCTCATATCTCTCTTGATGCTTTGCATGGGGACCTAATAAGATTGGAGAAGTTTAAAAGGGTCATATAAAATAATATTGTGTAATTTTTGTACAAATTCAATGTGAAACCTTTATTAACAAAGTTTAAGAGGGTAAACAGGCTTAAACCCTTGCAAAACCCTTACTAGTGACCTAATTAGAGAAATGGATATTGAAAGCTATTATAATCACATAGTTTAAACATGAAAGTGATTGGAAATTTTAGAGGAATATTTTATTATCCTTCCCATCATTTTGATTTGTATGAAACTATATGAATGGAGTATAAAATAGGCATTTCTTGATAGTTTTGTGCATTATGTAGGTTCCAAAAGGTTCTAAGAGATTCAAATCACATGGAATGGAATATTAGGACTTGATATAAATCCCCATGTAAATTATATGCCTTGTAACAAATATTAAGTGCCTCAAATAGCTACTTCATCTCAACTAATCAAAATTGGCATAGTGAGCAAAATGGTAAGAAGTGTTGAAAGTTTAAGTGGATGGAAATTTAAGGTGTGCCTGAGTAGTATAAGGCCATTAAGGGTATTTATAGGTTTCATCCACTCCCTTACATGTATTTTCATATAAAAATAAATCCAATTTTGAGGCTAAGTGTGTAGGGTGCATGAAAGAAGAGTTATTTGGCCTGTAGATGGTGATAGCTCATTTTAGGAAGATTCCAAATGACCAAGACTATAACCAATACATGAAGAGGAATGTATGACAACCTTTCCTATAATTATAATTAGTAGGCTTGTCCCTAGTTAGTTTTTGGATATTCAAATAGGTGTGGATGATGAAGGTAGTTTTTTTATTCAACATAAAGAGTTTCGTGCCACTTTTCACAAGTTTCATTCCTTATATGGCCACTTGTCACTTCTAAAATTTCATGGTTAATTTAAAATTCCTTTCTCATACACAAGTAAATCTTTATCTTAGGTGTACAAGTGTCCTTGTGACCTTTGAACTTATGTCTTCTTTTATCTCTCTCAAGTTCTATAAGAACTAGCCATTTTGGCCTTTGTAATTCATGCTCCAACTAAGTATGGTGAAGCCCTACTCATTTTCATAACATTTGATTGATAAAAATAATAATTCTTACCTCTTCATACCATTCATATTGTGTATTACTTGGATGATTGATCTTGCTTAGTGATAACTATGATTTCCTTAGCATGTTGTCTCATTGTTTTATCCTATTTGTAGTTAGAAAGCTTCTTCTTATAGGGAATGTGAATATATATAGGAAGTGTCAAGGTTGAGTGAGTTAGTCTATTCACTAGTTCCATTTAAGGCATCTTGTCTATTATTCCTCACATAAACATTCATCCATAATCTCATAATATAATATTGATGTGAGAAGATACAGATTGGAGAAGTGTATGTTTGGTTAGTCTCTTGATTTCATGTGTAACATGTAGATGGTTGGTAGTCATCAATAAATTTGGTGTATCACCTCCCTTAGGATAATTTTATTTTAGTTTTATCTCTCCCTTTTCCTTGACAAATTTAAGGTGTATTAGTGATCCAAAGTAATACATCAATGGAACTAGCCCTACCTAGATAGTCACCTCACCCTTAGGCTACCCACAAGCTTAGAGTTGTTTGAATTATGCCACTTGGATGAGGAGAGCTGAGACATCTCATCAATGGGTGAAAATTTAAGTGACAAATGTTTTTGGAATGTGTAGTGGAACTCTTGGTCTAAGAAGTTAAAATATATTTGGTGTTGTCTTTCAACACATCATCCTTTAAAGTCATCTATCTAAGCATCAATGGTGACTCTGAGATTAAATCAACTAGTCAAGCATCCTAGATATTCCTTTTGAATATTATTGATAATAATTACTTGTGTTCTTGCTTCCTAATGAAGTTTTATGGATGAATTTGGTGTTGAGTTTTATTTTACATAGGTTAGTGAGGTATATCAAGTATATGGCATCCCCTATCAGCCTTGTCATGATCCTTACTAGCTCCAACATGAATTGTGTCATCCCATTCATGAAGTGTATCTATCATATAGCCAACCTTCTCAATGTCTTGCTCCTCTTAGTCATCTTAGCTAGTTCTCAAGTCAATCCATTTCCAATTTTAAGTGAACTCTTTTGGGATATGAGAAGTACATGTTATATTCTTAACACATAGAGGGTATATGGTCTAGATTTTACTAATCATATTATTCATAAGATGATAGATGAATTAGAGCTAGTCAAAATCGAGTGGGCACCTATTGAGAGAGTCAATTGGGAAAGGCTTACAAGTGAGATGTTAGATTTGAGTGGCCTAGTTTCATACTTAGAAGATAGACTAAAAATTCATGAGAATCAACCTCACCAAACCTATCAGCCTTCACATCCAGTTACCCAAGATTTCTATCAGTCTTAAATGATTCCCACTCATGAACCTAATAAATCTTATCAAATTCATCCTTTTCCCAATCAGTTGGAAGAGAGAGTTGAAAAGATAAACCTTATTTTTAAAGAAAATATTGATAGTTATATTGAGTTAGCTAATATGCATATGCATTTTCCATATCATTAGTAAATTAAGTGGAATACAATCCCTTATTTCCCTCTCCAATTACATTCCCATCTCAAGAAGAGATCTCTAGATTTGATATTCCAAGTTGGAGACAAGGTGGAGGATTTAAGCCTAAGGAGATTCCAAGTTTTTTGAACACCTCATCCAATCCTAAATTTCATCAATACCTCAAGAAGATACTCCTCATTGTATCATCCTAAGCTAGAATAATATTATGTAATCATGGGGAAAGAAAGAGGATAAATGTTTTGATAAGGAGTGTGAAGTTGAGAAAGAACTTGATCTTATACAAGCCCCTCCCACCCTTACTCAAGAGACCTCTTGTGTTTAATTTTATCCCTCTTATACTCCTCATCCTCATGATAATTCATATAAACTTCAAGAAATACTTTTCCAAGATAACCTAGCTAAGCAAATTGAAGAGCCACAGTCAAGAATGAAATTATTGAGTCAAGGTGTGATGGTAGTTTTAGAGCCAAAAGAAGATCCTATTTCTAAACACACCCCATCTAACCTACCTCAAGAGAGTGATCAAGTTGGATAAAATTTCAATGAATTGATTTGAAAGTTTAAGGAAGATAACCAAGCTATTTTATCCCAAGGTTTGCATACCCTTCCTCAATAACTCCCAAGAGAATCCCCTATAATGCATTCTTAATCTGATTTTGAGTCTTATGTTCCACCTCCATCAACTATTTCATCTTGTACTCACCCCATCATCCTTCTCCTTAATGGACCTATGGTATGGTAACCTAAATATGATAATTTAGTTGAGGAAAATTTATAGCTCTTGATTGAAGAATATGTATCTCCTTGGCAACCTCATTGGGCTAAGTCACCTGATTTCAAGATGCCTAGTCTTGGCATCACCAAAAAGGAGAAGGATATTGAATATCTTAGATCCCTTAAAAATCAATATTAGATTATGATAATTGAGAAAAAAATTTAGATCCCTCAATAGGTCATAAGCATTAAAGAAGAAGTGAGTCCTTGTGTTGAGTCTTCTTGTTTGGTTGACAATGAAGATTGCCTTCCTTATGTCAAAGAAGAAATCTTAGATGAAGTACTTTTAGATTATGAATAAGAGGATGAAGTATCTTCTCTTTTTGTTCCCTTTCATAATGTTGATCAAAAAGAGGATGATTACTTGTGGCAACAACTTGAAAACATTTACAATGAGTTTGAATCTCTCAAGGAGTATACAAATTCCTTGGAGCTGACTACAAGTAATGTTAAGCAAGATGACATTTTTAAAAATGTCATAGATGAGTAAGATAAAAGTTAACATCAGCATTTTGAGGTCAAAACAAACTTATGTTGGCCTCAATATTTCAGAACATGAAATAATTATTTTTGAAACTATGCCTACAAATAAGATGGAAATTGATCATGAGATGATGAGTAGGTAGCAATATGAGGTATGTGTACAAGGCCAAGAGGATACTTCTAAATTGGAGACCTATTTGAAGATGGTCTATTTGAAATTATAATAGGTGAAATGATAATAAGTAGGTCTGATCTATCAAATTTTCAATCCAAAGAGAAACATGCTTGGAACCATGATTCATCTATTGAAAAAGGAGATGCAAAAAGCTTTCATTTTGATCATAGAAAGGGAGGTATGCTTAATTGTTAATTTTATATAGTTGTTTACTTCCTATTTTTCCTAAGTGCTTTAAGCACATGTGTGTGTCTTGTTAGTTTATTTTCTTTGTTTTGTGTGGTTGAGGAAGTCAAGTGGTCTTGTGTTGATCAAATTTTGTTGTCAATGATCAAATTCCTATTTTTGTGTTTAAAACATTATATGACTCCCTATTACCAATGGACTGATAAGGCTACTAGTCTAGTTACTATATCAGGCATACTATCTCTATGTGTCACCAATTTGTTGACCAAATTTGACCCTATAGGTTAAATTAGGACCCCTATAGGTAAATTCTTGATGTTTAGGTGTTTTATGCATCTAATATATATGTGTTAAGTTGTATTATAGGTCATTTAGTGTGATTTCATGTTATATTAGCCTTGGTCATTAGTCATTTTTAGTTCTTATATCATTTTGAGTCTTTTTAGTGTCAAAATAGGGCATTAAATGAGTTGTATAAACTACTAAGGAAGTGTGAAGGTGTAAAAACGGTGATTCCAAGTACCATGTGTCATGTTATGCCTTAATCTACTATTCATAATTGAAAGTGGCATGTTCTTCAAAAGAAAGAGTAGTTTTCTTAGGAAAAGAGAAGAATTTGACACTTGTATGGCCCATAGGGAAGTGTGCCATGTGGGATAAGGATAGGGAATGTCTATTCAGATTACTCAATCTCAATTACATGTTTTAATTTCTATGTAAGTTCAAATTTTGAGCTAAAACTATTATGCTCCTTTTTCACCCTTTTAGACACATAGAACCAGTCTTTAGGTTTGTATTTGGTACAAATAATTGGAGAAATTCTAGGTAAAACACCTTTGGGATGTGAAATTAAAATCATAGGGATTAATTTTTATAATAATATTTTCAATAATGGTTTACTGTGCTATATGAACTATTCTCATGAAGTTAACTATGGTTTTATGCTTACCAATCTGTGAACCCTATAGTTTTTGCCTTAGTTTACACAAGTCCATACAATTAACTTTCATATATTGGCTATAGATGATGTTGAATACCTATTAAAATTATTAATATTATTTATTTAGTGTTTCAAGGTGTTTGGATATGAAAATCATCTCATGTTGCAAAAGGATACACTATTCTATGTTATAATCAGTTTTTCACCATTTTAAAGATATTTAGGTTTTGATAATGGTTATAGAGGGTTGTGATAGTTTCATTATCATTTTTTAATTTCTTATAAATCCAGTCACCTTCCAATCTCATTATCCAATAAATTTTCCATAGGTGTAGTCAATACATTATGCATATGTAGGCAACTCTTTGAATATGTAAGTATTTCAAAATGATGTCATGATGGAATGGGAGATTTAAAAAGTGTTTAAAATATTTTATATTGAAAAGAGTGTATTTTTTTATTTTTGTAATATATATATATATATATATATATATATATATAATCTTGACCATCTATCTATTATGCACTACCTATTTGATTATTCACTACCTAAACTCACATTCTTCTACCATTAAAATGCACCTACAAGTGCTCTCAAGGATGAATTCACATTAAAAGGTATGTGTTGATACTTGTTTCATATCCCTAATGGTGTGAATATTATTTTTAATGTGTGAGGATAGGAATAAAACTCATTTTATGGCCAAACATAATGCATACTACCCAAGTTTGTACCCACTACCTGTACATGGAAACATCTACCTATAAGTGTCATCAGTAGAGCATGAAATACTTATATAGAGAGGTTTAATAATGATATTTAACCATCCTTGAAGTATTAAAATTTTTAATGGATTATTAAAAAAAACTATTAGAGTTTCTAGTTTGGAATTTCAACTATGGGTAACCTTTAAAAGTTTAAATGATTGAGTTCAAGCCCCTTATCCCTAAACTGAGAAAGCAAAGATCCAAGGCATTTTTGTGGACATATAACATGGTTGAAATGAATTTTAAATTGTAGATATAGGTAAAAATTATAGCCTCTATCATGGATAATAACTATGCCAAGGATGAATCCAAGAATATTGATGGAGCCTAACTGTTTGGAGCCTCAAAGTTTCTAATTTATGCTCTAGATTCCTTCATTAACATCTATAGGCTTGATCCTAAAAGAGACCTCCACCCAAATTTAAAAATTAGACTATGAAAAAATATGTGAATAGTTTAAAATGGTTTAAGAATAGGGTGTTGAGTCCAACTCACACCTACAGGTATCTCTTCATAAGGAAATACTCACCTACAGCTGAGTAGGTAGGCAGTAAGCGTAAATCAATATGTCTAAGTATTGATAAAGAATTAATATGAATAAAATATACCTAAAATTTTAAAAATAAACCTAATTTAATAATATGAGGTTGTATACATTATCTTTGAGGTCAGACCATGCAACTCCACCTATAGGTACGATGTCAATGAGTAAGACACAGTTAGGAGTTTGTACATATAGTCTTGACCAAGCAATAGTAGGAGGAACTTGTGAGAGGTTGGGGTATTAATTAAGGTTAAAATAAATTTATAATAATCATAATAAACTTATTACACCATCATGATGAACATTTAATATATAAAAGGGCTCAAATGGTGTATTATACAACACATTCCTTAGACCCTGCACATAGTCTTTTCTTAGTAGTCTATTTTGGTTTATTAGTATTTTAGAGGACATAATATTATAAAAAAGAGATGAAAATTGGTAAAAATAATATTTAATACATGATTAATACCATTAAATAGTTATTTGGTCTGATAAAATAGGGGAAGTGCCCTTTGTTTTGTCTAAGATAGAGGGCACTTCCTTGATGAGCAAAACCCTACAGTCTTGATAAAAGAGGTGAAAGGGTGATCCAAAGAGCTGGTTGAACCTGCCAATAAGGTGTATTAATATGTAAACCACATAATAAAATAATGGAAACATATAATATATTGGATAATCCTTACATGATGGCCTAGACCCTCAAAGTTACAGTCAAACCTACTTGGGTAGGGTTAGGCCAAGAAGCCAAAAGGAGAGTCATTATTACTTACACATGGAGATGATAATTATAACCTATTGAATCATTTTTTTGGTTTCATTAAATATGTTTCTAATATATTTTATTTAGGGATAACCATAAAAAACTCATTTTGGGATTTAAGGTGCAGACATACCTACTAAGCATGACTAAGCCTAGAATCCAAAAGGGGGGTCAAATTAATATATAGCATTAAATTATCACTCAAATGGATTGGATAATTTTTAGAGGGTCACTATAGAGGTGTATGATCCATTGAGATGTAGGGGAAGCAAAAACAAAGCCACTTTGGGGCTCAAGACAACCTTAAGCCTATGTAAATGGAAGAAACAAGCTTGAATAAACACTTTGAGTGCTCATATCTCTCTTGATTATTTGAATGGGGACATAAGAATATTGGAGAAGTTTATAGGGGTGACATAAACTAATCTTGTGGAATTTTTTTTCAAATTCAATGTGAAACCTTTATGATCAAAGAATAAGAGGGTAAAAATGCCTAAACCCTTACAAAACCCTTACTAGTGACCCGATTGGAGAAATGGAGATGGAAAGATATTACAATGACCTATTTTGAAAATTAAAGTGATTGGAATTTTTTTTAATCTTTTATTATCCTTCCAATCCTTTTGAGTTGTACAGAACTATACTGATGGAATACAAAATAAGATTGTATTAATAGTTTTATGCATTATGCAGGTTCTAAGAGATTACACGAGATGAAAATAACATGGAAGGTAATATTAGGACTTAAGATAACTCTTTATGTAAATCTAATTCCTTGTAACAACTCCTAAGTGCCTCAACTAGCTATTTCATCTTACCCAGTCAAAAATGGCATAGTGAGCAAGATGGTGAGAAGTGTGGAAACTTCAAATGAATGGCCTTTTAAGGTGTGCATAAGTATTATAAGGCCATGGAGGGTCTTTAAATATGTAATAAATTATATCTCATATATTTTCATATAAAATTTAAGCCAATTTTGAGGCCAAGTGTGTAGGAGGTGCATGAAAAAAGAGTTATTTGGACTACAGATGGTGATAGCTCATTTTGGGAAGATTACAAATGACCAAGACTATAACCAATGTATGAATAGGCATGTATGATATAATTACCTCTCATTAAAATCATAAAATCAATCCCTAGTTAGATTTTGGATGTTAAAATAGCTGTGGGTGATGAAGCTAGTTTTCTTAGCTAACATAAGGAGTTTTATGCCACTTTTCATAAGTTTCATGCCTTATATGGCCAGTTGTCTATTTTTACCTTGCATGTTTTATTTAAAATTAATTTATCATGAAAAATTAACTCTTTTTCTCATCTTTAAAAGTGTATTTGTGACCTTTGGAATTCTATCTTCTTTTCTCTCTCAAGTTTTATAAGAGCTAGCCATTTTGGCCTTTGTAATTCATGCTCCTCCTGAGTATGGCAAAGACCTACTCATTTTCATACCATTTGATCAATAAGACTATTGATTTTTAATTCTTAATGACGATACATAGTGTTTTTTACTTGGATTATTAATCTTTCTCTATGATAACTATGATTTCCTTAGCATGTTGTCTCATTCTTTCATCCTATTTGTACTTGGAAAGCTTCATCTTGTAGGGCATGTGAAGTGTTCTAGGAAGTGTCAAGGTTGAGTGAGTTAATCTATTCCTTATTACCATTAAATTCCTCTTGACTATTCCTCCTATCCTAAACATTCATTCATAAACTCATCATGTAATATTGATGTGAGAAGATGTAGATTGGAGAAGTGTATGTTTGGTTAGTCTCTTGATTTCATGTATAACATGTAGGTAGATGGTAGTCATCAATAAATTTGGTGCATCACCTCCCTTAGGATAGTTTGATTTCAGTTTTCTCTCTCCCTTTTCCCTCACAAATTTTAGGTGTATTAGTGATCCAAAGTGATACATCAAGGAAGCTAGCCCTACCAGATATTCACCTCACCCTTAGGCTACCCACAATCCTAGAGGTGTTTTAATTGTGACACTTGGATGAAGAGAGATGAAACATCTCCTCAAAGGGTACAAATTAAAGTGATAATATAACCTATATGAATATAATTACTTATCATTTAAATGGGATATTATCATAACACCTACACCCACTCCATGATTACACCTTGAGCCATCAAATAACAACTTCCATAGACCACTAGGGTCTTCTTCAAGCTTTATGAGGGATGGCATGGGTTGGATTTATTCATGCAAATAGTAGATACCCAAGTCCATTTATTTGACACCTTTTATAGGGTCCACCAACTATCTATCATTATACAAATCATCCAAGAACATGTCTAGTACCTATTCTAGATGAGTATTAAGATCCTACCCCATTGCAAATTCATCATCATTTATGATGATGAAATTGATTCTGATATTATCTATTCCATAGTTATCTATGTGGAATTGTGTAATAGGCTCAACTTTGATTGACACTATGGCCCCATATCTTATTCTAAATTCCATAATTTTTGTAATGAACTCCTTAGATAGGCATAATTCAAAATGAGGAGGTACATCTAATATCAATACATATTGGGAAATTGAGATACTAGGAAAAGAATATAGTTTCATATTGAGGTCTTTGATTATTTCATATGGCTTGGTAGAAGAACCATCAAGTAACAATACTCTTTTATATTGGGGCTCATATTTAAGGCCAAGCTAATTATCTATGGACTTTTTAATTACCAAGGTACTATCCCCACTATCCACTAATAAATTATGCACTAGAGAGTTGCTAATGATCAGTAAAATATAGAAGTGAGGATGCTTGACTACTTTACCTAATTTCCCTTCACTAGGCCCTTTTGTTGCATTGGTGATAACTTCATTCACCTTTCTTGGTGGCTTATCTTTAACTATTCTAACATTAATCTTGAACAAATATTCCTAAATAATGTCCACATGACCAAGCATGGAGAGCATATTCCACATAGCCACACTCACATTATATTTCTTCCTTTTTTCAACAATGTTGATGGGTGAACCACAAACCTTTGCTTGTGCTTTAAGAACCAACACTATTATTTATTGAACTTGTGAGCCTTGGGGCATAAAAAAGATGCCCTTGATTCTAATTTTTTGGAAGTATAATAAATTTTGGAGTGATAACATGTTCTTTTGGATTTTTTAGTGGAGTAATGGTAGGAAGCTCTTTGGCTACTTCCCAGTTACCATATATGTTCCTTCTTTTAAATCTTGTATTTGTTGCCACTGGTATATAGGCTTGGCTCGAACTATCCTATTGGTTGGGTACATAACACTCTTCTTGTTCATAATTCATCATGGTGGCATCTAGCTAGTTTGGTCCTTAATTAGACCCTTGACCTTGTGGATGATCTTTTTCCTTGGTCATCATAGGTACCTCTGAATTTTGGGACATGAGGGATTGGTTGTACCCTAAATTAGTAGCTTGATACCATTGATTATTGAAGGCTTGGGTGAGATCAATGGTTGGGATGATGGATTGACCAAAACACTAATTATAAGGCATGGTACACTTAGATTCTTGAACCATATTATTTTAAACTATTTCTAAGGTGTTGGAAGGGCTTAAAATATTTAGATTGTAGTTATTCTACCTATTGTAACCATGTTTCCCTTGTCCTTGGTAGTTCCCCTTCTATGGTGGATTATTTGATTTTAAGGCTTGATTATAAGGTTGATATGAACCTTGATAATCCCTATTGAAGGCTTATTACCTCTTAACATTTACTATCTCATTTCATAAGGACTAATACATGCTCTTGAGCTCTTGAAATTTCTTTTGGTTTTGGGAGTCACTAGATCCACTGGTGGAAGCTTTCTCTTATTTTGGTATAGGTATTGAATCAATTATGCATGTAGGTGTAATGACATAAAGTGGAGGGATAGAAATAAGAGGTGGTCTAATTTTAAGAAATAATGGCATTGGTGGTCTGGGTATAAGCTTGGTAGCTTGAACCAGACAATTTTCTACTTTAATGGCTAGCTTATAAGCATTTGGAAGTATAATCCCTCTCATAGATTAGATCATCACTGATGTATCACCATTTAAATCCTTTAAATAGTATAGGAAGGTAAAGTTAGGGTTTGGTCTAACTAAGACTAGGGTTTTGTTCCATGTTTCTTAGAACCTTATGTTGAAGTCTTGCATGACTTAATGAGGAGCTCTCCTAATGGTAGTTAGTTACTTTGAAAGTGACAAATGGTCACTTTTATCTTCAAATATTTTACACAAATCCTCTCCTAATTGATACCATGTTTGAATGGAATTAGTAACAAGGCCTCTATACAAATCTAGAGCCTTTCCTTTAAAAAGAGTAGCTAATAACCTAATAGCTATATTTTCCTCAGTGGCATTATGGATATTGCAAAAATTGGCTATCCATGAGGTGATTAGAAGGTGTTGTATCTTGGTAAATAGCATAATAGGGAACACTTTTAAGGGTTTTAACTGGGATAAGATCATTTGAGCTAGGTCTAGAGGACTTTGGCCATTAAAATTCACAAATGCTCTAGGGGATACCATGGTTATTCAAGGGTTTAATAAAGGTCTTCTTATAGGGTTAGGCCTTGAAAATGACCTAGGATCAAAGCTTCCCTAATATAGATATGTTTTGGTAAACCTTAATATTTTTTCTAAATTTAAATGTAGTTAAACAAATTCAAATGAAATACCTCTTGTAGTTGAACTTGTTTTCATGTTTATCTTGAGAGATAGCTATTACTCTACACCAAAGTGTTGATTGTTCCTTTTGGAGTTGCCATATACTATTTTTTAGGATCTCAACTTCTAAAAATTTGATCATATCAACATCAACTTTGATCAATCTTCCTTCTAGATTGTGGCCCCACTAGGCATGCTAAAAACAATTATGGGCTCAATTTTCACCCTTGGAGAGAGTTATTCAGGATCCCTCTAATTTATCTACATAATGGGAATAACCCTATGTTGTGGGCCACATATGGTGGGGTTATACCTATGAAGAAGGCTTCCTTCCTCTTAATTCTCACTTAAACTAATGCTTCATAGATAAAAAGGAATAGAAAGAGTAAAATGGCTCTTAAGAAGGCTAAAAGATGATGCACAAAAGTTAAAATAACACTCATATAAACTTGAACACATACTAGATCAACAAAAGATAATTATGGCTTACTCAATCTCATAATCTCACTAGTTACATAAATATTTCATAGAAGAGGTTAAAAGTAAAACACTAATCTAGACCTACAAATTAGCTTGAAACACCTTCAAAAAAGAAAGTATAAGGATAGTAAAATAGGAAGAATCTCCTTCAAAAATTCACCATACACAAGCATAATAAGCACTGATTAAAGATAAGAGATAGGTAAAGAGTTGATCATATTACTTAAAAAGGTAGTTCTTACAATATTTTGATAGGAATTAACCATATAAAATGAGCACACTTTTCCAAGAATCTCATTGAGTATCCTTGTCCCATAAAATAATGAAAAATTCTAAGAGCTAAAAACCCCTTCAATGGGAATGAGACCAAGATATATAGGAGAAAGGAGAGAGAAATAAAATGGGAACATGTCATCAGAGAGGGACCACACTATCCCAAGTCATTAATTGTGTTTGAACTACCACCTTTTTAATCTAATGAAAGCCTCACCATATTTTTGATCAATCAAGACACTACACATGGATCACTAAGCTGAAAAGCTCCCATAAGATGAGAATGCATTGAATGCCCTTATTTGTAGTTCATAACACTATAACTTTTCTTTAATCCTTCATATAATCTCTCACTTGAGGAAAAAAACCTCATGCTCATGGGTTTGATAAAAACATGGATTTATGTATTTTATGTAGCTATTTGTTAAAAATATGGCCATACTGAAGGATAAGGATATTTTTCAATAATCACATAAAACTACCTTCGATCAAATCTCAACCAAATCCTTTCTATAGATGGAAATCAAATCTCCTTTATTGGTTTTCTTTTAGTCACATATATCAATGTAGAATTAAATAATACATAGCCTTTTTTATCTCCATTGGGTCTAAAAGACCTATTTTTGTCTTTGAGCATCTATAGAAATTGAGGGCTCATTATGTACATGTCTCCTTTAAATAATGGTGGACATAGTCACAAAATAGACCCCATTTACTACAAACCTTCAAACTAGAGGTCTAAATTTAACCTTAATGGTATCCATTTATATTATTTATACCTGATTACATGGTTGTGTCCTCTTAATGGTGCTTGAATGAGATTTAATGGTGGTGAATTGACCCTATAAGACCTATGTTTGCCTTGGTAAAACTACCCTAGCTTCTTGACCATTATTTTCATTAATCATTAATAATGGCTCAGGCCAATCAAATTATACCAAACTATATTTTATCTCATTGGTCCCATAGATCTTGCTAACTTCTTGACTTATCTCACACCATAGATCTTGACTTGAATGATCCAATGTGGTTCATCGATATTCTATTAGCTTGATCATGCTTATACCACTTGTTAATCATGCATTGATGTTAGGATCTTATTGTCAACCTATGGCTTTATGCACTTACACCACATGGTGGCTTCTCAATGTCCTTGACTTTTTGACTCATCATGCACCATCAGATCAAGATTTATGAAGCAACATTGATCATTTATTTACCTAAAACCACTTTCCTATTAGTCAAGCTCGTATCATTGGATCTTGGCTCAATGAACCTGCACTATCATATCTTGTCCAACTTGTAGCTCTTTAAAGGATTTAACCCAAGGACATGTTGACCTATTTGATTACAATATGAACCATTGGATCCATGTTTTTAATATGTGATATCATGTGGACTATTGCATTTTGATCAACTTTAAACTCATCAAGGGATTTTTGAATCCAAATAGTCATTTTATGAAGCTCAAACTTGACACTTGCATGAACATCCTAAGCTATAGGTCCAAATTTTAACACTTAAATCATGGTATAGAAACCTTTCATGGACATGAAACTTGTAGATCATGTTCCTAACATGAATAAATCCATGGTGCTACAATATCTTGGTTGGAAATGCTTTTTGAGTGGACTTATGAAATACATAAGTGAACTAGTTTGTTTGTTCCTACATGGCATCTTGGTGATGGTCTGGCTCACTTAGGCTTATGCTTAACCTTTTACATGAATTTCCAAGGATGGAATGAGTTCTTTGGGATTATGTAAAACCTACTTTATTCTCCTAAATGTTATGACCACCATGGAGGCCTATTTCTCTAAATTTAGAAAACTACACTTTAAGTGAATTTAATGTGTTTCAAGAGCTTTGCAAGCTGCATGATCTCTTTGGTCCACTCATTTTATCTGTAACATCTATTCCTCTACTCATCCATTAGAAAATTGATCCATCTAGACAGAATCTTGGTATGTGGGCCAAAAATGGCCAACATTTCCATGCTACAATGTTCCATGACATCACCAAAAGTACACAGGGCTTTGTTTTGGAGTTTTAAGGGAACTTGTCCCTAAACTCAGATTTTTTCATTTGAAGTGGATTCTCAAAAGTATGGATTTAATAATTACTATAATTATATCTCCCACTTTTTAGGACCTTAAGGAAGGTCTCAAACACGTTTACACTCCATGAAACACTTTTAAATCTTTGTGGGGGGCTACATATAGGTGGACATCTTAGTATACAAGAAATGACTATGAATATGGGTAGTGTGTACATGGTATAACCCCATAACTAATTTTATACTATCTAAAAGTGTTAAGATGAAAATTTACATCATTTAAAGGCCTAAAACAAGTTTCAATATCCCATTTCAACATGATATTCTCTTAAGGGGCACCTATAGGTGCATACTAATGGTGTATAATTATGTATATATTTTGAATTGACAATAATAGTTCCTCTTATGTCACTTGAGAGTTTATAACCTCTTTTAAATTATTAATTATGCTTCCATGACTATACTCAGATCTCAAAACACCTCATTTTGCTGACTATGTATGATAGTCATGCAATAAATTGACTATGTTCATACTTATTCACTGTAAATCCATGGATGATAGCTTTGGAGAGAAATGTTGGGAAGAATGATATTTTTATGACATATGAGATTCATGTAACATCATATCACATTGATTTGAAACCATTATTGAGAAATAAACCTTGCATAATTAATGGACATGTCTGCAACCTCACTAGCATACTTCACCTAGTTTGAAGTCATCAAATCAATTCCAAACATGAAACTAGAGATGGGAAACATGAGATAATGAAGTACACACCTTATATAATAATATTCACTGACTATATTATATGAACTAGATCATATAGAATCAAAACCTATAGGGTGTGGGAAATAACATGCAAAAATAGACAATCAACTTTTTAAGCATGGTTCATAAATAAAAAGTGACAAATATTATAAATACTACCATGAAATGGAAGTATAATTAGTTTAATAACACCCCACAATATCATTTGACTTGAAACCTCTTATATTATTTGTACCATTAGAAGACCTATTGACTAGTTTTGCATGTCTAGTGTAGTGATGGAGGAGAAGAATGGTTGTTATTAATATTTGATAATTCCAAATTTGTTCAAGAATTAAAATGAGTTAAATTAATTTGAAGAGACATTACATAATATTTTCCCATTTTCCACTCTCCTTTATAGGTCGTACAACTATCAAAACTCCTTTTTCACTTATTTTCTTGATTTTTAGTTATAAACCTACAAGTTTTAGTTAGGAATAACACTTATAGCATGTAATATGACATACTGGATTTTTCAAGAGGGTTTACAACACTTTTACACTGAGGAAAACTATACCACCCTCATTTATGACCCATATATGACCCCTAAATGACATAAAATGACATAAGGACTAAATTAGACTATGACCAAGGCTAGAAACATATTAAATGAAATAAAAAGGACTATGAAACACCCTATTACATGATGATAAAACCATATATTAATTTTTGGACTATAGGGGGTTGACCTATTTTGACTTGTGGTTAAAACTGTCAACAATCCCTATGGAAGAAATTTACTCATATCAACCTCTATAGGTGTATGGAATATATATTAAATAATGTAATATAATATTATATAATGTATAGTATAAATTTAAATATTTTACAATAAAATATAAAATATATATTTATAAACTATATTAACATATATAGTTCATCTAAATTAATTGTGGGTGTAAACATATCAGGACCTAAATCACCATAGAATGCTTTAGTTTATGATGTCTTGCATTCTGTGTGTAAAGTTACATCCTCTTGGCACAATATCCATGTCAAAACTATAACTCCCTTAGTTTTTATCAATGGGCATCTATATTCATTAGATAAGGATATCAATTATGGATGATCATGGTTTGTCTTAGTGTTTTTAACGGAGAAATTGCTTTTGTTAGAATGGTGCTAAAATAATTAGAAGCAACCAAGAGGAATTTTAGGTTTATAAATTTGATATAAATTTAAAGTGGACATATATGTTGAAAAGACACCAAATTTTCCATGTATTCCTAGTAATGATGCATTCTCAGTGTATACCACCACCACTTATTTCTCCTAAATATTATTAATGTTACATCTTCAAAATATGTGGATAAAACTCCACTTACTATGCAAGAGGCTATTATTTTTAAATCATTACCATCAGCTTCAAAGTTAGACGATGATATTTTAACTTATATTTATATATTTGATTTTTTTTAATTTTATATATATTAGCATAACGTTATGTCCATGTTGAACATCATGATATGCATTCTCATCATATCTCCATGGAAGATGTTTACTCGTATCAACCTATATAGGTGTATGGAATAGATATTAGATAATATAATATTATAATATTATATACTATAAATTTATATATATTATACTAAAATATATAATATATAATATTGATTTATAAACTATATTAGCATATATAGTTCATATAATGTAATTATGGGTGTAAACCTATCAATATTTGAATCACTATGCAATGATTTCATCAATGATGGCTTGCATTCTTCATCTAAATATATATCCTCTTAGAATAATATCTATGTCAAACCTAAAACTTCCTTGGTTTCAATTAGGGGGCATCTATATTCACAAAATAAGGAGGTCAATTATGCCTGATCAAGGTTTGTCTTGGTGATTGCAATGGATAAATTGCTTTTGTTACAAGGGCACTAAAAAAATTAGAAGCGACCAAGATGAATTTTGATTTTATAAATTGGATATAAATTTGAAATGGACACAAAGGTTTCAAATACACCATCTATTCCTTGTATGTCTACTATGCCTAGTGATGATGCATTCTCAAGTATACCACCACCACTTGTTTCTCCCAAAGATTCTATTAATGTTACATCTCTAAAATATATAAATGAAACTCCACTTATTATGAAAGAGTTTATTATTTCTAAATCATTACCATCAGTTCCAAAGTTCCACGATGATAATTTTACTTCTATTTATATATTTAAACTTCTATAATTTTACATCTATTAGTGGAATGCCTATGGCCATTTTTCAAATCACAATATACATTCTTATCATATCCCCATAAAGAGGTTTACTCATATCAACCTCTATAGGTATACGGAATATATATTAAATAATGTAATATAATATTATATAATATAAATTTAAATATATTAAATTATATTGAAATATATAATATAATACTTATTTATAAATTATATTAACATATATAGTTCATATAAATTAATTGTGGGTGCAAACCTATCAAGATCTAAATCACCATGAAATGCCTTAATCTATAATGGCTCACATTCTTTATGTAAAGAGATAGCCTGTTAGTGAAATCTATAAATCAAAACTAAAAATCCCTTTGTTTTGATCATGGGGCATTTGTATTCTATGGATAAGGAGTTCAACTATGGATGATTAAGGTTTGTCTTAATTGCAATGGAAAATTTTCTTTTGTTATAATGGTGCTAAAATTATTAAAAGTAACCAAGAGGGGTTTTAGGTTTATAAATTGGATATAAATTTGAAGTGGACATATATGTTGCAAAGACACCATCTATTCCATGTATGCCTACTATGCCTAGTGATGATTCATTCTCAAGTATAACACCACCACTTGTTTCTCTTAAAGATACTTTTAATGTTACACATACAAAATATGTGGATGAAACTCCACTTATTATGCAATATCCTATTATTTATAAATCATTCCAATCAGTTCCAAAGTTCCATGATGAAAATTTTACTTCTATTTCTATATTTGAACTTCTCTAATTTTGTATCTATTAGTGGAATACCTATGGCCCTATTTCAAATCATAATATGCATTCTCATCATATCCCCATGAAATAGGTTTACTCATATCAACCTCTATAGGTGTAGGGAATATATAGTAAATAATGTAATATACTATTATAACATTATATACTATATAATATAATTTTAAATATATTATACTAAAATATATAATATTGATTCACAAACTATATTAAAAAATATATTATATAATTAATCTTTTATCTATAAAAATATTATGATATATATTACACAATATTTATATAATAATTTTTATTACACACACACACACAGACACACACACAAATACATACATACATGATAAATATACTTATGCACATATAGATATATATGTGTGTGTATCATGTATGTATATATTGGTGAGAGCGGTTATGTAAAGTGAATATATCATATCCCTGTGGAAGAATTTTACTCATATCAACCCTTACAAGTGTAGGTAATATATATTAAATAATATAATATTATATTATAATATGATATATTATATAACATAAATTGAAATATTTTATACTTAATATTATATATTATATAATATAAATTTAAATATATTATACTTAAAAATTCCCTTACATTTCAAAATTAGGGTTAATTTTAAATATTTTCTCTTGCTATTATTTTATTTTACTATTATTTTATCTCTTGTTATAGGTTCAAAAAATATTCTTTTATGAAGTTTTAGGTGTACTATGACATTAGTGTTGGAATCATTGAGCCCATTTTATACTATCATTTTTTTAGATCCTTCTTGTTAGGTATTTAATATATTTTTTATTGTATCTAAAATACATGATTTGATTATCTTATGGCCCTTTTATTCAGTATTTACTACTTTATGTTATAAAATTATTGATATTTAGATAGACATGGATTATTTTTATGAAATGGCTGAGATAATGAAATGGTATAGATTAAGATTGTTTAATTCTTCTATTTATTATTTTTTATTTCCTTATGTGTCAAAAACTAATAGGGCCCCAAATGATGAATGTTAGGGTAAAGCTGAGATTTCTTAATAATTTTAATCAAATAATATTAGTAACAAATATATTTAATAGTTTCAAATCTGAAAAGTTATAGATAATCACCAAAACTAACCAAAAGTACCAACTTATAACCTCAAAAGGACCCATTGATGTCTAAATGCTCCTTATGCTTGGAACATGGTGAGATTAAGGACCAGATAATTTAAATAGAGTAATTATAACATTGATTCATAATTAAATATTATGTTTAATGTGTGAGATTAAATTGGATATGGTGAGCTTCACTTGACATCATTTACATGTTCATAGTAATTGTTACTTTAGGATAGTTAATATAGTTTATGTTCCCTTTGGATGTCAAAATCTTATTTGAGTAGCCTCACTAACCAATTCCTAAAAGTGAAGTCTTACCTTTTATTTAGATAATTTTTTGGGTTCAATGTGTCTCCTTCTTAGATAATATATTTAGAAATTATATAAAAAGAAACAATCAACTTGGAGATTTACAAAATAATTATTCAAGATCCTGACTAGAATTGAGGTAAAGCCAATAAGCTAGAGAGCCACAAAACATCTTATTATGAAAAATTAGATACCAAAAGGGCCAGTGAGGCCATGAGATATACTATCAAATAAAACAAATAAACCAAAAAATAAATCACTAGATACCAATACCCAAAACCCATAGGATTCATATATTATCTTCCTTATCATCTACTACTAACATTATAACAAGGGAGTCACCAGCATTTGAAGAGTCTTCAACACATAGACCACAATCCACCACCCTATAGATCTTTATTTTTATACCATAAATAGAGACTATGGATCAATTTTTATTTATCCTCCCTTACATCTTCAATTTCATGACCCACCAAGGAGCCTTAACTAGCCAAGGAGTTATTTCACCCTTTCCTCAAACCACCAGCTTAGCTAAGAACTTAAACACCTCCACATGTTCCTTGATATGCATAACATGTTTCGACAACTCTATCTCATGAATTGTGCTCTTGATCAGAACCATGGGATGGAAAGACATAAAATGCCCTTTTAAAAATGTAGAATCACAAACCTTGTTCTACATTTCTACCATGAACACCATGAGAGAAACAAACCTTGATTGAATATCTTTAAATTTTGATAACAACACCAACCCAAATCCATATGAAATAAAAAATGGAAATTTAGGAAAGGGACATGTGTCCACCATGTTGATATCCTCTAATAAGCCCTAACAATAATCTAGAGCCACTAAGAACTCAATGATTTTAACTAACACTTCCTTATCTAATAAATGAACCAAAATATTATTAGTAAACATTTCTACCACTACTAAATTTATGCTACTAAAGGGGCTATGTGTACACCATAAATTGGTCAAGAAACCACACATATCATGTCTTTTCATTGTCCTTTCACAAGAGACTCTGACTAGAGAATATGAGCTTTGTTCACATGTATATATGCCTTTCATTTTAATCATCTTGGTCTCATTTCATACTCTAGATACCTTTTTTATTATTCCCAGTCATCTCAATATTTTCAAACGGTCATTCCATCTTAGCTAGGTCAGATTTCCCATAATTATTCCATCCCCATAGGACCTTAGCTTGTAGGACAAGAGTGATAGGATTGGAGTACAACACTAGACCCTAGGGTGTCCCATTTTTATCACTCTTGTATATAGTTATTTTGAGTTGTAATGGTCAATTTCCCTCACTTAATGAGTCCCAAACCCTTTATTAGATTTGTCTTTATCTTTTTCAATGTCGACTAAATGTGATTAAAGATCCCAAATTAAAAATAAAGAGTCTCTTATATAAATGACTACACAAGGAATTTTCTATCTAACACTTACTACTTTGGCATATTACATAATAAAAAATCATTTAATAGTATAACTTAGCATTCTACATCACACATAGATTTGCATGCTTGATCAAGGAAGGGCCTAAGAAAAATTCATTCTTGCATCCACCATGTGCATTGATTATGCATGTTTACTAAGGGAGAACTACATTTGATTTAAGACCCTAGATTAAGGGTTAATGTAGGTAGTGATCAAGATAATAGGGGTTCTAGATCATGTAATCATTCTTCCCCTAACCCAAATTTCCCCCTTTTGATTTTAATGTATTTTTTGCTTCATATGTGTAGATAGACTCAAGGTTTGAAGATTGAATATAATCCACTTATGAAATTTTATATCTTAAATATCAATAGATTTCCTTATATATATATATATATATATATATATATATATAAGGAACTCTATTGATATTTAAGATATAAAATTTCATAAGTGGATTAATATAGGGATAGTGACAAACCCCAAAAAGCTTAAACCTCTATAACCAAATTAGACAATAGCAACAGGAATCGGACTATAGCACTAGACATTAGGGTGTCCTATTTTTGATGATAAATATGATGATATACATGATAGTGATAGTAAAGTAAAAGTAGATACATCTTCTTCTCTCAAACCTATCTCTTTTATTCCTTCTTCAAAAGAAAATAATTTTGATAAATTGGAAAGATACTTCTCACCTCATTCTCCTATGGACAATGCACCAAATGAAGAACTTAATCATGAACTTCCAAGCGAACCTCTAATTAGTGATAATTTTATTCCATATGAACATAATTTTCTCTCTCTCTCTCTCTCTCTCTCTCTCTCTCTCTCTCTCTCTCTCTCTCTCTCTCTCTCTCTCTCTCTCTCTCTCTCTCTCTCTCTCTCTCTAATTACTTCAATGTTAAAATTACAATAATATAAATGCAATCTAATCAAATTACCAATGCATAGTTTAATTCACACATCTCATGTTCTTAAATCTACTTTGTCAAAATAAGGTCTAAATGTTAACTCTCTTTCTCTTACTTCTCATGAAAATAATTCATGTATTCCACGCATGGATAGCATATGTGCACATGATATTCCAATTTCAAATGATAACCTATTACAA
This sequence comes from Torreya grandis, assembly GCA_037957365.1. Taxonomy (NCBI): domain Eukaryota; kingdom Viridiplantae; phylum Streptophyta; class Pinopsida; order Cupressales; family Taxaceae; genus Torreya; species Torreya grandis. Next base: position 1,170,870 of record JARHVA010003647.1, read on the forward strand.
ATTCGAAAGGAATTAAATTCTTCTCTTACACCTCTCTCTAGAAATGATGGAAGTGATAATGAGTATGATAGTGAACATGCCAATGAATATGAAAATGAAAGTTATTATGAACAATATTTCAATTATGATAATGCATGGAACAATGATGATTATTATGCACATAGTGAATAAGAAAATGCATCTCATATTTCTAACTCTTCTCTCACTCTTCCTATAAAACACAATGTACTTCCTAATGTTGTTTATACTTCTATGCATGATTCTATTTCAAATAATGAACATGTTCATGCTAATAACACATCTTATACTCAATTATAAAGTGATTCACTAAAACATAATGATACCACTGAATCTTCCAAGCCACCCCTCACTATAATAGAACTTATTTCTCACTCTTCACCTAAAGAGAATGGTAGCCCACATTCCTCTAATAATGTCCAAGTTACCATTACTCCTAAGGTTCAAGTGAGCACACTCCCTCTTAATGATCTAATTGCTAAATGTATCATTCCCATGGCTAAAATTAATAATCAAATTCAATAATTAAATTAACCACTTCAATATACTAATGTACCATCCAAAGAGATTATCTCTTTGATGCATGGAATAGGTGAATTACAACACCAAGTACATATCCTTACCTTGGAAAAAAAAGCTTATAAGTCTTGAATGGATGCCAATAATTTACATGGTAATCTCCTTCTGAAGACATTCATAAAAGATTCATTGCCTAATCATTTTTAGATACCATCATTACCTCACTTTAATGGAATTGGAGATCCATTCATACACCTTCAAGCCTTTCAAAAGGCTTTGTCATCTCATGTGAGTCCTTTGATTCTATTTAACTTATTCTAGTGAACATTAGTGGGGGACATATAAAATTAGTTCTTTCATCTACTCCATGTTGGCTCCTTGTACACATATGATGACTTAGAGGAGTTGTTTCTCAGATAAAACATAGAAAACATGGGTCCTCATGTTACATATGAAAAACTTGCCGTATTACATCAAAAAACTTCTCAGCCAATTAGTAAGTATATCTTATGATTCAATACTCACATGCTAAGATTGATATACAAACTAGTAGATTTAGAGATTTAGCATATCTTTATTAAGGGATTCACCAAACTCTCCTCAAACATCTACTATATCAAATAGAGTATTCTTTTAGGCACTTATGCTATATATTTCTAGCTTTAGAAAATAGATTGGGATTGATTGAGGCAAATTCAGTTGATTAGATTACTCTAGATTTCATAGCAATACTTATAGCTCCAAACATCCAACATCCACCATGTCCTAAAAAAGATAGCAAACCACAACTAGAAAATAAACTAGTTAAGAATAGAGAGTTAGTTTTTTTATCACAACTTATAGTATGCACTATAGATAATAGCAACAAGGCACCACTATAGTTTGATTTAGAGTAGGATAACCCATGTGTCATATTATCAACACTATTAGATAGGAGATTAATCACATTACCTTCTACTCATCATTTAGATCCACATCTCTTATATAAATAGCCACATCAACCCTTTTATAACTATCATCATATCCATGAACACATATATAATGAATGTTATGGACTCAAAGATTGCATAAATAGATGTGTTGATAATGGCATCATGACATTTACATAGGGGACACCGAGATATCCTCCATCATGGAACCTTGGACCTCATTCTTCCATGGTTGAGTCATCCCAAGACATTCCTTTACAATGGTCATCAGTCACTCATCATGAGAGTAATGCAAGTTCTAGGACAAAGCCTCATACAAGATATCTTATTCCACTTATTCAAAAGATTTAGAAACTAGTCCAATGAGAACAACCTACATATAACAATGTAGTCTAAGGAGTATAAAATGTAGTTCTATATACATATCCAATAAAGTCACAAGCACCACAACATAGTACTACTAAAGAGAAGTATTCACTATGACCAAATTTTGTGGGTCCTATCTCACATAACAATCCACTATGGTTAAGATTAAATGAACCCACATCATAGAATACTACTCTGGATAGTTATTCAATTTGATAATTTTTCTAAGGACCTATTTCATGTACTAACTCACTATGATTGAGATTAAATGATCCCCCATCATAGGTTTCATCTCCATCTTGATCTATTACTTAATCATATACATCATAGTAGAGTCTACATGATATATGATTACGGATAGATGATCCTTCCTCATAGCACACAATAGACAATATTAGATATAGAGCATATTATTACAAATCATGAATAGTATGGGAACTTATTTAGTTAGCCATCAAGGTTCATATAGTGATACAACACAAAGTGGTACAACACATATTCATACTATCATTAGTGCATAACTTCACTTAGTAGGGAAATGATGGAGCCAAAGGTCTACCTAGCCTTTGCATTCTTGAGCCACTCTCAAATAATTAATACACACTACATGTTATCTTATATCCCCATATACTAACAACTAACATTCATAATTCCCAATAACTATCCATAGCCAAAACTAGCCTATCAAAATCCAAATCTTACCAAATCATATTTTTACCAACATTAAACAAACTCAATTTATCCAAACAATTTATCAATTAAAAAAACCAACAAAGTTTTACTCACATAAAATTCAAAATCAAAACTAAAATCACACTTATCATGAAAAATCAAATCACATATCCCAACTACCATTTTACCAGACATATACAACCTTAACATCAATATCAGATCCACTATTTCTAATCAACCATTTGAAAGAAATACACCATTCTAGTCGAAAATCCATAACATAGTACACATGAGTTGAAATCAAAACTAACATCCATATATATATATATATATATATATATATATATATATATATATATATATATATATATCAAAACATATACATTGAGGATATTTGATGTGATGTATATGTTTTGAAAACTTGTATATATATATATATATATATACATACATATATATATATATATATATATATATATATATAATTTTCCAAAACATATACATCACATCAAATATACTCAATCATGAATGGGAGTCATGCCCTCACTTTCAGTCTCACTCTCTCCTCCAATACTAGTCCCATAGTCCACTCTAGTACTCAATGGCCCTATACCTCCTCGAGCTCTTGAATGACTCTTATGATGACTCTCTCAATCCAATATACAACCATAGTCCTCATGAAAATCCACATATCACCTCTAAATCTCCATGTATTCATCTAAGATCCTAGCACTAATAGAGTCATAATCAAGTGGAGGCATCCTATGCCTATCTAGCTCAACCCTCAGCTCATCTCTCTCTCCTACTACTTTTAACATATGAAACTATCACTATAATAGCTCTATAAAATAAATGATCATATACATAAGCTATAACTATTTCATGCTCTATCAAACCCTCCTCTAAAACATCATCAATAACATGCTATGTAAACTCTTTGAGTGTTGACTCAATGATGGTCTCCTAGAACCCATCATTGCCATCTCCTCCCCTAGTAGGTGTTCTATCTTTATTACCTCCCACTCCACCTATACGCATAAGTATAAAACTATGTTATACATCCATTTTCAAAACAAGATAAACCAAGAACAAACTTTTACACAATTCTAATATAATTACTACTTACCTCTGATCATCTAAGTATGTGTAGGATCCTCATACTTGGGAACACCCACTCCAATAATAGGATATAATGGATCCCACCAATGCCTTTCCCATCATGTAGTATATGCCTCAATGCATCTAACATCATCTACATTAAAAATATCTATAGCCACATTTTTCACATCCAAAGGTAATGTTGCTAACTTAGCCTCAGCAGGCCACCCATGAGTTCCTACCATTTTTGGTGCCCATACACTCCTCACCCATACCCATGTTACTGGGGGCACATTCTATGATAACCAAAACTATATGGTCATGTTCTCATACTTAAATCACTCATACACTCCAACCCAATGGTCATGTAAACAATGACTAACCCTCATATACCACAATTGTACTCCATCCTCAAGCAACCCAGGGAATCCTCTATAGGGGCTCTATATGATGTCACTAGCCACTAATCTATCTAGCACCAACCTATAATGGTCCACCTAAGGGGAATAGATAGAAAATGAAATCATCCACCATTCCCCATATGGTTGTGGAGGTGTATACCTATCCCTCAGTAATCCTATCGATTGCACAACTGCTCTGTGCTTATAAGCCCAATAATGTAATAAATTATCCATACACGCATCACCACTAAATGCCTCTTGAGTAAACTTGTAAAGATCCCTTTATAAGTGGCCAAGTGTAGTCCTACCCCATGAGAACATAGTGCCATACACCTCTATGCTATGCATGATCTTATGCATCTTTTATATAATTGATACCCCATTCCCATCCATAGCAATGATTGAAGATAACAACATGGTTAACCACTTCTATAGACATGAAACACTCAACTACAAAATAATAGACAATAATACATTACTATCACTTCATCTCCAATGTATGCCTAAGGGCACACCAATAAAATATAAGGATGTATGATGAATATCATCTTCACCCATGTTATCTTACAATATCACACACCATCTACTAACTAGCAAATGCAAAATATGGTACACATCCTCTAGATTAATAGTAATTTCCCATGTAGAAATCTAGAAGTAACAAGTGTCTACATTCCACCTCTCACATAATGCAATGATCATAAATCTATCCCACTACATAGTGCCTAGGTCACATGCATGACCTAACCCCACCCTATCCATCACAACTCTTTCATGATCTAACAAAGGTAGCAACCTTAATGTCTCCATAACTTGACCTCTACATAACTCCCTCATCTATACCTCACTCTAAAAAACACTAGAAAATAACATATATATCATTACACAATGCCTAATTAATAGCTAATTAAAAAACCATAGCAACTAAACAAAGTAACAACTTGAATAATCTAGCCTCTAAGATAATAACACTAGGTACAGGATGACAACATTGAACAATAGTGTTGTAACCTAGTAGCAATGATGGAGCCTAGATAGTAGCACTGGAGGAAGGATAAGAGCACTAGAACTAGTTAATAATTTCTTGAGACACTTCAAATAGCTCAAAAACATCAAAAATTAGCTTTCAAATAAGTTAAAATCAAGCATTGATGTTACTTACCAAGGTAACATCATCACCAACCTCCACCTAGGTTACTAACTGATCAAATTAGGTCATGGTAGGTACTCATCTCCTTGGCATATCTCCTACCCTAGAGCTCTAAATCTCAAACTAGTCAGTGTGCATAACTTGGATTCATTCACCTACTATGGAATACACACATCTTTATACCTCTTTTATATCTAGACGTACAACTTCACCCTAACCAATCAAAACTTGTCCTAATTTCAACCAACGTAGTCTAATTAATCAAATAACTTTTCAATTAATTCAAACTATACAAACCTTGATTTTATCATTACACGACTATTCATCACTTTTGGCTTAATTTCCTCTATCCCATATCTCATCCCTCTCCCCAAAATGGGGCTATCATTCCTACTACTCCCATTCCTATACTTACCGAGTATACCTATCCACTCTTATAGGTAGATACACTATGGTTCTTACACCTCTAGTAGTTAGATTATAAAATTTAGCTCAGATTAGTCAAAATATAGAGTGATTCAGACTACATGGGTCACTCAACATGGTTTTTACACCTCTAGTATTCATATTATCATATTCAGCTTAGATTCATCAAAATATAAAATGATTCAAATTACGTGGGTCATTCAACATTACTCAAGAAATTTAGAAGGATACACATTTATTTTATAGATACATTGTATATTTAGATATAGTGGTTCAAAATATATGGATTCATAGTGACTTTCATATAGATTTATACTAGATACCAAATTTGGGGGCATGTACATACTACATGCCTCATAAATATAGTTTCATACAACATGACATAGTTAAAAGACTAGATAGCAGATTATAGGCATAGTACAGAGCACAATGTTTTGATCTCTACTTTTTTACATGGGGTATGACATGATAGGTCATATCACATGTGGTTATATACATTACTAGATTATACATACGCATTACTCACATACCATATTTGGGGGCATGGAACATATGTTGATGTTCTTCACCATCTAGGATTATATAGATTAGAATGGAAAGACATTCCATTCTCTTCTTGCAAGTTTTCTAGAGTTTCAAATTATACCAAGGTTATTACCAAGTTGGACCATATGATTATCTACAGTGGTTGGTTCGTAGTATTACCCAAACCTAGACTACATGAGTTTGTGTAAGATAGAAGAGAGACATTAGTTTTGGGCCTCTAAACACTTCTCAGTACTATTTCATATATTCAAAGTGGGGGCATGATATATTTTTATCTTTATAGTATACATATTATATGCACATATGATATATTACATGAGTTTATGTGGGATAGAGGATAAACATTAGTTTTGGGCCTTCAAGCATTTCTCATTTTCAGTCAAATTCAATATAGGGGGCAGTCATTGGCCCCTTCTCTGTGTTACACAAATTCAACTTCTAGATTTAGTATAGGGAAAATCCATTTTAGGGATTCCTTCTTTATTTAGACACTATTTGACTCTCCATCCACTTCCTTGGCTAGGAAGTGAGTTGGATCCTTTTGTAGCACATTCATCTCCATGTAGGTAGGTTCAGTTATGCACTTATCTTTTCTTTCTTTTACTCTATTACTTAATTTCATTACATCACTAAATTTAAAAGGGGGAAATGTATACATCCTAAATTGGTCAAGAAAACACACATATCATGTCTTTTCATAGTCCTTTCATAAGATACTTCAACTGGATGATATGAGATTTGTTCACATTTAGCCATGTCTTTCATTTTACTCATCTTGGTCTTATTTCATGCTCTAGATACCTTTTTGCTTATTCCTATTCATCTCAATATTTTCAAATAGTATTTCACCTCAGCCAAGTTATATTTCCCATAGTTATTCCATCCCCCTAGGAACCTAGCCTGTAAGATAGGAGCAATGGGATTGGACTACAATATTGAACCCCAGTGTGTATCATTTCCAATGCTCCTTTCCAAGGTCATTTTGAGCTCTAATAGTCAGTTTCCCTCACTTAATGAGTCCTAAACCCTTTCTTAGATTCATCCTTAAGTTTTCTAATGTCATACAAATGTGATTAAAGCTCCCAAAATTTAAATAAATATTTTCTTATATAAAGGACTACATAAGACATTTTATATCTAGCATTTACTACTTTGGCATAATACATAATTAAAATTTAGTCAATAATATAGCTCAAAATTCTACATCACACAGATTTACATGATTGATCAAGGAAGAGCATAGGTTAAGGTCATTATTACATCCACTGTGCATGTAGATTATGCACATTCCTAAGGGAGAACTACATTTAATCTGAGACCCTAGCTTGAGGGTTAATGTAGGCAACAATCAGGATAGCAGGGGTTCTAGATTGTGTGATCATTCTTCCCCTAACCTTTTTTCTCCATTTTTATTTTAATGTATTTATTTCTTCATGTGTGTAGATAAAATTAGTGTTTTAATATTGAATCATCTCTACAAGGAACTTTGTTTAGAGTTAAGATTTAAATTTTCATAGGTAGATCAATACAGGGATAGTGAACAAAACCTAGAAAGCTTAAACCTTTGTGAATAGTTTGGACAATAGTAAAAGGATTTATAATATAACATCAAACACTAGGGTGTCTATTTTTTAATTCTCTTATCCTTTCACTAAACAAAATTTATATTTAGGTTTCAAACATCTTCCTAGCCTTGCACCTTAATTTTTAACTTCTATAATAGTCATATTAGCCTCTTTTTTCATATAAGTTATCTCCTTCTCCTATGTAATTAATTATAAAAAATTTGTATTTTATCATATTAAATCCAACCTTCCTTCTTATTCCAGACCCTTTATTTTTTAAGAACTAAATACCAATTTCCCAAAATTAATAAAACATGCTACTAATCAAATAATCTCACCCTAAAATACCTAGAATAGCCTATAATATCTCCTCTATTGGTGCCTAAAATATATTATTTATCCTTATCCTATAAATAACCCTTTTAATTCCATATACCTAATTTAAATACCAATTGTAACCATTAGGAACCCTAACACCATATAAACATTATGATCCATCTTGATTAATCACCAACCAAGACCTAGAAAACACTCTCAGTAGACTAGCCAAGAGTAGAATGTGTGTTTACAATTGTGTCAAAATAACATCATGACATGATTTAATAAATAAGGCCAACTACCAACTCAATACACTTGATTAAGGCCATGATTTTAGAATTCCCCTTCCCATAAGCCAACATGATGACTTTAAAATTATTTAATGCCATAAGCGATAATCATGTGGAAAATAATGATGAAGATTAGTAACCAAATTTTATGGATGAGATCCCACCAAAATATTCCCATGATTAACATTTATTATCTATTTGAATTTCATCCCTTTGATTTATACCATAATTCATTAAGAACTCTATAGTTATATTAAATTCCCTAAAGAAATGTTTAAAATCCCAAAACAAAAGGATATTCATGCATTCCAAGAATTTAACCAAAATCTTCTCCAAATTTTTATACTACATCACCAACTCAAGCCCTATTACAAGACACTATGCTTAATCATTATTATCCATTCCATCTAAGATATTCCTAGAGATAGCTCTAACGAGAGAGCCACTACAATCCCTTATTATACAACATGCTCTAGAAGCACCTAGAATACCTCTCTAGTCTCCATAAAAAATCATTTAAAACCACCTCAGAGGAGGGAGGAGCCAAGAATCTTTATCCTTCCTTGTACTTTTACTTGAATTTAATATTGACCCATTAATGGGTAGCTCAACAATGAGCCTCCATTTGTAACACATTCTCTTATCCCACAATAAAATATAAAAAATTCTACATTTAATTTGAGAAGAAATGACCTTTGAGATAATAAATTTTAGTTATTTTAAAATTGAAGCAAGAGATCTCTCCTTACCTTTGAAAATATGTTGATTTCTCTCCTTCCTAATTGTCCACACTGAAATAGTTGGACTGACTCTCCAATGTCTGAAAAGAATATTTTTACAATCCATAATGGGCTAAGAAGAAAGTGAATTTAATAATGAGGAAGGCCAATCCCAAGAACATTTAAGCTTAAAACATAACCACATCCAACACCAATAAAAAAGGGGAAAGAATAAAGTAGGTGATTCATAGTTTCTTCCTCATATTTGCAAAGACTACAATAGAAAGGGCCCATAAAATTAATTTTAGCCAATAGATCCTAAGTGAGGATATGATTTTAAAATACTAACGAAGCAAAATGCCTTGCTTTTTAAATATTTATCTTATCCCACCACAAGAATATCACCCAACTCAATGCATCATTTGTTAACTTATCCATCCAATAAATAAGGCTTACTTTAGTAACTATAATTTGGGAATTTATGTATCCATTTCATATATTAATTCAATGAAATTAAATTATCTATTTATAAACATATTTTTTAGGTTGGTAAAGTATTATATAGTAAAATAGATCCTTAATTATTTCATATTTAATGTTGTTAAGTTTAAAGTTTTCTAAAGTTATTATTTTATTATTTGGCATGCCCATAATCCAACTAACTAGTTTATTTAAAGGCATGCTCACCATGCTTACCAAGTATTATAAATTTATCATCACATTATCTTACTTGAATCAACATTTACATTCAAATCTTAAATAGTTCTAGTACACAAAGTCCCTTGATTAAACCTATTTATTGAAATAGTAATTAAATTAGTTGATATGGCTCAACCATTCACATTCATCCATATCAAATAGGAAATAAATTTTGATGCTAGACCTTACATCTTATTCATAATGTTCCCACTTTTATAAAAGTCTAATCTATTAATATATTTATATTCTAAAAATATACATCTCTCCTTTCCTTTTAGCTCTATCTCATTACTATTTCTTGTCATCAATATGTTAGTTTCAACATTAAATAAAATGATATGGTATTATAGTTAAAGTCTTGTAGAATTTTAAAAGTATGTCAATAATTAATATGGTGATACTCTAACAAAATAAATCAATGGGGTGATATTTTGAGGCATTCTTTTATAAAAATAATAATATTAAGATCTACCACTCTAAATTATCACAAAATATAATAATGTTGATGCTAACTTATAAACATCTCAGAGTTGATCTTCAATGTATAAGAAAATATGTAATCCTACCTAATTTATATCAACATAGCAATAAGGTGGTAATGAAAGGTTTTATAATTCTCACAACCATCATAGAAATTATTTTTATAATGTTACTTCCTTGAGCTCACTTAATGTTTGACTACAACTCATGTATACCATTCACCTACAAACCCAATTCACAAACACTCAAATTCATCATCAGTATGGTTAGTCCAATTAGTGAATCATAGATTCAAAATGTACTATGCCACTTAAGATATCTCATAGGAGATACCTTGAAGGTATGTTTTGATGTGGGTTTTATGTACACTAGTCTCGTAAAGAGGTAACCTCTAAATTTTTAGGATCTCAATGGAGGTGAACTCCACTCTAGTGCATGAGTTATAGGTATGTGGTCTTAACAACCAGGTGATGGAATAATAGGTAGGTCATGTAGGTTGTTAAAAAGGTCTATGGATGTATGGGTGGTCTCTATTAAGGAAGTAAAACCTAGATAAGTTGGTAGGTGTATAGTTAATAATCTAAAGTGGGCAGGTCTTAAAATAAACTCAAAAGGAGGGAAAGGTAGAGTAAAAAGGAAAGGTCATATAACTTAAAGAATCACCTCTCTGCCTAGTTTATTAGTGGACAAATTCTTTTAAAACCTATGCCCTTTGATATTACCTATTCCACACAGACAATCAAACATGGTCAAGCAATCTAGGATAATATTGATATAGGAAAATCATAGCCCTTAGTCAAAGGTTGCTCCTTTTAAGTTAGTTGTTGCACACTCTTTATCAAAAGATTATGTCTTAGGTTTAGTGAGGTATCTAAGATAGATTTTTCCCATGCACATAAAACTATATTGAATGAAATCACCTCTAAACACTTAATAAAATATGAATCAATCAGCTTAATTATCAATAATCAATGTAATTTACTAATCCTTCAATAGTTATTGCACATCTAAGATTAACATGTCAATCAAGATAAGAAAGAACTAATTAATATATATTTACACACTAAGAGTTAATGAATCATAAAACCAAATAAAATAATCTAAATTACACAAACATTTGGAAAGAAAACACACAAACACATGAGTTGACAACCAAAATTGCCTCTACTCCTGTATATTGAAAATTCTCTAACCCTTCAAAACTGTGGGTTACATGTGTTTAAATAGACCTGTGGAAGGGTTCACCTCATCCTCAAAGTACATGAAAGATATATTACATGTAATAGTTAGAATTTTAGTTCTAACTGTGGTTAAAATTCATATAAATTTATCTTACAATTATTATTAGTTCAAGTTAGCCTTTAAAAAATCTTGCAATGTGTGCATGTTTATAAAAAAGGAATGGGTAACTTTTAAAATATTTCTTGAACTATAAGAAAACTATAAATATGAAGTATACACCGATATATAATGTACATGAAAAAACTTGGCCCTTTATGGTTGTGTTGACATATGCATAGCTACATGGACTTTAGTTTACATTGTAACTATAGCTGTCGATGTAGAAATGGAAGTGGTAGCTTGAGTTTACTTCTTATTCACCTATATCTCAAGCCAAAATTTGTGTGACACATCATGTTTCTATCTAATTATTTAAAAATTCAAAATTGGGAGTCTATTCACCCTGTAGACCTATCTTAGGAGCTTTTCATGCTCTACTTTTGTTATATGAATGTTGATTTTGAATATCTCAAATTTTGTCACCTTTTTCCTAGTAAATCTTAATTCCACCTCAATGTCCTCTAATGTTAAGCCTTGTAAACTTTGTTTGAAATTATTTTATGCCTCTTGAATAAGATGATAAAAGTTTATATTATTGATCAACTTTCCTATAACATCTTTCACTTTTGATAATTTCAAATCATCCAAAAAATTTAGGATGAGGGACTCATGTTCCTGGTACTTAAGGACCAATACCCTAATTTTAATTACCCATTACTTGGACTATTTCATTCTTATGATCACCATGTTGAGGTCATTAGATGCCTCTAATAGTTTCATGACATCCAAATGGATATAAGTTGTATTAGTTGTCTAGACAATTAATAATTTGAGCTTATTCTCATCTACTTTTAAATAATTAAATAATCTATGAGTGCTATCAATATGAGGGGATAATTCAACCTATATAAAATCTAATTATTCTAAATAATTATAGAACTTGGATGTTACTTCCTAAACATTAGCTTCAATTCCTACTAGGATATGCACTATCTTTTTTTTCTATTTTATTTTCTCTAATTCTACATCTGATTCTTGTCTCTCTAGCTTTATGCCTTCATGAATTGCCACCATGGAATTCTTATGTGCTTTGGCTAGAGATTTGAAGTCTTCATTATATGGGATTTACCTGATTGTATATTATATATTTTTGTCTAGGAAAATACTACTTTCGTCTCTTATATAATTATTTATCTACATCATCATCTTCTAGCTTCATTTTCCTTACCCTCTAAATGCTCTTAGATGGCTTGACAAATAAATTTATAATATATGGGAGCTCTATTATTTTGAAGCTAGACATTTGAGAAGTCTTGGCTCTTAAATCAATAGTCCATAGAGGAATTATCAACTAGTTAGGGTCTATATCCTTTGTGATTTTTAATACAACCTCTTCTTCAACATCCTTGAATAGCTATTTCTTCTTTGCTAACTTGATAATTATGTTATTCAAGGAAGTAAAAATGATCTTAAACCAATATAAACCTCCATATTAGGGGATTGGATGGACTATGATAACTTTTCTTTCTTTCTTCACCTTTCCTAAGTTGGTGATAATGGTTTCCTAGGTTGAAGTGGTGGATAGCATGGGTAGGGTGATTTAGGTGGATGAGACATGGATTTGGGGAGTGGCCATGGTGGTTTCAATCTAACTAGATGCCCTTTTCTTCTTTATGGATTTGACTATGGAAATATTAGAAGGAATACTAGTAGTGGTCATGATGGAAGTGGATGGCATGATGGTGGATGATAGATCAATAGTCGTGGAAGATAGACTAATAGTGGAAAAATCCTCAATTTTTGGAGTGACTAGAGGGATATGTAAAAGAGAGGAGGAGGTTAATGTATCATCAAGGGTGAAAGTGACAACTTTCCCCTTAGGATTTTTTAACACAGATGAAATTGGTATAGATCTAAAAATAAGAATGGAAGAAGAGATTAGGGAAGTGGTCTCCAAGGGTAAAGACTTTTTACCTATGGTTCCCTCCATGGTTTGTGCTTTTCCTTTATTATTCTCGAGGCTTAGAGCCTTGGCTCTCTCTAATTTTTATTCTTCATCAACATCTTTTTCTTCTTCATCCACTTCTAATTATTGAGGCATTATAGGTAAAATTTGAGATTGCTCAATTGTTATATTACCTATGGTGGGAGTCCTAGGATTTTTCTTGTATAAAATAGTGGTCTTACAAAACAAGGAGGAGCCTTATTCATCTGGTGTAGCAAATTCCTATGTGGTTACCCCTAAAGTTGTAGATTTTTGTTCCTAGGGGTATTTATAGGCACTTGAATTACAGTAGTAGCTAGGAGCTCTTATACCTTTTATTCCTCATCAAAGGAATCTAGATTAATGGGATCTCTTGGAGATCCCCTAGGATTAGTCTCACTCACCCTTTATTACTTATTGATAACTCTTATCTTGAAAGGAAATTCTTATGAAGGATCTCTTTATTCTTTGGACTACTCTATGGTCTAGATTTTCCAAAAGTCTAAGGATGTCCATTCTGTAAAGAGTGGTAATCTACTATGTAATTACTTCACCTTGATTGAAGATTCCTATTGAATCACCCTTAAATTATCCTCCTTCAAATTGATAACCCTTGCCCTCTCCAATATCTCATCATAATTTTATGCATTCATGAATAAAAATTTATAATCATAATGGACATACCAGTAGGGGATATCAAGGCCCTGAATGTGTCTCTGTATGGCACCATGAGAATCCCAATCCCAGTGTAGTATTAAAGGAAAGTGACAACTCTTTATTTTTTCACCCATGTCTCCAAAGTAGTTCCTCATATTGCTACACATCCTATCAATGATCATATGGTGCCCATAGAATGTCCTTTTCTTATTTTTGGTTAGATCCTCCTCAATGTTCCACTAGAGATGGAAAGCAATTTATTGCTTTTATTAGGTACATAATTTTGAATGATTAGGGAATGAACCTTATTTTTGGAAATAATGATAACATTATAATCAAGATATAGAAAATAATAACTTCTTTTAGATAGGATCTTCATGATGTTTGCTTTGATTCTAGGCATTCTAGACCCATGGATTGCTTACTAAACTTGAGGATAAATGTCTTAAAAAAACTTAACCATGTTCTTGGTATATTCAAAAATATGTATAAATTATAAATAATCAAAAATGTGATTATTGATACAATCAATGGCTAGGATCCATAGCTTGTTGAGGACTTTATACATTGTTCCCATGACAACATCTAAAAAATAAGCATCATATAGAAGTGGACCACTAGAGTAGGCCACTTTTCCTTATTAATGAACTATTATCTTAATTGGTATCTTATAATTTCACCCAAATAAAATGCTACATCATTTTTCATAATCATATGTAACAATGGTACCTAGTCCAAATTGAGGAAATGGATGATGGGCATGTTGTAGAGCCTATTAAGCAGTGACATGCCAATTTACATTCCCATATTAAATCTATTGATATGGGTGGGATTATTACCTTTGTATATCATGGTTTACTTAGGGAGAATCCATGAAGTCAACACATTTTCCATATAACTATCTTGATTCCATGAAACCAATCTATGTTTATCAAAATATGCATCCAGTGCTAGTAATGACATATAACTCTAAATTTTTGATCTAGAGATACATGTTATGACCATTTGGTTATCCATATGGTGAATAAAATAATATTTTGTAACTTTACCTATGAAAAATAAGTCTCAAAGGAGGCTGATGCAGGGCATCACCTCGGGCTTGGCTACAATTGAATGCAATCTTTATCTCTTAAGTGATAGCAAGTTTTTGATGAATAGCTACTCTATGGGAGATAGATTTTCATCTAGTGAAAATACATTGATAGAATCCATAACACCCAATAATTGAGATTAATTATCATACCTATTATCAAAAATGGTATCATCAAAGATAGTTTCTATGAATTTTTTTAAGTCCTTAATAGAAAATGGTGATGGTAGAAGTGATCCCATAAATGACTTGAATAAATATGCCATTGTAATTATGTACAATACTTTGCATTCTTATATGTGCTTTGTGAATAATTCTCCTTTAAATTAGTCACTGATTTACTTACATTAATCTTATAAATATCTAGGGATTTTCTCATGAAATATATCAGTCGAATTCAAGTAAAAATATAAGTCATTTTAAAATAATTGTTTAGACAAAATGTCCACTATAAAAACTCCAAAGACCAAATCTATTCAGAACGAATATTATGAAGAACCAAAAAGTCCCAAGAAGAAGGCCCAAGAAAAACGTTTGAAAACCAAATCTTGAATATAATTCCTCTAAGTAAAACTAAGTCCCTAAAAAAACTTGATGAACAAATGTCAAATAAGTCTTCTATACTAAAAGTTTTAAAATAAAAAAACCCATATAAATAAAATCCTAGAAAACTTACATAGCTCAAAAAAAATTTCCCAAAAAAGGCATTAATAGGGGTTAGTCTATAAAATGTATAATACCATGCTCAATGTAAATACTAAGGAGTAATTCAAAATGGAATTTACATAGATAAAATAGAAGGCCACACAAACAAGGTCAAAATATAAAAAATGTGGGTCTTTATTTCATCAAGAATAAAAAGGGGATGTTGGGTACAATAAATGGAAACTTATAGGAGGAATACTTCTAAGTATTCAAGAACACAAAACTTTGGTTAGTAATCTCAAATAAAACATGAACTATTCCCCCAAAACATAATAGAATTAGAAATATGAAAGACTCTTAAGTAAATTCACACAACATACTTGCCTTCTCATCCATGGATTTGTGTGTGTTAAAATTGAAGTTCATTTAAACCTTATGATAACATTTTCAAATGCTTGATGAAGTTGTAGGTTTTGTTTTTTTTTCTCTTAAATCTCATTAAATCAAGGGAAGCTTAGGCATTTCTCTACTACTAGATAGGCATCCATAACCTTGACAGAGACACCATGGGTTCCCTCTCTTCCCTCTCCTTCATTTTATTAATCATGATGCATAGTAAATTGACCTTATTTTATCATGTGAACATTTTAATTTTATTTATATATTCTCTTATCTTTATTAATTTCTCTTTTGAACTCATTGGTTCTTTTAATTATTTTCCTTTTGTTTTATTTGAATGGAAAGAGGAGAGATGGAACCTCTATGAGCTGTTATGGTTATAAACAAATGATTTACTAGAACGTCCCTACCATCTAAACCTATAACAATAATTTATCGTATCCAACAAGTATTAATTTAATAATTTTACTTGATCTAATGAAATAAGAAAACTTTCCAAATTCATATGAAGTACTTGAGAGTAACTTTCATATACCTAGTAGAATTATTCAATTGTGACACAATCCAAAATATTTTGTGATTACATACATAAATCTTAAATAATATAATCTTATAAATATACCAAATTTTTGAATAGGTCCCAAGTTATGAATCATTTTACAAATTTCCCTTTCTACTATAAGTTTATTTAAGCATAAGATAAGAGTCTTAGCCAATTAAATTTTATCTTTGGTTATGTCGGAACAAAATAATTTAGATTTTCATAAGAAGTAACAAAAAAACTAATTTATAAAGAGTTAAAAATATACTAAGAAAGAAATAAACTATACTAGGAAATCAAGAAAATAATCTTAAAAAGTAGGAAAAACTATACTAGGAAATTAGGAAACTATACTAGGAAAGTAGGAAACTAATCTAAGAAAGTAGTAAAAACTATACCATGTTTATTCATCAATCAAGGGTACCTTTAGATGATACATGCATGAATTAATGTTTCAAAAATTGTCTATTGATTGGATACATGAATTCATTACCCTGTAAGTCCTTCAAATGAAATGCATTATTACACAAGATCTCTAAAATCTAATATGGTCCTATCCATAGTGGGGCAAATTTGTCATGTTATCCTTTTTCATGGGATTTATCCCAAATTATCACTAGATCTAAAATCCTAAATTCTTTCACCTTTGATATTTTATCAAACCATCTCGTAACTACATCCTATTATTTGTTGATGGTCTATAAGGCTTCATTATTTGAATATTCCATTTCTATTATGTCCAGTAGTCTAGATTCCACTTTGTCATTTGGTTTCATGTAATCCTACATGAATTGATAAGTCAATAGTCTTAGCATGATTGGGAATATTAGTTTTCATCCATATACAAATAGCTAGGGTGAAGCCTTAAGGTCCTGTTTGTATCTTGTTTGGTCTACCCAAAGAGCATACTTTAATAGATTGTGCTAGTCTCTACCCTTATCCCTAAATAATTTCTTAATTTCATCTATCAAGTTATTATTCATTGATTCAACTAGTCCATTTACCTGGGGGTTATGGTTAGAAGATAACCTAATAATAATCTAGTTGTCATGAGCCCATTTAGTAAATTCAATAGATATGAATGCTGACCTATTGTCCCAAATCAGAGAAATGGGGGTGCTAAATCTAGTTGTGATGTGTTCCTTCAAGAAAAAAATCACATATTTTTCTCTAGAATTCTTTGTGGTGATGGACTCAATCCATCTAGTACAATAGTCTATGGTAGTGAGTAAAAACTTATGGCCTACTAAGGAATTTGGGTTAATGACATTAATGAAGTCTAAACCCTATTGGGAAAATGGCCTTCCTTCAACAATAGGTTAAAAGGTCATTGATGCATGCACTTCCCTCTTAGTTGAAGCTTGGAATTCATGGCATGTTATTACATGAGCATCCTTAAGAATTATTGGCTAGTAGTAACCCAATCTTAAGATCTTGTGGGTTGTGTTATTCCTAGATGGATGACTATTGCCTATCTTCTAATGAAATTTTTCTAGAATCTCTTTAGATTATTTTATAGATACAAACCTAAGATAGATGCATTCATAGTTTATTATATAGATAACTACCTTCTTGATCATGTAATGAGTAGATTTTAGCCTCAAAGATCTCCTTCATTCTCTATTGAGTTATGGGGAATAAGTAGTTGTCATTAGATATTATATTATGTCAATATACCATTCTCCTTTATATACTTGGGTTTCACATAAATCTTCAACATTAATATGTGGATTAGGTTTAGTTAATTTGAATGATGCCATGACCCAGAATAATCTTAGCAAGATTGATTTCTATGTCAAATTCCTATAGATTTTCCATCCATTTACCTCTGCATTATCCTAATTAATTTTGTGACAAGATTGGCTTGACAGCATGATTAGGTACAATGGAAATAGTCTTATTGCTCAAGATGAGTGTGGAAATTTCTTCACTACTTTAACAAGAGTGAAGATATATTTATCATTCATGGAGTACCTGAGTTCTACATCCTTCAAATTTATGATCATGAATGAAATTGGATGCTTAGTCTCATCCTTATTATGTGTTATGGTGGAAAGAATTGTATGTTTTGAAAAAAATGAGTAAAAATAAAAATCTTTTGTAAAATCTAGACTAACTAGTAATAGATCTTGAGATATTGCATTTTTAATGTCTTGAAAAGATTTTGGGGCCTTAACTATCCATTCTATTTTAGCATCTTGATTGAGCATTGCATTCAATGTTATAACAATCTCCATGAATATTAAGATAAACACCCTTACAAAATTAATCTTTCCAAAGAATGACTTGAGCTCCTTCTTGTTGTTTGGTGGTGCAATATTTGAAATTACTTAAATTTTATCTAGATCAATGATGATCTCTTTCTTGGTGATGATGTGTACTAAGATATTTCCTTTAATTACACCAAATATGCTCTTCTTTTGGGTTTTTTGAAATACCAAATCTTCTACATCTTTCAAAGATTGATTGTAGATGGCCTACATGGTCATTCATATTCTTGGATGACACAGTAAGATCATCTATATAGATGATTATACACTTATTAATCCTTTAAATTCATGATCCATAGCTCACTGAAAGGTGTATCCTACATTTATTAGGCTAAAAGGCATCTTATTATATGCATAGTACCCCACTTCATATTAAATGCAGTCTTCATCCTATCTTTTGATTATACTAGTATTTGATTATAACCTAAAAATCCATACAAAAAGGATATTATTTTAGAGCCACTTACTATTTGTATTATTTCATTCAAGGAAAGCATGAGATAGTTGTCCTTTTCAAAAGGTTTGTTCAAGTTTCTAAAATCAAAACATAACCTAATCTCATAACTCTTATTTCTCACTAGGACCAAATTGGCCACCCAAGTAAAATGTCTAATTAGAAAGACTATCCTTGATCTTAATATATTTTCCACTTCTCTTTGAATGAGAAGCTCTAAGATAGGATTCACTGATCTCTATCTTTGTCTTAAGGGATTATGGTCTAGTTTTAGACAAATTGTATGAGTGATGCCCTTAGGATCATAAACCTTTAAATCTTCATATGTCTAAAAAATAACATCTCTATATAAGAGATTAAATACTTCACTCATTGTCTTTATTTTGTAGTACAACTAAGGCTAATGTTAACATATCATGGACTATGTTCATCTCCTACATTATCCCTTTTGAAGTTAGATTCATTGACCTTGGGTTGCCTAAGCTACTAAGCTTTAGGATCTATGTTAAATGGTCTTCATAAGGAGACCAAACTATCTAGGATACAATTCTCTTTGAGCTATAGAATACCTTACTTATCAAACTCATCTTGATTGAGATGATTAAATTCCTTATCATTGATGATTTAGGACTCAAATTGCCTTGAATTGGTTAGAAACTAAATGATCTACTAATCATCATTAAAGACTTGGAAATTTTATATATTATTAGGAATAAAAGTATAAGGTAATAGTTTAATAGAGAATCTCTTTATCTTGGAGTGTTATAGAGGCTCCAAATTAGTAACAACAATAGCTAGTGAGTTTGTAGATTGATTTTGCTCTCTAGGAACTGCTAAAATGTTGAAAGCTTCAAATCTCTTAATCATATCCCATGCTATATGTTTATACCTTTTCAAATAAGATAGCTTGCTCTAATATTTATTATTTACCTAATTAACTACTATCTTTAAATACCCAAACACTAACACCTACTTTACATTGGTCTTGAATACAAATTGTAACCCCAAAATTAAAGATTCATACTCAGCCCTATTTTTAGTATAAGGAAACTATAATCTATATTCTAATAAAAACTTCTTCCCATATGGATTAATCAACTCAATTATTATACCTTATCCTTGTTTAGATCTGCCACCATCAAAGTGTAAAGTCCATAACTGATTGGAACCTTTAGATTCTAGTTGTTATCTTTTATTTTATGTTGTAAAAGTGTAAATACCAAGGCTAGGAGATTCATACTTTACCTTTTCATTCTTAACATTATAATTTGTGATAGGATATTTCATCCTTAATTCCCTATCAATCTATATTTGATTTGTAATGCCTCTCCATAGTAGTCATATGTGAGAGAAGTCTATAGAAATATATCCATTGAGAAATTTAGACTAGTGCCTACTCAAAAATAGTCCATAGCCTTTAGGTATGTATACTAAAAGGATATCAATAGTCATATTGACTCATGGCTCAGATGCTACTTGAATATATACATTAGTTAATTCTATAACTACTAGCACCACCATTTTATCTAATTATGAAACTATTCTCTTTGAAGGGCTTGGGGTTAGACCAAGATTTTGACATATGGAAGTAGGAATAATAGTTGTTGAGCATCCAAAATCAACTAAAAAATTATGAATATTCTTACCAAATGCCCTGATAGTTAGCAAAAAGGGTGAAACCTCTAGATTGATTTTATAGATGACATTGGTGTCAACAACTTTTACTTTATCTGTAGTTGATTTAGTCATTTCCATAGTGGTATTTCTTATGATATAATTCCATAGTATCTCCTTCTATTTAGTGATCTAAGTTAATTCATGAAGATTAATATTTACTTTGTTTTTTCATGTATTCAATAATGTTGTATCCTCCTTTGATTTATTCCTCCTTATTTTAAGACTAATCATTCTATTTTAGGGGAGGTGTGATTTTGTCAACTTTAGGATTGGGTGGAATAGTTATGTTATTTGGAGGAATAGACATTGTTAATGAATGCTTGTTATTTATATTATAAACACCTTTTTTGGAACTATTGGAAAACATGAATCTCATCAGTGTTGTCTTATGGTATATTATCATCCTCACATGAAAATGGAAACTCATGAGTCTTAAAGAACATGGCAGTGCTTGAAAGGAGAAGATCATGGTGGGATTATGGTGGATTATGCATCTGATCCTACCTTACTACTTCTATTTTAAATATTCAAATGCTACACAAAAATCAACACAATCAAGCTCACTATGTTGAGAAGTATTATGGATTTTACACCAATTAGGTAGATTTATCTCTACCATGTTAATCTATAGAAGATTTCTAGGCTAATCTATGTTGTTTTTAGGCCTATTAAATGGTATGTTATACCTCTAGAATCCATAATTATGATTACCACTTGGGCCATTCATTTCCCATATTTCTTTGCATGTTGAGGAAGTTATTACTCAGCTTTTGAACCATATTTTGTATATCATCCAACTCTACCTTTGTAGGGTCAGTGCCCTGGAGTAAAAAAACAAAAGATTTGTCCAATTTTTGATTCTATTGTTAAATATTATCTTGTGCATGATTCTTCAAGAAATTATAATTTGACTGTGTTGTTTGTGTCAGATGAGGTAGTGTGTATAACCAGTTCTGATTAAACATAAGAATGTTCTACTTTACATGTGGTACTAGATTTAATGTTATGAATCCATTATTGACATTAGGTATGTTAGTAATATAAGGATTGAGTTACCTATCAATGTTGATGGCCTATTCATATGCCAATGCCAAGGTAGTGGTATAATCTACTCTTCTTAAGAACATCATAGTAATTGGATCCAAAGCATTATTGTACATCTCCATTGCTAATACTTCTAATTTATACCTTGGGCTTAACCATGTATACATATTTTTAAATATTACATTAAAAGTGTGGGTGGGATTGTTAGGCTCCATCTTTATGCTGGTGAAGTGATGACATATCAAAATGGGGTTGGTGACCTATCCAGATTATGCAAGAAAAGTTGTTTGACATGCATTCCAAGAAGTGATAGAATTTTCCATTAGATTTAGATACCAATCATAAGCAAGATCCATTTGTGTAAAATGGAATAAACTGTATGCAACAATCTCATTGATAACATTCATTAATATTAAATCATATTTAAAATATTTGGTGTGTTCCTCTATTGTTCTTTCTTCTAAAGGAGAAAAAGATAGAAAATATTTTTAGGATTCTTGGGTAGGTCACGTATATCCCTTCAAATAGTAATATAAGATCTACTAACCAAGGTGGTTAAGCCATGGGATGATTAATAAGGGAAGGGATTATTATTAGAGAATGTGTCTTGGGTCTATTAGGGGTATTTGGTACAAATATAGGTCTCCTATGATCTGACAAGGCTGAGACTAGAAGACCGGCCCGAGAACTAGATCTAGTCACTCTCCTAAGTGACTCCAATGCAGCTTTATGTAGAAACTAACCTCTTTTATTAGAGGTATTGGCCCTCATTCTAATGCCAGAAAGAATATGTTGATATGGGTTTTATACACAACAATATCATAATGAGGTATCCTTTAATTTCTTAGGATCTTAATGGAGGTGAACTCCACTCCAAGGCATGAGTTTTAGGTATGTAGTCTTGAAAACAAGGTGTGGAATAATAAGCAGGGCATGTAGGTTGTTAATAAGGTTTGTAGATGGATGGGTGGTGTATAAAAAATAATTAAAATATAGATGATTTGGTGGTTGGATGATTATTAATCTAGAGTAGGTAGGCCTCAAATTAAACTCAAAAGGATGGAACGGTAAAGTATAAAATAAAGGTCCTGTGACTTTAGGAATCACCTCTCTAGTAGGTTTCTAAGTGGACAAGTGCTTTCAAAACTTATGCCTATTTTTAGTATCTATTACAAACACACACAAATAGATAGACATAGTCAAGCAATCTAAGATAATATTGATATAGGAAACTCATAGGTCTCAATCAAAGGTTGTTATATGAATCAATCAACTTAATTTCCAATAATTAATGTAATTTACTAATCCTTCAATAGCTATTGCACCTATAAGACTATAATATCAATCAAGACAAGAAATAACTCATTCACAAAATTTTCACATTAAGATTTATTGAATCATATAACCAAAGAAAATAATCCTAATTACACAAACATTTGGAAAGAAAATACACAAACACATGAGTTGATAACTAAAATTGTTTCTTCTCCTTTATACTGAAAATTATCTAACCCTTTAAAATTATGGGTTACATGTGTTTAAATAGACATAGGGAAGGGGTTACCTCATCCTCCAAGTACATGCAAGATAGATAACATGTCATTGTTAGGACTTTAGTTCTAATTATGGTTAAAAACCATATAAAATCATCTTATAGTTGTTATCAATTTGAGTTAGCCTTTACAAAATCATGCAATGTGTACATGGTTAAAAAAAAGGAATGGGAAACTTTTACAATATTACTCAAACTATAAGAAAACTATAAATATTAAGTATACATAAATATAGAATTTACATGAAAAAACATAGCCTTTTACGACTATGTTGACATTTGTATGGCTGCATGGACTTTATTTGGCATTATAACTATAGTTATCAATATAAAAATGGAAGTGGTAGCTTGAGTCTGCTTCTTCTTTACCTCTATCACAAGCCAACATTGGTGTGACACATCATGTTATTGTCTAATTATGTCTAAATTCAAAAGAGTAGGGATATTCACCCTATCAATTTGTCTTAGGAGCTTTACATGATATGCAATCATCATCTGAAAGTTGATTTTGAATATCTCAACTTTAATCACCTTTTTCCTAGTAAATATTAATTCCACCTCAATGTCCTCTAATGGTAACCCTTGTAAAATTTGTTTGAAATTATCTAACACCTCTTGAATGATATGATCAAAGTTCATATTATTGATCAAATTTTGTATAACATCTTTCACTTTTTATAGTTTCAAATCATCCAAAATTTATAGGATGAGGGCCTCATGCTCTTGGTACTTAGGGACCAATGCCCTAGTAGTCATTACCCATTCCCTATCCTCTTTTGTTCTGATGACCACCATGTTTATGGCATTCGATGCCTCTAATGGTGTCATGATATTCAAATAGCTATAATCCTTATTAGTCGTGTAGATAATTAAAAATTTGAGCTTATTATCATCTAATTTTAAAGAATTAAGTAGTTTATGAGTGATGAAAATATGGGGGGATAATTTAGCCTACATAAACTTTAATGCTTCTAAATAACTATAACACTTAGATTTTTCTTTCTATAGTTTAGTTTCAATTCCTACTGGGATATGCACTATATTTTGTTATTCTTTTATTTTCTCTAATTATACCTCCAATTCGTGTCTCACTAGCTCTATGCCTTCATGAATTACTACCATGGCATCCTTATGTACTTTAGATAGAGATTTGAAGTCTTCATTATAAGGGGATTTCCCAAATTGTCTATTCTATCTTTTGGTCAAGAAAAAGACTTCTTACCTCTCTTATAAATTTATTTCTCTACTATCATCATCTTCCAACTTTCTCTTCCTTACTCTCTGAATGCTCCTAGATGGTTTGTCAAATAAATTTGTAATATATGGGAGCTTTGTTATTTTGAAGCTGGGTATTTGAGAAGCCTTGGCTCTTAAATCATTGGCCCATGGAGGAATTGTCAGCTAGTTTAGGTCTATCTCCTTATGGTTTGACCATAACCTCTTCTTCAAAATCCTCATCTAATTATTTATTCTTTATTTACTTGACAATTATGTCAGGTAGGGAAGGAAAAATGATCTTAGACCAATCCAAACCTCCATATTAAGGGAATGGATGGAATGTGTTATCTTGTTTTTCCTTTTTCCCCTTGCCTAAGTTGGTGACAATGTTTTCTTGGAATGAAGTGGTGGATGAGACATAGAGTTGGGGAGTGGCCATGTATATTTCAATCTTATTGGATGCCCTTTTCATTTTTAAGGATCTAACTATGGTAGTGATAGAAGGAATATTAGTAGTGGACATGATGTAAGTGGGTGGCATGATGGTGGAAGATGGAACAATAGTGGAAGAGTCTTTATCAACTTTTGGAATGGGTAGAAGGATATGTAAAAAAGAGGAGGAGGTTAATATACCATTAGGGGTCAAAGTGACAACTTCCACCTTAGAAGTTTTTAACACAGATGAAATTGGCATAGGTCTAAAAATAGGAATAGAAGAAGAGAGTAAGGAAGTGGTATCTAAAGGAAAAGACTTTTTGCCTATGGCTCCCTCCATGATTGGTGTTTTCCCTTTGTTAGCCTTGAGGATTAGAACCTTGGCTCTTTCTAATTTTTATTCTTCATCAACATCTTCTTCTTCTTCCTCAACTTCTACTTATTAAATAACTGAAAGAAAATTTTGAGATTTCCCAATTATTGGACTGCCCATGGGGGCAGTCCTAAGCTTTCTCTTATAGAAAATAGTGGTCTCAAGTAGTAAGGAGAGGCCTTGTTGATATAGTGTAGCAACTTCTTATATGGATACCTCTGAAGATGTAGAGTCTTTCTCTTGGGGGTAGCTATAGGTATTTGAATTACACTAATAATTGCAAGATATTTTCCTTTTTCTTCCTCATCAAAGGAATATAAATTAATGGGATCTCCTAGAGATCCCCAAGTATTAGGCTTACTTACCCATGGTTCCTTCTTGATAGCTCTTATCTTGAAAGGAAGTTCTTGTGAATGATCTCCTTGTTCCTTGGACTACTCTATGGTTTGGGTTTTTCAAAAGTTTGAGGATGTCCATCCTAAAAAGAGTGGTGATATAATATTAAATTCATTCATAGTGATTGAAGGTTTCTTTTGAATCACCCTTAAAAGATCCTCCTTTAAACTAACAACCCTTTCCCTTTCCAATACCTTATCATCATTCTATTCATTCATGAATAAAAATTCATAATCATAATGGACATGTTGGTAGGGGATATCAAAGCCCTAAATGTGTCTTTATATGGCACCATGAGGATCACAATCCCATTGTGGTACTATAGTCAAGTGATAACTCTTTATTTTACCTCCAACATATCTAAAGTGATTATTCATTATGTAGCACATCCTACCAATGACCATATGGTTCCCATAGAATGTGCTCTTCTTATTTTTGGTCAGGTCCTCCTCAATGCTCCACTAGAGCTGGAAGGCAATTTATTGCTCTACTAATTTATCAAGTATATACATTGGGAGGCTTAAAGGATGAACCTTGTGTCTGGAAGTCATGATAATAGTGTAGTTAGGATACAAAAGATAATCACCTCTTCCAAATAGCATCTTCATGATGATTTATCTAACTATGGGCATTAGAGACCCATGGATTGCATACCAAACTTAAGGATAAACATCCTCAACAATACTAAACATGTTCTTGGTATATGTATAAATATGAAAAAATTATAAATGATCCCAAATCTAATTCTTGATAAAGTTAGTGGTTGGGATCTATAGATTACTGAGGACTTTATACACTATTCGCATGACATCATCCAAAAGATAAAACATCATCTATAATTGTCCAACTAGAGTGGGCCACTTATCCTAATAAGTGACTTGTTATCTCATCTGATATCTTATATTTTCAACTAAAGTAAATGATACATCATTGGGCACCATAATATGTAACAATGGTACCCAATCTAAATTGAGGAAATCTATACTAGGCATACCATAGATCTTGCTAAGTAGTGTCATGCCAATCCACACTCCCATATTAAATTTGTTTATATGGGTGGGATTTTATCCTTTGTATGTCATGATTTACTTAGGGATAAGCCATAAAGTTAACACTTCTTCCATAAAATTATCTTGATTCCATGAAACCAATCTATGTTTGTCAAAATATGCATCCAGTGTTGGTAATGACAAATACCTCTAAAAACATGCTCTAAAGATGCATGTTATGATCATTTAGTTATCCATATGGTGTAGAAAAGCATCTTGTGTAACTTTTCTTGTGAATAATAAGTCTTAGAGGAGGTTGATATAGGGCATCACCTCAGGCATGACTATAGTCAAATGTAGTCCTTGTCTCTTAAGTGATAACAAGTCTATGATAAATAGCCACTCTATGGGAGATACATTTTTTTTTATTGAAAATACATCAATTAAACTAACAACATCCCATAATTTAGATTAATTTCCATACCTATTATTGAAAATGGTGGCATAAAAGGTAGTGTTCATGAATTCTATTGATTCCTTAATAGAAAATGGTGATGGTGGAAGTGCTCCCCTTAATGCCTTAGATAAATATGCCATTATAATTATGTACAATACTTTCCAGTCTTCCACATGCTTTATAAACAATTATCCTTTGCTTTAGTCACCTATTTACTTGTAGTAATATCATATGTAGATAGGGATTTTCTTGTGTAGGATAGTAGTTGAATTTGAATTTAAGTTCATTTTCAAGTAATGAAGACTTCAATGGATGCATTCCACATATATAGCCTTTAACATTGAATTCTAGTTCATGCATTATAAATTCCAAATGTTTACCTATTTTCTATTTTTTACATAGTTCAAATCTCATTAGTTTACTTGACGGGTAGAATTAGCAAGTATTATGACTTTGTTTTATCAGCTAAGTATAGTGGGATTTTAGCATTCAGGAGTTAGGAATTGGGTTTTATGTTGGGACAAAGATTTAAAAAATATCCAAATAAAAATTGTGAGGAACAAAATCTGATGGACAAAATGTCTGAACAAAATTCCCAAAGAAAAATTTCAAAGAGCAAAATCATTGAAGTGTATATAAAGCTTATGCTCTGTTGGATAATTTATCCAATAAAAAAACCCAAAGACCAAATATGTCAGACGAAATGTTTGATACAAATAGTTTAAAGGCCAAATTTAGAATAAAATATAAGTCATTTAATAATAATTATTCAAATAAAATGTCTGCTACAAAAACTCTAAAGACTAAATATATTCAGAATGAATGTTCTAAAGAACCAAAAATTCTCGAAAAGAAGGTTTGATCAAAATGTTTGAAAACCAAATCTTGATTATAATTCCTCTGAATAAAACCAAGTCCCAAAAAATATTGATGAACAAATTCTGAATAAGTCTTTCACACAAAAAGTCTAAAAAAGCAAAAAACCCATATAAACTAAATCCCAAAAAACTTGCATAACTCAAAAACAAATATCTCAAAAAAGGAATTAATAGGGGTTAGTTCATAAAATGTATATTACCATGCTCAGTGTAAATACTAAGGAGAAATTCAAAATGAAATTTACACAGATAAAATAGAAGAATGCCCCATAAACAAGGTCAAAATCTAATGAAAATTGGGTCCTCATTTATTCAAGAAGAAAAGGGGGATGTTAGGTGCAATAATACCCTTGAAGGTATGACAAGATAGTTCATTGTATCACCTAGTAGTGCCTTCAAGGTGAAATAAAATTCCACTTGTGTGCTTATTGAAGGTATCTCCTAAGAGATACCTTTAGTGTTCCATTAAATGTATGATAATACCCTTCAAGGTATATCCTATGAGATGATTTCAAAGGCCTTGTAATACCTTTATGGGTAGCTTGAAGGTATCTCCTAGGAGATACCTTGAAGGATAAATCCACTCTGATGCATATATGAAAGGTATTTCCTAAGAGATAGCTTGAAGGTATTACAAGGATTTTAAAGTTATCACCTAGTAGTGATTCTAAGGTAAAGGAAAATTCCACTCATTTTCATGTTTGTAGATACCTTAAACATTCCCTTTAATGTATGATGACACCCTTTGAGTTATCTCCTAGGATATGCCTTCAAGGGCCTTGTAATATCTTCATGGGTAACTTGAACATATTTCCTACAAGATAACTTTTAGGAGAAATCCAATCTTGTGCATGTTGTAAAGGTATCTCCTAAGAGATAACTTGAAGGTATTAAAATTCCATTCAATTTTTCATCCAATAGTGCCTTCAAGGTGAATTAAAACTCCACTCGTGTGCATGTTGAAGGTACCTCTTAGGGGATACGTATTATCAATCAGACTCACACCCTTATGAATGTAGTTTTAGGCCTTCATAGTCTATTAAAACATGGAAACAATCCTAAATTTTGGGTTTCCTAATTATTGGATTGAGTCTATAGATTCTAAGGGCTAGTTCCCTTTGGTGTATTAATTAGGATCTCTAATCTATGCTACAAACTATCAAGAAAAGGGAAGAAAGAAAATTGAAGGAAAAATCCTATCTAATGATGGTGATACACCTATATTTTGGTTCATCCACTCAATTTGAGCTTCTAAATCACTAATTAGACAAGAAAAGACTAAATCTTCAACTCCAAATGACTCATATGCATAAGTATTTCATGAAAAGTTTTTATTTGTGATCAAATCTTGAGGAAAATGATGGGATATGCCTAATTCAAGTCACTAACTAACCACTTATATCCACTGTAACTTCATCCAAAAGACATTAAACATAGAACATGACCTACATAATCTGATCAACTAGTAACTAGGTAAGATTCAAGACTTGACTAGGAGAAAAATTCTATCACTTATACAAATCACTGACATAAATACACTATACCAAAATTATAGAATATGAAAATAATAGTCCTATTTATCTAAAACGGTTACAAAACTCAATCTTTGGTAGAATTTTGGTCTTACCAAAAGACAGATTGATATCGTCAAAATGGCTAGAAATGCCAACTTATATAGAAAAACACACAAAATCCAAGAGGTTAGCACTGAAATAGAAGAGATAAACTCCCACATCTCACAAGTCCAATTTTAGCTATCAAAAGATAACTAAGCCTTCTGATCATATCTTTTTATCTTATGCCTTGCATGAAAATATCTTTGGCATTAAAAAAGGATGGTGGGCTAATCTTGGAGTAATCTATTCCATGCATGAAAACTATGCCATAATCTTTAAAATAATATGCCTCTTGATTGAACTTAAAGCTAAGTTACATCATCAAATGAATGAGATGACTAGGAGATAAGCTTGACTTCAAAAAATAGTCACTTGAAACTTTGACCAACTAGCTCCAAATAAAGTTCCACTTTCATGAAAAATCCCATTGAAAACTAAATCATGCATGAAAAATATGTTATTTCCTTGAACATCCATCCAATGTTAAACACCTCGATCCATTCATGCATTCAAGTCCCCATTTTAGAACTGAGAGAGTCATGCCTAAAGCATCTGCATGTCTTTTCCAAGTTTGAATAATTTAATTATTGTATTTATAATTTGGAATGCTCTTTACTATAGTCTAAGATTTTATATCTTCTTATAGATGGAAAAAATAATACTTTATTGGATTTTGCATGTTCATGCTTGTCATGGATGCATCTAATCTTTCTTAGGCCACTTTATATGCTCGACATTTATTCCTTTGGCATTCATTTGGGATTTTTTCTTCTATTCATTTCTATTTCTATGGACTTTTTCCCATCCATTTCCTTTAAGTATTTGTTTTCAACCAATTCTTATGAAACAATTAACCTCTCAAGCCATTCCCTTCAATCTTATTTTTTGTTCATTTCCTTTAGACAAAAACTCCAAAATAATTCTTTATATTTATTTCTTTTAGACATATTTTATGTCTTTTGTCTTTGTCACTTATCTTCATCCTTTCCAATTGGTCCATTTCCTTCAGACAAAAAGTATTAAGGAATTCTATCTTTAAACTCTTTAGAATAACTTATCCCCTTGTTTATTTCCTTCAAACAAAAAGTCTGAAGGAATTATTTTGGAACCTTTCCTCTCTTCATTTCCTTCAAAAACAAAGTCTTAAGGAATTTTTTTAGGCTTCTCTTTGTTTATTCCCTTCAGACAAAAAGTCTAAAGGAATTATTTCAAAGTTTTTGCAATGGACTATTCCTTCAGACAAATTGAAATGAACCTTTCAGCAATTTTGAAATGGTCTCTTACCCTTTAGGAAAATCATAACGGTCCACTTACCATTTGGAAAAGTTGTAAAGGACCATTTTTGTCTTTTGATAAGAACTCTTTGGAAAATTTGAAAAGAATTTTTTTGAAGGTAAATAGCCCTTCCTTTTTCTTGAAATGGACTTTCCTTAAAGGAAAGTGACCCTTCCAGTTTTTTTAATTATCCTACTTACTAAGACAAAAATCCCTTCTACCATATGGAGAAGGACCTTTGGAAATATTGAAAAAGTCCTTTGGCTTTAGTGAAATGGTCCCTTTTGGAAATTTTAAAATGGTCTCTCCTTGGAAGTGCCTTTTAGATTTTTGTAATAGACCCTTCAAAATGAAAAGAGCCCTTCTCTTTGTAAAGCCTAAAGTCTTCTTGTAAACTTACTCCTTTCAACTACTCTAATCAACATCAATACTTTCCTGCTAAGAAGAAGACAGGTGAAACAAAAGTCCCTATATCACTTAAATAACCTCAAGACCTATTAACCATGGATTATTCAAAGACTTTTCAGGGCCAGTTACTGATTCATAAAACAAAATGGCATGGTATGCAAAGTTTCAAATGATAAGGGTGGAAATTTTACATGTGGGGCAAAATTGTCAACATTTTGGCATCTTAGCTAGGAAGAATGCCTACTATGCTTAAGAACTAGACCATTTGCATGACTCCTAGACATACAAAGTAATGAAAAATTTGATCCATGAATGCAAATTATCTTTTGACTCAGCATGAAACAAGCTTCATCTTCCAAAAATAAGAAGGAAAACACATAAAGCATGGAAAACTAACTAAACAAAGTAAATGTGCAAATAAAGAACTTATTTAGAACACAATAGAACTAATCTAATGTGATTGAAAAACACTTGGAGGAAAGGAAAAAATAACTTAGAAAGGTAAAACAAAGCTAATACATATGTAGGATGTACTTAGAGGAAAATAGTTGAAAGCAAAACTAATATGCAAATTTGACTTGGTACTTTCCTCTCCCTCCTAGATCAAAAGATATGTTTTTAAGGTCTCTTCCATAATGAGAAATCACATGATTCCATACAAGTGGTTTTTTGAAGTTGAAACTTGGTGAATCATACTTTTTTATTGTCATTACATTTGGAGAAGCTCCAAATATATCAAACAAGTTCCCAATGTGATCTTCAAGACATACCCCTTGTTGGTCTTCATTCTTGAAAGGCTAATTTGGCTCATGTTCCTCTAGGCATGGATTTTGGTTGTTTTCTAACTGCTCTATCTCATCAACGATATTGAAAAAATGATCTTTAGCTTCATCATGACTTTATTAAGGAAGGGTGGCTGGTATGATGTTGGGTTTGAGACAATAGTCTCCTAATACATCCCAAAAATCATCACTTTCTTATTTAAACACAAGAGTCTCTAGCTACCCAACAATAGGTTCTTGAAACTCATTTAACTCATATTCCATGGATTGATCACAATCTTCCTAAATACAAAAGGTAAATTCATCAAAGAAAGTGAGAGGGAGCTCATCATGCTTGAATTCTTCACCATCTACTGTTGACATGTTAAACTTGTCTATCTCAACCTAAAAGACAGTATAATTACTGCCAAGTATCATCATGAGTACGTTCACCTTCAAGGATTTCAACATCTACAAATTCTTCAATAGTTGTCTCTTCCTTTTCTTCTTACTCAAACAAAGAGTAATTAGAAGATTTAAGGCCTTAAATTTCACCATGAAAACACTATAGGTCCTCAATATCTACTCCTTTTGAATTTAGATCTTCTTCTTCACCTTTAAGTTCTAAAATCTCATCTTCACTCTCAGACAAGGTGTGTTCTCCTTTCTCAAAGGAGAGGGTGGGAGGGGAAGAACCATCCTTGACTAGATTGAAACACATTAAAACATCTTGGTTTTCTAATTTAAATTTATTTATCACTTTATTATGATCAAAAGGGCTTTTAGGTTCTTCTTCTTGAGGGAAAGTAGTAGTCTCATCCATGCTTCCTTGGCTCAAGATTTTGTTTTTCATCTCTAGCTCTTAAACTTGATTAGTTATATTATCTTGGAAAACTTTCTCTTGAAAATGATAGGTATCTTCATCTACCTTCTCTAGAGCCATCTCATTCTTTTCAACCTCAAGTTATTTTATTGGTAGATGAGGATTACCCCTCTAACTTGGAATGCTAATTGATTCCCTTTCTTCATGATGAGTAACAAACTCATTGATCTTCACAAGATTTTGAAATGGCTCATGATGAGGAGTTATCTAACTTGAGATTTTGATGCTAAATTGAGAAGTTTTAGGTACATCTTGCATGATCATAGGAGGGGTTTATTGAGGATGTACATACTAATTTTTAGGAGTATAAGCTACTCATGGAGTAAGGAAGGATTCTGATTTGGAATATTGGAATGAATTGGTTCACTAGAGGATTCTTCTAGCCTCCCTTGAGCTTAGACTACCATTTTCAAGAGATTTGGAATAAAAAAGGGTTGGATTTACATGGGAAGATCCTAAGTGGATATGGGATAGGGTACACAATGTTGGTTGCATTGAGTAGCTTGATTCTTCTAACTCACTAGTCTTTCCTCCATATGTTTGCTATCTTGGGATTGCTTGGACAAACATTTTTCTTTATATCTCAGCTATTATTGGTGAATAAATGACTAATATTAAAGCTCCTCTTGATACCTATTTAATTCATCCAACCTATCGCACTCTTCCATTTGCATCTAAAATTTCAAAATTATCTCCCTAACACTCTTAGATTGACTAGGAGAAAAATAATTAGGAGAACCACTTGAGGCGATTCCATGAACAACATTAGCTTGATGAAACTAATAGAGGGTCTCATTAGAATAATAATAATCAATGAATACTGATACATACAAAAACTTTATGATTTATTTTTATTTGTGCACTTGGACTACTTAACCAACCTTTCATGATGATGGATATCTTCTTCTATTACAAAACTTCTCAGATTCAAACTTCTTCAAATATGGAAAGAATTTCTTTAAGGTCCCATTAGGCATGCCAAAAACTATTTTCAATCACACTCACACCCTTGTGAAAGTATTTTCAAGCCTTCATAGTCTATTGAAACATGGAAATAATCCTAGGTTGTGGGTGTCCTAATCAATGGATTGAGTCTTTAGATTCTAAGAGCTAGCTCCCTTTGGTGTATCAATTAGGATCTCTACTCTATGCTACAAACTACTAGGAAAAGGGAAGAAATAAAACTAAAGGAAAATACTATCTAATAATGGTGATACACCTATATTTTGGTTCATGCACTCAATTTGAGATTTTAAAACATTGATTATATAAGAAAAGACTAAATCTTTAACTCCAAATGTCTCCTATGCATAAGTATTTCATGAAAATACTTTATTTGGTGATCAAATCTTGAGGGAAATGATGGGATAGGATTGATTTAAGGCACTAACCAGCCATTTATATCCACTGTAATTTTAGCTAAGAGACATTAAACATATAACATGACCTACATAATTTGATCAGCTAGTAACTAGGTAAGAATCAAGACTTGACCAGGAAGAAAAATTCTATCACTTATGCAAATCACTAAAATAAATACATTATACCATCATTTTGGAATCTAAAAACAATAATCTTTATATTTATTTGAGAAGATTCAAAACTCAATCTTTAGTAGCATTTTGGTCTTGCCAAAAGAGGGATTGATATATTTAAAATGGCTAGAACAACCAACTTATATAGAAAAAACACAAAATACAAGAGGTTGTTACTAAAAATAGGAGAGGATATCAACTCCAACATCTCAAAAGTCCAATTTTAACTATCAAAAGATAACTAAGCCTGCTGATCATATCTTTTTGTCTTAAGCCTTGCATGAAAATCTCTTTTGCATTAAAAAAGGATGGTGAGCTCATCTTGGACTAATATATTCCATGCATGAAAACTACACCATAATATTTAAAATAATATGCCTCTTGATTGAACTTGAAGCTGAGTTGGATCATCGAATGCATGAGATGACTAGGAGATGAGCCTGACTTCAACAAACAATCAACTGAAGGCTTGACCAACCACCTTAAAATAACCTTCCACTTAAATGAAAAAGTCCTTTAAAAATTGAAGCATGCTTTAAAACTATGTTATCTCTTTGAACATCCATCCAATGTTAAACTCCTCAAACCCTTCATGCATTGGAGTCCCCATTTTAGAACTAAGAGAGTTATACCTGAAGTAGCTGCATGTCTTTGCCAAGTTTGAATAATTTGATTATTGTATTTATCATTTATCATGTTCTTTACTATATTCTAAGATTGTATATATTCCTATAGATGGAAAAAACAATACTTTATTGGATATTTTCATGTTCATGCTTGTCCTAGATGCATCTAATCTTGCTTAGGCCACTTTGTATGCTTTGCATGTATTCCTTCAACATTCATTTGGGATTTTTGCTTCTATTAATGTCTATTTCCATGGACTTTTTTCTCATTCATTTCCTTTGGGTCTTTGTTTTCAACCAGTTCTTCTAAAATAATTAACCTCTCAGGCCATTCCCTTTGGTCTTATTTCTTGTTCATTTCCTTTAGACAAAATGTCTGCAGGAATTCTTTTTGTTTATTTCTTTCAGACTTATTATCCATGGATCTTGCCTTTTTCACTTATGTTCATCCTTTCCAATTGGTCCATTTCCTTCAGACAAAAAATTTGAATAAATCACATCTTCATGCTCTTTATAATGACTTATCCCCTTGTTTATTTCCTTCAAATAAAAATTTTGAAGGAATTATTTCAGATCCTTTCCTCTCTTCATTTCCTTTGGACAAAAATTCTGAAGGAATTATTTCAGGATTCTCTTTATTTATTTCCTTTGGACAATTTTTTTAAAGAATTCTTTCAAAGTTTTTGCAATGGACTATTCCTTCAAACAAATTGAAATGAATCTTTTGGCCATTTTGAAATGGTCTCTCACCCTTCGAGAAAATAGTAATAGTCCACTTACCCTTCAAAAAAATTGTAAAGGACCATTTTTGTCTTTTGATAAGAACTCTTTGAAAAAGTTGAAAATAAATTTTATGAAGGTAAAGAGACCCTCCTTTTTCTTGAAATGGACTTTCCTTAAATGAAATTGACCCTTAAATTTTCTTTAATTGTCCTGCTTGACAAGACAAAAATCCCTTTAACCTTATGGAGAAGGACCTTCAAAAATATTTAAAAAGTCCTTCAACTTTAGTGAGATGGTCCCTTTTAGCAATTTGGAAATGGTTTCTCCCTAGAAGTGCCTTTCAATTTTTTTCAATAGACCCTTCAAAAGGAAAATATCCCTTCTCCTTGTAAATATTGAAGTATTCTTGTAAACTTGATCCTTTCAACTACTCTGATCAACATCAATAAGTTTTTTCAAAGAATAAGATAGGTGAAAGATAAGTCCCTAAATCACCTAAACAACCTTCATCCCTATTAACCATGGATTCTTCAAAGACTTTTCATGACGAGTTACTAACTCAGAAAACAAAACAACATGGTATGCAAAAATTTTAATGATAACGGTGGCAAGTTGACATGTGGGCCAAAATTTTCAACAATACATTAAACATCCCCTTGAATATATGGGAATTCCCTTTGAGGTATCACTTAGGAGATACTCTTCTCTCTTAAATTGCACACCACAAACACAAAGTTAATTTTTAGGAATAATGGGATTAACTCCAAAGTGTGGAACCTAAGGCTCTTTGAGCTAAACCTCTGGAGATGGGTTAGCTTCCCTTAGAAACTCAATGTATTAGGTTTAAGAATTCTATGTAGACTGAAGGTTATAAAGATGGATTTTAGTGATGTGTGTTTCACACATACCCCAATAGCCTTTTATGAGGTAGCCTCTATTGATTTAGGATCACTAAAGTAAATCACTTAAATGCATGAGTTGTAGGGTATTCATTTTTATAACAATCTATTGGTATATTATTAGTGGGTGATATAAATTATTTGCCATGAATCAACTAGTTATGAATGAGCCTATATCTACTTGGATTGGGTGGAAAGATGATGATTCTAACTAAGGTAGGTATGATCTCAAAAGATCTCAAAAAAGGAGGGAATAGTAGGGAAAAAATAAGGCCTATGGATATCTTGAGATAAATCACTTCAAAACCAACACTTGAACTTAGGTAGGAGTGTGAGACTTGAACAAAGAGTAATTTAAAAAATCAAAAAATTGAAGACCATTTATTGATATGAAGATTCTTAATAATAAAATTTCTTGATGTCCAAATATAAAATGCCTAATTCCATTTCGAAATTGTAGAATACAAATGCAAAATATTCAAAGTATTAAAATTGCTATATCACACCAACAATCAAATACAATATACGTAGACATGAAAATTCAAGGGGTGCCCAATTTTTAGATTGTTATTACACATTTTCAAGAAGGATTATTATTAACATGAAAAATATATTCAAAAAAACTATAACACTAAATGAATGACTATATTTAAAATGGATAGCTTATACGCAAAAATAAACACTAAGTTACCATAATAATATAACATCTCAAATAATCCATATAATTAGAGAGAAATCAATATTTGCACATAAATATAAAGTCAAGTATAACTCTTTTGAATTTCTTATTAATATTAATATCCAAAATTCTCCTCTCTTTAGGACTAAGAGGTGACATGTATTTATAATATTGGGATGGGAAGGACGCATCTCTTCAAGATTTACCTAAAATTACAAGCTTAAAAATAGATCTATAGGCTCAAGATCATGTAAAAGATACATGCATAATGGAAGTGTCTAAATTTATACTCTATCAAAAATATAATATGTATGTATAATAAATAGATTAAGACTTATAGTTCCACCTTAAATACATATGCATATATATAATCATTTCAAATCATGGTGTTGTTGTGACATCATTAGCTAGAGGAGTTGAAGAAGAAATTGAAGTTGACGTAAGAGTAACTATGGGTGAAATGAATAATAATCCTATGAGAGTTTTTATTATTGTAAACCCAAAATATTGAGTGCTTTGAGCTATTGTAGCAATAACTTTATCTAGTTGAGTAACTAAAACTAAAGATGGAGCTTTCTCTTTTTCTTTAAGTTAATCCAATAATGCACCCCTACCTCAAATTCTTTATTTAAAATATCAAAATTGAGTAAGGAAGGATTAATAATGATATGTACTTTATTTATTAACCTACCTTGATATTATTATAGGCTCTAAAATTTAAATACTAAGGCTTCAACCTTAGTCTATTCTTATCAAAAATAACTAGGTGTAGATCCTCCCCATTGGTTATGTAGATGGTTTCCTCCACCTCCTTATTAAAACTATCTATTGTTGCATGAAGGAGGTTATCAAAATTAAGACTATTAACCAAATTTGTAATAGGATTAATCACCTGAGTGACCTTCATAAATACTAAAATTTCTAAGGCCTCATTCTCATATTTGGTAAATAGTCCCAAAAATGACTTCATATGATAATGCCACTGATAGAGGCATCTCTTTTAATAATGACATAATTCAAGCACTAGGATGCATCCATACAAGACATTAAAATTAAATGGTTAAAACAATTATTCCTTGAACATAAAATCATGAAATTCAACATCTTTTCTAATTGTTTCATCTTGTGCCACAACTTGGTAATGTTTCTCTTGTTAGGTTGAGCAGTTGCTTTCGAGGCCTACATACTATACAAAATATTATATAGCTTATTGGATACACTATGCACATAAATAATAATTTCCTAAGGGTCTTGGGTGCCTTGCATTTGTTTCCACCTTATTAATGACTCCTTATTACTCTAGTGTATTTGCTTTAAGGTTGCCCCTATGGAATCATCAAAATCATTGGAGTTCTCAATATATTCTATAGGGTCCCATAGGTTCTTCAATTTCTTTTCTAGAGGAAAAATATTTTCTCTCTATTCAAACTCTATATCCTCATTTTTACTAAGGTGTACCACCTTCCTCTTTCTCATCCTCTAAATTTTCCGACTCTTATTATCAAATATGGTGGAGATTGTGGGGAATTTAGTTACAACTAGATTTTATCTTTCATCCTTGGCTTCCTACATATCTTTCACCCATTGGGAAACTATGAGAAACCATGTTTATTCAATTAGAGTTAAGAGTGGAGATGAAGAAGGTTGATTCATAGGAGGAGGTGTGATTAATGGAGAAGCTATGGAAGTATTAATATAAGTGGGAAATAGGAGAGGCTAATGGATAATTCTCTCCCTATATATGGCTCTTCTTGGTGAGACCTCAGTTATATACCTGACCAAACTAGGGGTTCTCTCCACTTTTATTATGGCTGAGGATACTGGTGAGGCCTTTAAAATGGGAAATAATATTTGTGCCAACTTTATTTTTGAAATGGATGGGATATAAAAATAAAAAAATAGACACAATTACCTAGTCTTCAAAATGGGCCCTCTTCTCTAGGGTCATTATAGATGAAGGGGAAGGAATTAATGAATCATTAGGAGGATACAAAATTGTGAGATATAAAAAATGGTAGACTTGCATATGGTATTTCAACATTGATATATGAATAACTGATATAAGAGATTACTTAAACAACCCTTTATCTTTGGCTTTCTCAAACTCTACCTCTTCATCATCTGGGTGAGTCTCTTTAATATTTCCTTTCTCTGCTTATTTTATTTTATTAAAAGAATATTCTCCATTTTCATCATTTGTGTAATTAAATAATGATATTAATTCTATTTTTTCTTCCATAAGAAACCCTACCTGAGTTTATCCTTCATTTTATTTCTCAACTTCCTCTAATTTTTCCCTCTTAGGAGACTCATTAATAGTATATAGACCAATATATGGTCTTTATTCCAATGACTTTATCTCAATAAGAGTAAGATAATCCTTGGGATTCCTTTGGTAGGTGACAATGTGAGGAGTGGAAGGTGACATAATTGAAGTAACAATAGTGCTAAGAGGAATCAAAAGAGATGGTGATGAAGGCATGGTAACAGTTGCTATGGAGGAGAGTTGGAAGGTGTTTAGAGGTGAAATTGTAGAGGTACCTTGAGTAAAGGTATCCTCAATAATATATTTAAGTGATGAAGGGATAGACATAATAGATGTGGGAAAATTAGTAACATTTGGAATAGAATAGAAAGAAGCTTTTAATAAATCTAAAAGACTCACCTAGGTCACATTTATTAAGGGGGGAAAGAGTTATGACAAAATTGATCTTCCTTTCTTCTAAAGAAATAGCCAACCTATCTCTTGTAGTTGTTGTGCCCAAAATTTGAGTGTAAGGAGCTATTATTGAGTTAGGTAATTAAGGACTTATAATACCCCTAAAAATATCCCTTATGATCTGAGTATTACATTCTCTTTGAAAAATAGAGTCAGTTGGTTTCTCGTCTTCAGGGTCTTATAGAGGAGGAGGCTAATCCTATTATTGAGAGACATAGGGCTAGGATGGTGGCCACTAGTGACTCAATACTTTCTCATATTATTAGTTAGTATCCTAAGTATTATATTTTAATGCCTAATCCTATACCATGGACATTAACTTATCCTTTATATTCCTCCATACAACCGAATCCTTGGGCCTATTCTAAAACATGGGATCATGGTCATACTCCTCATACCCATAAGAAACATGCACATTATTCTTATCTTAAATATATTTAATTTATCCTCTAATCCTTTTCCTTGGATCCCATTTTATGAATGGTGCTAATTTTAGATTATAATTGGAACTAATTTTATTGGCTTACTAAAAATGTGATCTAACCACATACTGCATTTGGCTGATGCTCATATGAGTATTAAAATTATAAGATATATGTCTTTGACATAGGTCCTCATCAATAATATTATAAAACTAAAAATATAATTATTTTTCAATAATCTTATTTAGAACATGTCATGGTAGAAATAAGGGAGAAGTCATTGTCCCTTCAATCCAATTGATAGTAACATCTGGATAGAACTAGTAGCTCCCCATTTGTGGAATGTCCTCAAAATTTTCTCAAACAACATAGGCATATATTTCCCATATATTTCATGATATATCTGAGGGTAAACTTCATTTCAATTTTTTCAATCTCATACCTATATATGTGAATGAACATAAATGAATGATCTTCACCAATTCTTTTAGCCACATATTTTTCTAAGAGTTGTCACAAATCACAATAGATTTTGTAAACAATTCCCATAACAACATCCATCAAATAAGACATGATGCAAAAAATACCATTTGATTGATCTTGGTCTAGATATAACATTTGGGTCTTTAGTCTTGCACAAATAATTTCTCCCAGTGCATCCAATTGATCATAAGTCAACAAAATATCCAACAAAGAACCCACTCAACCTGAACATATGTAATAATTAGAAATTCATATAGTTTATTAAATAGAGACATTGTTATCCTAACCCCATGATTAAATTAATGATGCAATTGGATTTAAAACCCCCTTTATGATTTAATTTATAGCCCTCAATAATCCACTCTTTTAATTTCCCCTCTACAATGTTTTTTTCAAGCCAAACATTAGCCATGTTTTGATTGGAGGCTATTTCAAGGGAAGGTAACCTAAGATACATATAAAAAATCCCTACTTAAAATATATGAAACCACTTTATTTTTTTCCCTAATATATAAGCAATCATGAGTAAAAGTTCCATTGAAAAACCAATCTATAGAAAGGTCTATCAAGGACATTACCTCTAGTTTCATATCTTCCTAATGAAGACCATATGCCGTGATAGTCAACAAATCATCAATGTACTACTTGTGGGATAATGTAATTTTATCCTAATATGATTATGTAATTAATGATTTTACCTCATCCCATAGTGCATAATAATGGTGTAATTTGAAATCTAAATCACTTTTCTCAAACACTATATTGGTGTACTTAATCATG
This sequence comes from Torreya grandis, assembly GCA_037957365.1. Classification (NCBI taxonomy): domain Eukaryota; kingdom Viridiplantae; phylum Streptophyta; class Pinopsida; order Cupressales; family Taxaceae; genus Torreya; species Torreya grandis. Next base: position 1,213,215 of record JARHVA010003647.1, read on the forward strand.
TCAGTGAAAGCATACAAATAATGGACATTATATTGTTTATAAGTTGACACCATTATTGAACTTGATGTATGCATCTAGTTTTGTCAAAAATACTAGTTCAAATTCACAAACACCTCTGAAGAATTAAGTCTTCTAAACATATGAGAGCTCAAATATGTAGTGATCACTTGAGAGTAGTAACTAAGTGAACTTTACTTCAATGTATATTTTGAATATATCATTCACAAGATTCAAACATTGAATGTATTCATGCACCATTAAAGTAAATAATTAACTTTTAGTTTAAATTCCCATTTCATTATGAAATTTCTAGTCAACATTGGTGGGTTCAATTACCTACCATATGGTAAACCTTCGTTAGCTCTGAATGTTCAATCATTGACTTCAAGACAACTATCAATGATGATTATTGCATGCTTAGGATCAGTTCTTCAAAATGATTATAGGGGTAAATTCCTCATTAATCTATAGATCTATACCTTTCACTACAATTGAATCTTTCATGGTCATGAATTGACAAGATCATGCCATGTGTTGAGATCTTAGAAGTTCATAGATAATGGAAGTCTAAGGCATTAAACCATAAACTAATTTTTTTTTAATCTTCTATGATCCTATTTTAATGAAGGGATACCAAGTGTTACATGTTGAAGGATCTAAGAGCACTAAAATATGAGGTGAAAATAATTTTAACTTTAAACCTTGTTGATGAACTAATAAAGTTTATGTGTCTATGTAATACCTTGAAGAACACTTAAAACTTTGACTACCTTATAATACCTTCATGGGTAACTTTAAGGTATCTCTTATGAGATACCTTTAATACACTATTGTTCATGTTTGAAATGTATCTCCTAGGAAATACCTTGAATTTACCCTTGAAGGTATTATAAGGCCCTTAAAGGTATCACACAGTAGTGCCTTCAAGATGAATGAAAATTCCACTCTTGTATATGTTAGAGGTATTTTCTAGGAGATACCTTCAACCTACCTTTGAGTGTATGACAATTACCTTCAAGCTATATTATACGAGCCAAGTTTAATGAAGGGATGATAAGTGTCACACTTTCAACGATCCAAGAGTATCAAAATATAGGATGCAATGCCTTTTAAATTTATCAAATAATGTTTAAAACCTTAATAATAATTTCATGGGTAACTTGAAGGTATATCCAATGAGATACCTTGAAGTCACCTTCGAAGGTATTACAATGCCCTTCAATTATTGCCTTCAAGGTGAATGAAAATTTTACTTTTTATTTATATGGGTCTTATGTATCAATTAAAGTTTAAACAAGGTATCCTCTAACATTTTAGGATCTTAGTGGATATGAACTCCACTCTAGAGAATGAGTTTCAAGTATGGGTTAAAAAACCTTATGGTGAAATAGGAATCAAATCATATAGGTTTTTAACTAGGTTCATGTTGGCTAAGTTTAGCCCACATACAAAGTTTCTGCCTGGATAGGTTAGCTAAGTATAGTTCCTGATTGACCAAATGATTAAATGGCTTGGAAGAAGGTCTAGGATTACAAAATGAAAAGGATCGGTAGGTTCTCATGGCGTTCATGAACTTCATGAACATAAAGTAGGTTTCATAGGTCTCAAAAACTCATTTTGAGCCTTGAAAGTTCTTACACAAAGAAAAAAGAGCCAAATCATCATCAAAATGTCATAAAAAAATAGATCAGTCTAGTTGCATGTTTAATAAATGAAATTGGGGTACCTCTGAAGTTAAAATATTACATGGATATGAATTTATTCATTCCTATATCATGCTCTACAAATTTGGTATCTTGATGTATTTTCTATCTCAAGATATAAAGCTTCAAAGTTAGACTTGTAAAGTAAAATGTTCATAGGTATGTCAAGTTAAGGCTTCATGAAATAGCCATTTAAATATAAAATTTCAAAGGTTGAACATGGATCTAATAAGTGTCCAAATATTGAGAGATAAAATTAGTTCTAATAGTTAGCATCGACTAACAAGGTTAGTGAGTCTAGGAAGAGCTAATGGCACACGTTTAATCACAACAAAGAGATCAACAGTGAGCATCAAGTCAAAAGGTTAGCATAAATGCATTGATGACAAGTGTTAAGATCTTAGGTACTTGAATAGAGATCTATTGGTGCATGGAAACTAATAATCTAGTGGACCAAAATAGAACAATGGTTTGAATTTAATCATACTAAAGTAGATCAATAATGAATGCGGATCAACAAGTCAACTAATCTTGGGATCTAATGAGGAGATTCCAAGTGTCATAGCCATGTTAGACTATAATAGAATCTATGGCTTATGTTCATTTCTATAAAGGGAGATGTACAATGTGAATTAGGTTAAGGATTCAAAGGAATAACAAAAATATCTTCTGGAATGAATGGGGATCCAACAATTGGCACAATTTGAGAAGGCTTGGATCAATATTAATGGTCATTTTTAACATTTGAAAGCCAGGGAATCCAAACAGAGGTTGAATGTGACCTAGGTCAAACCAGAACAATGTTTTAAAGGGCATATATTACCATTATATATTATTTGATCATCCATTAAACATGGTACATAATCATATAATTAGGATGGTTATAATGAATTTACATCACCATTAAAACATAGTCTTGACCTCTTGTTCAAATATTTAGAACTTATATAACCTATCTTTTAGGGTTGCAGAATTGTTTCATGACTGTGCTAATTGTTATTTAAATAAAATATATGCATATAATGAGTTATTAGTTTCCATAAATGATTAAAGGAAAAAATAGGTATTTTAGGGCCTAATACAGAGACCAAAGATGGAATATTAGTTATTAAGACAAGACTATACAACTTATAATCTTTCATCGATATGATAGCTATAGGGAAACTAATAAATGAGATTGGTTTTTAATTTATAATGAATATATATTCAAGATGGGGTATGGGGTATATATGTGATTATGAAAGAGTGTCTCATATTCCAATATAGTCACAACCTTGACAAGTAGGTACCTACCACCACTCAAAGCAGACATGAAGATGGCCCTATCAAGATTATAGATATGAGGATTCTCTTCTCATATATAGTTAAAGCAAGTGGAAGGTGGCATGGAAGATCAAATAAAAGATATCTAGAAGTTAGAGAAGTATTAAATTAATTAATTATAGTTTATAACTATAAATATCTTTTCTCCATATACTTAGTCATGACTCATCATGTAAAACAAACCCTTGTCTTCTAGTGGATCTCTCAAGTAAGGAGAAAATATTAAAGACTATTAGAGAAAATATAGGGTAATTTGTCAATGAAGGATCAGTCCTCATTGGATTTAAATGTGGTGGAACATTGATTTAATGTGTAAACTCATTGATTGTTCTTAATTAATGTGCTCCCTCTCTTCTTCTTTCCCTTTTTTATATATCAACCATTCTTTCCCATTTTTGGGATGCTCGTTTTTAGGAGTATCAAGAGACTCTTTGAGATATTGCAAGATATTATCCTCTTTATTAGTCTAAACCCTATCAAGCATTTGTAATAACTACCTCTTAATGCAATAATATACTTTATTTACCTATCTCTTGCTTTGATCAATGTTTAGTTAGTTGTGCATGATAGCATAGTGAAGGATAATCTTCTTCATCCATTATCCTCCTTTTTAACCTCCTTTAGTGTGTTTTCAAGTTATTTTAGGTCTGGATTAGTGTTCTTTCTACCATTGATGTAAGCTCTTAGTGAGTCTTTAAACTCTTCTTTATTTGTATTATTTTCTTTAGGAACCTATTCTATGAAATACTTATGTAATTATCTTGATTTTTAGGTTGTCTGAGTTAGCATTGTCTTATGATGATATAATGTGGGTTTGATGTTATGGGACTCTCACTTTTTTATTTAGTGCATCACCTAGTTAACTTTTTTAGAAGCCCTTTCTCCCTTTCTAACCATTTTATAAACAATATCATTATTTTAGGTGATCCATCAAGAAGAAGTTATCCTTTTTCAGAGGTCCAATCCCACCATAAGTGACCCAAAACATGGGGTTATTCCCATAGTGTATCTCAATTAGAGAGAGCATAAAGAACCCTCTCCAATGGTGTAAATTGATGTCACAATAGTATCTAGCATTACATATGGGACTTACTACATTATTTATAGGTGAAGAGTTTTGTTGTTTTCTTCATCCAATCAACCTTAGAAGGCATGTGTGCAAATATCAATGGTGACTCTGATAATCTATTAGCTTATTTAATCAGCCTAAGTGCCTAATCATCATAATCTGGTATGTACATTCAACCATATTTTGATTAGTATGTTTATTCTCTACCTTAACATCACACTTATTAGGTAAATAATGTTTATATGTTCCCCCTAAGTGGCCTTTAAATATCTTATAATCCCTATCATGAGCTTTGTCCTCCTCTCACCCCTAAATATAACCAAGGTAAACCTCCTCTAAATTCAAATTAGTCTTCTAATTCCCCTTGTCAAAACTAGGCTTATCCTGTTACATCCTTATCAAGAGTCAAACAAGAATTATTAGTTTATATTGAGTTGATAAGGGAGAATAGTAAGGGTTTGGATTTTTCTCTATTCATCTATATCCATGTTCTTAAAAGGGAAAGGAGTGTTCTTCAGTTGGTCAAGAATAGATGGTCAACTTGTTAGGGTGAACAACGGTCATCTTGTTAGAATGAGGACATAGTAATGATGAGAAGCATGATCTAGAACACAATTAATGTGTTGATATATTATGAAGATAAATAGGCTCATTTGGATCAGTATTATGTGTCCTGTCTCGTCCAAGATCCTTAGGCTCAACCTTTAAGGGTTCTTAATCATACCCTTAGTCAACATTGTCAAAACTTAGAGAGGTAATACTAGACCAAGGTAGAACAATCATGAATATAAATGAGGGGGTTAATCTTGGAAAAATATTCCTCATTAATTCCATGGTGGGGATAAATATATTCTTATAAGAGTCTTTTAATATGTGGGCATCCATTGAAGATTCTAACTATCCATAGGTTGAGAAGAAAGAATTTAAAGGGTGGGTATTATCCATTGAAAATATGTTTGAGTAGTGGGAAAAAGAGTATGTTAAACCTGAGTCAATCAATTTTCCCTCTCCTAACCCTATGCCCCTTCCCACTCAAGAGCATGAGGCCACTCCATCATGGATCTTTTCCAATACATTCAACCTTGGCTATGTCATTCCCTTACTTGTGAGGCCACCCTCTCCTATAACCATTCAAAAGGAAGAAAAAATGTTTATTCCATACTCATTTCCATCATGGAAATTAGTTCATAAGGGCATAATAAAGAAGGAGGAGGTGTTGGTTGTGGAGGTATAAGCACCAGTTCAAGAACTACCAAAGAGAAAATTCAAAGTCCTTAGCTGGAAGGATACTCTCATAAACTGCAAGCATGGAAAACTTCATCACCCTCCTACCATCTCCCTCTTAGAGAAAGAACCTATTCTACAAAGGATAAAGGAGGAGCTTGTAGTCATAGGTGAACTTGGAGAAGAAAATGCAAGTGTCTATGGAGAGGATATCATGATAGGCAACCCACTTCATTTAAAAGGAGAAGAATCAAGTTTGGATTAACCTTCTTGGCATGGATTTGACAATAATAAACTAGATCCTAATGAGGGCACTCCTCAAGTTGAAAATATAACAGACCTTGAATGGACTACTGAAGATCCATTCTACATAAATGAAGAAGAGGATCAAAAATAATAATTAGAGGTAGGTTCACTTTAAGATGAGTAGTCAAATAAAGATATCCCTAATAGATTAGAGCTATAAAAAGGTAAATCAGACCTTGAACAAGACAAATGTATCCTTTTAGACCTCAGTTGGTCAAATAAACCCTCATTTGTAGTTAAAAAATGAGATGAAATCTTGAGTGAGGTTGATGAAGAAGACATCTCGAGTGCTCAAGTGATATAGTTTGATGAGCTACCACTTTGTATGATGGAGGAGGACCTTGAGGGTGAACAAATATTTTAATGTGAGAATGTGCTTCAAGAAGAAGATCCTGATCAATAGAATATCATCTTGTATACTCCATCAAGTGAAAAGGAGTTGGAGGACTTGTTTGATATCTTAGGAGCAGGCTATGTTCCTCTTAGATGGGACTATGATTTGATTATGTTTAAAGAGTATAATGATGAAATAAAAAAGTGCAAGAGTGAGGTAAAATCTAATTGATCAATGTCTGTATTTACAAAAAGATGTCCTATTTGGTACCTAGTTTGATTGAAAGATGAGAATGAGGAATTATCACTTGTGTTTAATTCAAAGAATGAATTTGAGCATCAAAAAGATCCAAATCAGGTTACTTATCCACTCCAAGATGCTTGTATGTCCTATTAATTAGATTGGTTATGTGAGTTTATTTTTGGTCTTATTCTTGGAGAATTATATCACCAATATGTTAAATATACAATCCTGCTCTATCTTTGGTCAGCTTCCCTCAAGCATGTAAATCATATTACATTAGTGAGAAAGGGTAGTTATTTTATACAACCAATCAATGGTTTTGTATAGTTTCCATTCTAATTGGTTAGTTTAGGGTAGGTAGATTTTATGCTTTCCTCTAAGAGACTTGTGAAAAATTCCTTTTTATTTTGTGTTCCCTTTAATAAGTGCCTTGGGAAATTTTTTTTTGTCCTTGTTGTTTCAATAGGAAGTTATCCAGAGGGGAAGCCTTGCATCATTTCAAGTTAGATAAGAGAAAAGACTTTTGACATCATGCCTAATGGATCAGACAAGGCAACTAGTCTAGATTCTCAAGCATAGCAGGCATGCTTCCCTATGGGTCACCAAAGATGTTGGCTAAATTTAGCCCACATACAAAGCTTCTACCTAGATAGGTTAGCTAAATAGATTTCTTAATTGACTAAATGATCAAATGGCATAGAAGTAGGTCTAGGATTTCAAACTGAAAAGGATCAAAAGTTTTTCATGGTGATCATGACCTTCATGAACATAAATTAGGTTTCACATGTCTTAAAAACTCATTTTGAGCCTTGAAAGTTATTACACAAGCATAGAAGAGCTAGACCATCATCAGCACATCATGTAAAAATTAATAGATCAGTTTGGTTACATGATTAATAAATTCACCTAAGGAGCCTATCAGGCCAAAAGATTACATGAACATGAATTTTTTCATGCCTAGAACATGTTCTACAAATTTAGTATCTTGATGTCTTTTCTATCTCAAGATATAAATCTTCAAAGTTAGAATTGCAGAGTGAAACATTTGTGGGGATGTTAAGTTAAAGCCTCATGAAATAGCCATTTCAATTCAAAAGTTCCAAGGTTGAATGTGGATCTAACAAGTGTCAAAATATTGGGAGATAAGATTAGATATAATGGTGAGCATCAAGTCAAAAGGTCATCATAGATGCATCGATGACAAGTGTCAAGATCTCAAGTACCTAAATAGAGATCTAATGGTGCACAATGACTAATAAATCTAGTGGGCCCAAATAGATCAATGGTGTGTGTTTAATCATATATAAGTAGATAAATGGTGAGTGGGGGTCAACAAGTCAGTAGATCTTGGGAGCTAATGAGAAGCTACCAAGTGTCACAATTGCATTAGACTGGTAGATGATCTATGGCTCACATTCATTCATATAAAGGGAGATCTATGATTCACATGAGGTCAAGGAGTCAAATAATTGATATTAGGATCCTATGGAATGAATGGGGAGCTAATAATTATCATAATTTGAGAAGGCTCAGATCAAGACCGATGGTAATTATTAAAATTCAAAATCCAACGAATCCAAATAGAGGTTGAATGTGACCTAAGTCAAACTAGAGAAATGTTTCAAAGGGCATATGTCACCATTAGATCTTAGTTGAACATACATTAAACATGGGACATAATAATATAGTTAGGATAGTTATAATGAAGTTATGTCACCTTTAAAATACAGTCTTGACCTCTGGTTCAAATATTTAGAACTTACAAAGCCTATCTTTTAGGGTTTCAAAATTATTTCATGACTATGATCATTGAATTTTAAGATCTATGCATACAATGAGTTCTTAGTTTCCATAAATGCTCAAAGCAAAAAATAGGTATTTTAGGTCCTAATACAAAGATCAAAGATGGACTAGTATTTTTTTAGATAGAAATGTATAACATATAGGCTTTCATAGATATGATAGCTATAGAAAACCAATAAATGAGATTGGTTTTCAATCTAGAGTGAATCTATATTCAATATTAGGTATGGGGTAGATATGTGATTATGAAAGACTATCTCATCTTCTAATATAGTCATAGACTTGACAAGTAGGTACCTATCACCACTCAAAATAGACATGAAGATGGCCCTATCAGAATTATAGATATGAGGATTCTTTTCTCATAAATAGTGAAAGCAAGTGGAAGGTGGCATGGAATATTAAGCAAAGAGATATGTTGGTTAGAAAAGTAGTCAGAGCATTAATTGCTATTCAAAACTATAAAAATATTTTCTCCAAAAAACTTATTCATGACTCATCATGCAAAATAAACCCTTCTATTCTAGTGTATCTCTCAACCAATGAGAAAATCTTGAAGACTATTAGAGCAAATATAGGCTAATTTATTGATGAAGGATTAGTCTTGATTGGATTAAAAGTTGGTGGAGAATTCATTTAAATTGGAATCTCATTTATTTTTCTTAGTAACATGATCCCTCTCTTCTTCTTCCCCTTTTCTATATATCACCCATTCTTTCCCATTTGTAGGGATGTTCATTTTTGGGAGTATCAGGAGACTCTTTGAGATATTACAAGATATTCTCCTTTTGATTAGGCTAAACCCTATCAATAATTTTTAAGAAATACCTCTTGATGCAATAATATACTTTATATACTTATCTCTTGCTTTAATCAATGTTTAGTGGTTTGTGCATGATGGCATAGTGAAGGAAAATCTTCATCATCCATTGTCTTCCTTTATGACCTCCTTTAGGGTTTTTTCAAGTTATTTCAGGTCTTGATTACTATTATTTCTTCCATTGATGTAATCTCTTAGTGATTCTTATAACTCCTCTTTGTTTTCATTATTTTCTTTCTGAACCTAGTCTATGAAATACTTATGTAATTAGCTCGATTTTAAAGTTATGTGAGCTAACATTGTCTTATGATGATATAGTGTGGGTTCAATATTATGGGAGTTTCCCTTTTTTATTTGGTGCATCACCTGGTTAAATTTCTTAGGATACCTTTTTTATTATTAGCAGCATTAGTTTAGGTGATCCATCAAGATGAAGTCAACCTTAGCCATAGGTCCAACCCCACCATAGGTGACCCATAACTAGGGGTTATTCCTATAGTGTATCTCAGTTGGAGAGATCTTTAAGAAACCTCTCCAAGGGTGCATATTGATGCTACAACATTTCACTTATAGTGAAATTTATCCTAGTGGAGAAATAAAACCTAAGCAGGTGAGATGTATGGGTGAATTAATCTAGAGTGGGTAGATCTCAGTCAAATAAACTTTAAAATAAGGGAAGGCTAGAGAAAAAAATAAGGTTTAGTGATCTTAAAAGAACACTGCCTAGGTTGTTTTATTAGTGTACAAATATTCTTGAAACTAATTCTTACAACTTTTAGCTTTTTCACACTTAAAGGTAAACATAGTTGTGAATTATAGGAAAGGATGATATAGGAAACTTTATGGTCTAAACTAAAGGTTACTTCCTTTAGAGTATCTCTTGCACACCTTTTATTTGAAGTTTACATCATAGAAAAATAAGGCATCTAAGGTAGTTATGGCACACACTTATAAAACTATATTGATAGAAATCATTCATACACACTAAGAAAAATAACATAGTCTAAACTAGTTAATTAACAATATCTACTAACTTTCAAGAGTGTTTTCACATCTATAGCTAGCATACATTAATTAAAATAATCAAGATCTATATGTAGCTTTTTCATACTTCAAATTACTATATTATAACAACTAAAAAACAAAACTTAAAATCACATAAGTGGTAGGATAAAATGCCAACACAATTGCATGATAGTCAAAATTGACTTTTTCTTGTGTTGGTCAAATCTTCTAACAATTTGGAATATGAAATTACATTGATATATAAACTCAGCGAGGATACACATCATAATCCAAGTGTATATAAACTCATAGTTACATGTTGAAGTGTGAACCTTAGATCTAATTTTAGTCTCAAAATTGAACGTTTTTTCATGCTTATGTCTAATTACATTTATGTCAAAATTAGTTATATTGTGTAATGTAGCATGTGTATGCTTACAATAGTTCAGGAAAATTTACATGTACATTCTAATTGTAAGTAAATTATGAGTAAAATATGCATGTATATAAACAAAATTGAGCTTCTTCTCAAGGTTGACCAAGTGATTGCATGGTTGACGAGATTATTGGAGGCATTGAAGTGGATAATTGTGCTAAAATAGGAATTAATATGTTAAAATTTATATTTTTTTCCAAATACTAATAATTTTTATGCCCAATGTGATATTGATATATGATTATATCCATGTTAAGGAGCATAGCCCTATACACCTTGTTCACTTGTTTCAAGAGCCTTACATGTTCATATTTTGTAGTATTGAAGATAGATCTAAAGATATTAAATTTAGTGACCTTATTTCTATAAAAAAAAATGATTGTTGCCTCTATGTATTCTATGGTCTTCCCTTGTATGCCTATTATCCTACAAGATGTGATCAAAATTGGTCCTACTATTGAGTCCTCTTGTTGAATCCTTAGGTTGAAAAAGATTCAATTCATCCAAAATTTTCCAACAGTGAATCTTATGTTTTTAATACTTTAGCACTACTACCTCATCCACCTCAACCCATTTTATGCCTCTTATTTTTTGATGGCCATCATATTGAGAGCATTGGTAGCCTCAAATGGTGCCATCAGGTTTAAATGTGCATATGACTTATCAGTTGTAAAAAGAATAAGGAATTTGACTTTATTTTGATCTATCTTTAAATAATTAAATTATTTGATGGTCTCTACTATGTGGGGAAATTATTTTTCCATCATTGTACTCATGGCCTCAATGGTATTGTATAATTTAGATGTTGCATTCTAGACATCCATTTTAATTTATGTTGGAGCATAAATAGTTTGCTTCCATTATCTCATTTACTCTAGTTCTTGTTCCATTTATCTTTAAGCCATTTATGTCAATCCATGTATTTCTACCAAAACATATTTATGTGTTTCCATGTAGGATTTAAAATCTTCTATATAGGGGGACTACCCTAGTTTTCTATCTTTCCTCTTACTTAGAGTGAACATTTATTCTCTTTATTATAAAGTGATAACTCTAATAGTGTCATATTTTATTTTCCTCTTCCTCACCCTCTACACATTCCCTATGGATTTTCTTAAAAACTATACTCATGGTGGAAAATTCATTAAGCACAGGATTAGGTATTTTGTAGGCCCCTAACTATATGTATGTTACCCCTATAGAAGGAATAGTTAGGTTGGGTCCATGGGTTGAGTGTCAGAGGCTATAGTCTCAAACATTATATCACTTGATGTTTGCTTCAAATTTTCCTCTTGGAGGGGATTAAGGAGTATATTCCATATGATCTTGTACCAATCCACTTCATCATACCTTGGTAGTGGATGGACTATGTATACTATATTTCTCTTTGTGATAGCCTTTTGAGTGGTTATCATAGTTATCTCTTAAGAAGGATTGGGTGGGGGAACTGGTAGACTTAATTTTATAAAATTAACATGTTACTAGGGAATGGATACTACTCCATTCACCTTATTTATGTCTTTTCTCTTGGTTTTTTGGGGGCTGGATAAATAGTGGAAGGGACTACAATAGGAATAGTAGCAGTGAATATTGGAAGAGTTATTGGAGGATTAGAAATTGAGTAAGGGATGTAAAGGTAGAGGAGGAATCCTATACCTTTGGTACTAATAGAGATGGTTGAATAGTATCAACCTCCACCTTGGGAGCCAAGAGAGGAGGTGGACTAGGAGGGGTGAATGAAATAGGAACAAATAAATTAATTGTAGGAATATAAATGTGGGAAATAATATGAGTGATATAAATTAGGGAGGGCATTGGATAACCTTGTGTATACTAATGTAATGGTTCATTTCCCTTTGATTTTTGAAGGCTCAATAATTTTTTTCTTTGTAATTATGTCTCTTGATTAGAAATATCCTCTCTAATTACCTCCTATGTATCTAGATCCACTAAAGTTCCCTCCATGGTTGGGCTCTGTGAAAGGGACTGAGGCCTTATATTTCTTATATAACAAAGGGTGGTCTTTGGAGATGTACATGGATTTGATTTTGTGGTTGAGGTAACCATAAAAGGAATCTTTGATGTTGATAAAATGTTACCTTGGGTTGGGCCCTTAGAGTCTAAGGAATCTAGGCAGATGGACTTATCTTGATGTCCTCCTAATGAGGTATCTAACACCCCTATTTCCTTTTTCACTTCCTTAAATGTTATAGGGGGTGGTTAGGAAGATTTTCATTATTATTTTAATGGATGAGTAGGTATGCTAGTCTAAAAATTGGATTTGTCACATGCTTAAACTAGTGGGAGTCTAGTTTGTGCCTCCTTTATGGAAAGGGAAGGCTCCCCTTACATGAACTTTATAAGGTCCTCCTTAATCTAAATTTATCATGTATTTTCCAATACTTGATCATCATATTCAAAATTTAAGAATAGGAAGTCATGATCATAAGTTTCATATTGATATTTAATGCCTATCCCCTTGATGTGGTTTTGCACCTATCAATGGGTATCCCAGTCCCTATATGGAAAAGAAGCCAAGGAGTAGTATTTTATATATTTTATAACCTCATATAAGTGCTTCCTAATGGTGTATCACATTTTTATAATCATTAGGTATGATCCATGAAGGTAAGATTTTTTTTTCTTATTCATATCATAATCAATGACCCACCATAGCTAGTAGGCTATCTCCTATTCCACCTCTTTATTTGGAACATACTTAGGGACCCATAAAGTTTTAACCTTATGGCCAATTACAATGATGACTGTATAGTTAGGGTATAGACAATAGTATCCCCTGATCAATAGTGTATCCATTATACTCTTTGATATCTTATGAAAAGGGTATTCATGGATGGTCATATGTAAATGTGGGTAAACATCCTCAACAATATGCACAATATTGTAAGTGTACACATATATATGTTGAAAATAATAAGAGTTGCATATCCTATCCTTTATACAATCTAGAGGGGGATTTAGAGCAAGCTATTAATGATGTATACCATCCCTATAACTATGTCAAGCAAGTAAGACATCATGTAAAAGTGGCCTCATACAAGCCTCTTGTCTTTATGTAGAATGCTATTGTAACCTTTCTCTAATCACTTTTCCTAGAACAAAGGTCAATTATGATGTCCTCAGTAAATCTAGTAGTAGAACCCATTCCAATTAGAGGAATTATATGATAGGGTATCTAAATATCCTATTTAATAGGGCCATCCCACTCCAAATTCCCATTTTGAATTTTGTTATTAGGGTGGGTTTACTATATTTCAAGTTGATTGTCTCTCTAAAGAGCATCATACTAATAAGTACCTTCTCAACAAACTTTTATTTCTTCCATGACAATACTTTATATAGATCATAGGTGGTGTTTAGGACATGAATAGAGAAATACATTTAAAATGCATCATCATAGATGCATGTTGTGACTATATTATTCTCTAGGTGATGTAGGTATGCTGCTCTCGATATCTTCCCTAAAAAATACAAGTATTATAGGAGGTTCATATAAGACATGACTTTTAGAATCATATCTTTTAAGTGTATCTCTTGTCTCTTGAGTGGGAGGAGATCTATGGCTAATCAGTGCTAGGTTAGAGTTGGTTCTCTTCATGTGTGTGCACATTGACCTAGTGTATGGCATCTCATAGTGCCAAGTAGTTGTTAAAGTCATTTTTAATATAATAGGCTCAAAGACTGTGCTGATTATTTTTCAATTTAATCACTCATCTCTCCTATGTATGTTATTAAGTCAAAGACACTAGTGGATAGGGATCTATCATAGGAGAACAAGTGAATTTGTAAGTTAGTTTGAGATCAAATGGGCACATCACCATTTAATTTACTTTAATATAGCTTCAACATTGATTTATTGTTTATGTGCAATTAATATCCAACACCTATAACTTCATTTTGTTTATTTAATATAAACTTTGACACCTCATTTATTGGATATGCCATTTAGGCACTATTGACATTTAGTAGGAGTACCACATCATTTCCCTCTACTAAGTGTCATTTAATAACTTCTTCAGATTTATTTTGTTGAGTAATGAATCTTTTAGTAGTTATAAGTTTGGATTTTAGACATAACACTATTTGTGATCATATCAAACAAAAGTTCTAAACATTTTTTTCAAACACCAAAATGTGCAAAACTCTTCTACCAAGCAAAATCATCTAAAACTTAAATGTGTTGGAGGGACCTATCAATTGAAACTACCAAATAACTATTGTCAAATACCTAGATAAACTAAAGTCTAAAAATAGATACATATTTCTTGAATAATAGTGGCCTAAGAGTAAGTTATAAATAGTGATAATACCTACTGAATGCAAGTTCAATTCCTGTACCCTAAATTCCTAAATACTCCATTTTGAACAAATCCCCTAAAATAAAATGTTGAAGAACTAAATTCCTATGGGATATATAGAGTGTGGAGTTTCAAAGAAAAAAATGTGTTGAAGGGATTCATCAAGTAATTTCACTGAACAAAATTAATGAGGGAGTTCCACCTAGCAAGTCCCTAGAGCACATGAGCATGAAACACTAAAAACTTATGTTACCTTGTAGTACCTTCATAGGTAACTTAAAGGTATCTCTTTGGAGAGATACCTTGAATCCACTATTACACATTTTTTAAATGTATCTCTTTGGAGTACCTTGAAGGTACACTTGAATTTATTATAAGGCCCTTAAAGGTATCACCTAGTAGTGCCTTCAAGGTGAACGAAAATTCTACTCTTATGCATGTTAAAGGTATTGCAGACACTTAGTTTTAGACACTTTCATGCCTAAACAAGGATTATATTTAATTTATATAAAATAACACATATAAACTTAGAAATCACCTAAATTACCCAATTTCATCTATGCAAGGGACTTAATTGCCTAGTGATTTAATAATTTTTGAAATATTGGTTTATTATTCTTAATTTAGTTAAAGGGTCTAAGTAGTAAAATAAGTAAATAAATATGAAATAATTAAGCTACTAATTTATGTAAATTAGATTTTAACTTTGAATTTTCTAAAAATAGTAATAAGAGGGAGAAAATAAGACTTAGTTGAAAACTGACTGATACAACTAAGATAGGGTCTAAGATTCACTATACAGGACTAGGACACTATCACAAATTTGGATCTAACCTTCATTTTATGATTGGATAGGAGCATAGAAAGTGGCCAAGAATGGAAATAGCATGATAGTCCACCTCTACCACTATTTTCCAAGATACCTAAACTTTTTGGGTTTTTTTTGCTATGCCTATATGACCATGTCTATGAAGTTTTAGTAGCTAGAAGTCTGTAGAGCTCCTTGTAGAGAAGATTTTTTATTCAAACCTTACAATCCACTATGCTTTGACTAATTTAAATAAAGAGGTGGGGTTAGTGTGTGTAAGATTAAATGAACATGTATCCACACCCCTTATGTAGGTAGGCTACCTACAAACCAATACTCTGAAGAGGGATCAAGCTATATGTAGTTCTCCCACTTTATATACTTTGTGTAATAGTGTCTATGAAGATGTAAAATGCTAAAATATATGTTATTGAGGTAGCTAAGGACTAGTGCAAGGATTTGGATAAGCTTGTAAGTGTATTGGTTGGATATATGTAGATAATAGGGAAGATTACTTGAGTAGTCTTGCTTGTATTCTAGCTTGCTTAGTGATAATTGCCAACCCTCTCCAAATGATCTTTGAATCAGATTTTATAGGGATCTATTGGTCATGGGTTGAAAGTGATCGCATTAGGTTGACAAGGAGAAGGATGGGGAATCAGAAGAAACTAACCATTGGGGCCAAAAATGCACTTGTATAGGAGAATTAAAAGTAGACAAGAGTGGCACCAATGTTATAGTCCAAGTTTCTCACTATTATCCTAAGCTAATGGGGCCTAGGGGGATGGATTAGTCATAGAAAGAGTAGTTTGGATGAACTAGGATTAAGTCTAATAGGCTATAGATGATTGAAAATCAATGAAAAGATACCTATGAGGGTCATGAGAGCAAGCAAGAGGGACCTATGTGTTGGGTGTCACAAGCCACACTCAAGTTACCAATTTTTGCATTTTATATGAATACATTCCCCCCTTATTATAATGATGCAGTAAAGAAAAATACTAGGATAAAGTAAAAATATAAAGCATGCTTGAACTTACCTACAAGGGTGAATCTCATGAAGTTGTGTGATTCTAGGTGTGCATAGAGAGATCACACTCTGAAGTATGAATTTGTAATAAAAATAAAGAGTAGATCAATTCTTACTGGATATGATATATCTAAAATAAGAATGTACAAAGCTGGGTAAGAGAGAGAGAGAGGAAGATAAAGGAAACAATACACCTCACCAAGTATGTAGCCCAATAAAAAACCTATTATGATGTTGATTGATGCTAGATAATGCTAAGTAATGTTGGATGATGATGTACCAAGAGTAATATCACAAATGGAGATAAGTGATAAATTCCTTGAGAGTGGAATAAAAATAAAAAGGTTGACCCTTTGTCTCTATCATCTCCTACTAAGTGAAGCTAGGTGGTCATGCATGTGTTGATTGATGTTTGGATTGTGTGTTTAATTCCTCTAAGTAGGTAGCTCAAGAATAAAATGGCTAGTTAGTCCTTTATCTCCATCATTACCCCATGAATTGAAGCTATGAACTGATATTGGTATTAAATGTATGTCATATGAGATGTCTCCTAAATCCCATGAATGCTCTGTAAGCTAACAATATTGGTATGGATCGCTGAATGTATGCTAGAAACTAGGTCACTCTTGGCCACTTCAAAAGATAGAGATTAAGATTATATGAAATCCACTCTAAAATTGGGCATTAGGATTGTATGAAATCCATTCTAAATGTAGAATTTATAATTGTATGAAAACCACTACAAAATGATGCCAACCACCTATAGATGGAATAAGGTATGTAATTGCTAAGAATGTTTGGGTAATACTGAACTTAGAAAGAAAAGAGAAATGTGTCATGCACATTACCTCCAATCATTGGTTTATAAAACATGGATTCTAATCTAAAAGTTATACCAGTTTTTGTAAATAAAAATAAATGTGAGATCCATCATGCCACACATAATGCCCCCTATATCTAGATTCTTTTAGAAAAAGTGTTCTAAATTTTTTTGATTCTGAACTAGTCTAACTATGTAAAACTATAGTTGAACCTACTTTTTTGCCTACTTTTGGAAAGTCTTATTTTTTTTACTATTTAGATAAGAGCACAAAAAATGGATAGTAGTGGCACCAACATTTTAGTCTAATCTTTGAATTATTATCCTAAACCAAATCTGGTAACTATTCTAACATTTTCACTATCTATCTTGTCTATTATAAATGGTTTGATGTTTGATTGCTATTTTGTGTGTTCTAAATGATGATTTTTTATCATTAGGATCTCTTATCTCTATGAAAAAACCCCTATTTTTCCCCCTATTTTAAGGGTAGGACTGAAGGCCCTGCAATGACCACCCTCAAAAGAAAGAGTCATGCAAGTGTGTTATGCTAAGAAGATACATGATATAATAATAATAATTAAAAGGATATCTCAAGATATAGAATGGTTTATATTGAGATATTTTTAGATCAATATGGGTATACCTAGATAGATATAACATGAAATAGTATGTGCAAAGTACTGAACTAGAATAATATGTGTTAGTTTTTAGTTATCATGGAGGGATGGAGCATGATGTTCATCATGGCATCCAAGATAACAATATAATGCATGATGAGGATCATGGCATCAAAATTAATTTGATAAGAAAACAAGAAACAATCATACAAGACAAGAAGCAAGAAGCATATAAGAATGGCCAAGGGGCCAATCAAATAAGGGACATAGGAAAATATCACTCAAACTAGAAAGAAAATATACAAGGCATGTTTAAATGCCACATACACATACAATTTGGAAGAAACAAGGCTGGCATGAAATCCACAATCACATAGAGTAATATGGGTAACAAACATTGGAAACTGTCCTAAGGTACACACATGAATAGAAGCAAAGGATATTGGCAAATGTCCTAAGGCACATATAGGAGATAGATAGGAACTATGAAAGGAAATCATGTAAAAAATATAAATACAATCACATCTAACTAGTCAAAGAAAGAGTGTGAAATTATAAAATACATATTAGTATAAGACTAGGAATATGTTAGGAAATACATAAGTTATATATACTAGTGAGATGTCGATAGATTAATCTATGTAAGATAGTAAGTAAAGTATATCAACATGATAACTAGAATGTGTGGTATAGGAATGACATAACATGGATGGTGTAGTTATTAATAAGATGCCCCTAGTGGGTATGTATATCAATGTATTCTCAATTTATAAGTAGGATTACCCCTCAATGGGTAGAGTGAAGCAATCAAGGATCTATATATCACTGCACACAATCAAAGAAGATCAAGTGAAGCATGGTAATGTAGATAAATCAAAAAATAATAGCATGAAATAGAAAATATAAGTATAGAATGATAGTATAAATGTAAAGCATGGATGATGCATACAATCAAACTATTTTTGGTATTTTTGGATGTAGAATCAATCACAAGAATATTATGTACAATAATTTGAAAAATATTTATGTACAATCAATCATAAGAAAACTATATACATGAAATGCTGAGAAGAGATGATACTAACTGATCAGTCTCATGGGAGACTCCCTATCATGGTGTCCAATTTCAAGGAAAGGAATCATGCATGATCATGAAGAATGATGGAAATATTGAGACTATGGATCTATAAGGTATATATGATGTAAATTCTCTACAATCTCTAAATTATAAACTATGGTGTCCCTCTATAACTCTAAGAAGTAGATGTAGTTATAAGGATCTTAGGGACCCATCTAGTTGTAAGAGAATCTTTCTAAACATGTGCTCTTTGTGTAGAAGCTTGAGACTTCCATGATACTACCCTAGGTGTGAACACTATAGCTATAAGTTGTCTAAAATATTGAAACTATGGTTGGTTTAAAAGATACCTGTATGGAAGTTATGAAATATTTGTGTTGGTGATGGAGGCCTCAACTATGTTTGAAATTGAACTAAAGGAAGAACTAAAATTGGTAGAGAAACTAAAACTGGTGGCTAAACTAAAATTGGTGATTACACTATAGAACATGGATCTAAAGTGGAGAGTGATAACTCATATGGAACTCCCCCAACTATAAAAAATTGATTATCATGAATTAATTTCACACATCTATGAACTATAGAAGGTATTTCTCAAATTTTTTGAATCTATGGTTGACCAGGTAACATAGCAAAAACTCATGCACTAGGAACTGTAGTAAATGGTGTGGCCACTTGTGTTGGACCAACTTGTAGAGTAAGTACAATCTCACCCAATGAAATATGTATGTGCCCATTGAATCTAGTAATAACTATGTCCATTGAGGTAATATCCTACTCTAAATATCCTAAATGCTATAATAATTTCATAGTGCGCATGTTCACACTGGATCCATTGTCTATGAGAACACTATGAATAGTATGATTAGGAATTTAAGCTCTAATAAAGAGTGCATGATAATCTGAATCATCCTCAGTGATCTCCTACTTTGATAAGGAGATGAAAGGTCTAGTTGGAACTCTATAATTGTATACACCAATCATGTTGCTTAAAGGATGTAACTAAACTAAAGGTGCCCTATATGTATCTAGTGGTAGATGTGCATGATATGCATGGTGAACTCTTGATGTGTCCCCTATCTCTTGTTTATAATGCTACAAAAAGGGATCTAAGAATATTTTAAAATATTTATCTTATCTTTAATTTTCTTGAAGAGGCTCAACTGAAGTGCCAAGATCAATATGATTACCATCTATAAAATATTATATCTCAAACTAATGAATCTATTTGTTTTATAGCTTGGTTCCCTATGAAACTCACAAAATGCATGCTAATCATATCCCTGTGGAAGAGGCTTTATTGGGTAAACTTCTTGAATATGAGGGAAATATATGATGTTACAATCCAATAGCTATTATAAAACTCTAGTTGGAGAAATTACTAGATTGGTAAAGGTTTGTTGAGGAGGTGCTAATAAAACCACTCACTAAGGGAAAACAAAAGCCACATTGAGTATGGGTTGACTCATACTCTTGCTATAATTGACCTTTAATTTATATGGGACTTTTTTGTTACTCTTGTTTTTTGTTTTTGAGATACTTGTGTACTTGAGTTTATCCATTGAAATTAGTTTGACTTCTCTTTCCTTTAGTGTGTGACACAATTCGGTGAAGGAAGAGAATATTTTAAACATAATTGATTCATGAAAATTTGGTAAGAGAATCTATTTGAAGAGATATTGTAACTTTTGATTGACCATGGGGCTAGTCATCTTAGAAAAAATATTCTTGTATCAAATAACATAATATGTGATATACTTATTTGACATAGTTTATGTTGTATAACTTGGGCATATGAAACCTTATCACCAATTTTAATGCTAAAATTAGCTAAGAAAATGTCAACTAAAGGATTAACTATATTGATTGACTGATTTGGTAGACTATAGAACTATTGTAAAGCATAATCCTTTAGGATCCATGGAAATAGCTTGGTTAGTACCAATCATTTCATACACAGTCTAGGCATGCTATCTGAAAAGCTCTCAAATGTGTCTCTAGATCATTGTTGCCATTATATAGAGTAATATTGGGTTGAATAAAACCTTATGGCAAGGGTGTAAAAGTAATATGATGTGCCAATGGTGTATGTAATAGAGCAAAAGAATCCAAAGCTTGCATAGGTCTAGAGGCACCTTGCTCAAGATTTAGCACCTTAGATTGAAGAGATCGTATCTCTTTCATAGGGGCTAAAACATTAGTAGACAAAGATGTACTAGTTGTAACTAGTGGCATAGAGGTAGGTTGGGTTGCTATTTGGGGTTGTTGAGACATAGTTATCCCCATAGTGTCATTTACATTTGGTTTCTCTATGGTTTGAGAATATTGACCATTGTTTACTCTTTGTTGTTTATCTTATATTATTTTAAGCATGTCATCTTGCATGTGTAGGGTGTTTAGTTAAGAGTTCTTAAAGTTCCCTTTTATTAGTTTCATCAAAATTGGTGTATTGGGCCATTGTTAAGGTAGGAAAATAATTTGAATTTTTTTTGAATTTTTTACAATAATTTATAATAGGGAGAGTGGTAGAGAAGGAAAGTAAATTCCTAAAAATAATGAATTGTAAATTACATAAAAAGGATACGAAGATCACAAACATGTAAGGTGATACCTCAATAAACAATGGGACTCAGTATATGCAACTAGGGTTTGAAAGATGATTATTTTGAAAATTACTATGAAATTTTGAAATTTAAAGTGAATTTCTAAGTGAAATATGTAAGTAAAAAATCAAAAATTTATGATTTAAAGAGACCTAATAGATGCAACTAGGGTTTTGAAAGATGATTATTTTGGAAAATTATTATTGAATTTTGAAATTTGAGGTGAATTTTTTATTTTAATATGCTAGTAAAAAATTATTGGAAAATTATTGGGAAAATACCGGGACCTAGTATAGGCAACTAGGGTTTTGAAGGCAAATTATTTTAAAATTACTACAAAATTTTAAAATTTAATGCTAATTTGTGACTTTATTATGCAAGTAAAAAAATAGAAAAAAATGAAAAATCATTAGGAATTTTACCCTAGGGTTTCTAGGGTTTTAATGCACAAATGAAGTCAAGTTCACCAAATGATTTAACAATTTTGAGAATATTGGTGTATTATTCCTAATTTAGTTAAAGGGTCTAAGTAGTAAAATTAGTAAATAAATATGCAATAATTAAGCTACTTATATTTGTAAATTAGATTATAATTTTGACCTTTTTTAAAATAGTAATAAGAGGGAAAAAATAAGACTTAGCTAAAAATTGACTGATACGATTGAGACAGGGTTTGATATTCACTATGTAGGATTGGGAGACTATCACAAATTAGGATCTGACCTTCCTGTTATGATTGGATAGGAGCATCAAAATTAGATAGGAGTGACATTGACATTGTAGTCTACCTCTAATGATGTTGTCTAGGAGATCTGAGCTTTTTGGGTTTTGTTTGATATGACTGTGTGACCCTATCTATGAATTTTTGGTAGATAAAAGTTTCTAAAACTCCTTTTAGAGTATATTTTCTCTTAAAAACCTATAATCCATTATTATTTGATTAATTTTTAGAAAGAGGAAGGGGGGTTAGTGTGTGTAAGATTCACTAAATGTATATCCACACCCCTTTTGTGGGCACGCTTCCTACATACCAATACTCCAAAGAGGGATCAAGCCATATGTAGTTCTCCCACTTGATGTGCTTTGTGCAATAGTGTGTATGAAGATTTAAAATGCTAAACTAGATGTGGTTGAGGTAGATAGGGATTGGTGTAAGGATTTGGATAATCTTGTAAGTGTATCGACTGGTTGTATGCAAAAATAGGGAAGATTTCTTGAGTAGTCTTGCTTATGTTCTTGCTTTCTTAGTGATAATTTCCAACCCTCCCAAATTATCTTTGAATATGATTTTATAGGGATCTGTTGTTCATGGGTTGAATATACTCACATTAGGCTGACAAAGAGGAAGATGGGGAATAAGAAGAAACTAATTATTGGGGTAAAAATGCACTTATATAGGAGTGCTAAAAGTGGATAGGAGTGGTATCGATTATATAGTCCAAGTGTGGAAATATTTTCCTACATTGACAGGGCCTGAGGGTATGGATTAGTCATGGAAGGAGTAGTCTATCTGAGTTAAGATTAAGTCTAGAAGGCTATGAATGATTGAGAATCAGTGAAAAGATGTTTGAGGGTCTTGAGATCAAGCAAGAGGGACCTATGGGTTGGGTGTTATAAACCACACTCAAGTTACCAATTTTTGCATTTTATATGACTACACACAGAAATGTGATGAGGCTAGCTTAATTGGTACAATACCCTGTAGGCATTTCTAACCTAGTTTATTTCTAACCCTAGTCATCTTATGACATAATTTGACACTTTTAGCCTAAAAATATATTAATTCATAACATTTATAATAATTTTCAAAATCCAAAAATCACTAAGAAATACTAATTATATTGTAAATCCTAATTAACTTGCCTAAACAAAAATTCCAAATCAAATTAGTGAATTTCATTTACCAAAAAAGAAATTTTATATAAATATGAAGTCAAAGGTCAAAAGAGATAATAAAGTGATTTATCATATCTTAAATATTCAAAAATATGAGTCACACCTCACAAATATCTAAAGTGAGTTGTCATGCCTAAAAAATATCTAAAACTAAAGTGTCAAGATTTCATGAATGCCTTAACCTAATACAGACTTAGACTAACTCAACCTAGGTTAATTTAGATTCAACACAAGTAATAATTTAACCTAACCTCCCTATTATTAGAGTTAGTTATTTGAGTTATAAATACAATTTCCCTCACCATATTCCATGAAGATTTTATGTGTAAGGTTATTCTATTGGAATACCTTCTTAAAGCCTTTAAGAGTGGGTTATAATACCTAATTTATGCCAATATTAAAACCAAGCCACACGTGACTATTGGAGAGATGTTACCACCATATAATAGCATTACTAGAAGACTCAAATCATCACATGTAAAGCACAAAAATCCTCTGTATTACATTTTTTGCCAAAAATTTAGCTTCATATTTGATAAAGGAGGGAAGAAATTTGTATTACATTCATCTTTATTTTGTGATCTTACTTATTATGTTATGCTCTCCCTAGTTCTTAGGTAAGAGTGTTTAGTCCTAATGTATTGTTATGCTTGATGTTTTCTAATTTAGACTAATAAGGGACTAATCTACATATTGTTTACTCTTCAAACTCCTAAGGTATATAATGACATGCCTAGTGGGGCCACACATCCCATATGGCCAAGGAGAAAGATATGCTAACCTTAGATTTACTAATAAATGCATTAAATACTTAAAGTTTAGATTTTTAGCCTCCAAATATACATAATTCTATTTTTTAAGGAAATGGAAGCTTCATGCTATGTATCATCAACTTCACCATTTCTACTAGTTTTTCAAAAAAGATAGCTTTGCATCAATGACATTATCCTACTAAGCAGTAGCTTTGTAGAATCATTGGCTTTGGTCTTATTGAAGGGTGGCTTTTTAAGGTGAAATTAATATTTGTTTACAATTTTATTACTTATTTAAATATATTTGCCTTAATTAGTGGATTCATTCTTCTAAACAACAACTTCTCCAAAATCTCTCTCTATCCATGTTTACATAAATCAACATCTTTGCTCTGTTAAATGATGACTTCGCTCTATGTTTTTCTAAACTTGAGAGCTCAAAATAATTTTTTTCTTACTCACTCAATTTTAGGCTTCTAAGAAGGCAATCTCCCTAACATTTTTCAAGACCTAAGGTGGAGACAAAAATTCTTAAGTATTTTTTAAATCTCGCATGCATTCTTCTTGGTGCTTAAAATCCACTTAGTTATATTTATCTCTTAGTTATTTTTGAAGTTTTTACAAGTAAAAACAAGTCTAAGGAGGCTAAAATTTAAATATAATTTTTATTTACTATTTTAAAAAAGAACATACATGTTAATTAGAGTTCTTAAGAGATTTTTCACTTTCTATTTGTTTTTCATTATTAGATAAATTTCAAAGTTCATAGTTAGATTTTGTTCTATTTTTGGAAAATTAGGAACTATTACATGTATGTTCTCCCCTCGACCCCTTTAGGTAACTCAAATGACCAAAATCATTTAGTTTATTTTTGTTATTTGAAAAGTTACATTGGAAAGAGTGTCATGTATGCTCTCCCTAAGATTTGAGTGATTTGGCTAACTCAAAAATGAACTCTAAAGTCTTTCATTTTTTCATTTATTTGTTTTTATGCATTTTTGTTGTGGGAGGGAGTTCATCATCTCCCCATGATTTCTTTATGGGTGTGTTGATTTGTGGTTTCATCTCTTAGAATTATACCAACCCCACTCCATGGTCAGGTATATAAATTGGGAAAACCATTGGATGGGATAGTGGTGAGTGGTTACATTAACCATCCCAATGGGTACCCAGGGTCATGCAAAATATAGACATCACACTCAACTAATTAGTACACAAATGAGTCATTATGCAAAGGAATAAACCCTTGCATAGTAAGCTAGGTGGTTTGGATTCAATTGACATGATTGTTCCCTTATGTTAGCCACACATAGGACCATATACTACATGCAAAACTTATATATTTTAGTCAAAACCCCACTTACCACATATTATCTTTCCAAATGTTGAGTGTTCTTCAATCTATGTTCATGTAATGTATCAATGCTTAAGAGATGGAGGGGAGCATAAAAACTCAACCTACCCATATACTTTAATTATTGGATTAACATTTAATTCCTCATGAATATTGATATATCAGTGGAAACTTTGGCATAAACTATGTACAACCATGTAAATTTTAGATATATGATGAGACATTAGTGATACTTCTATTTTATTTTATTTACATGTGTGATTTTAGACTAAATTTATTTATTTATGTTATCATGTCAAAACAAGTCCAAAACATTCACTTTGTTTGCACACCCATTTTTGCCTAAGAAATGTTACTCTATCCATTTGTGCCACACCTTTTTCCTTATATATTTATTATAAAGTCATTTGTGTGTATCTTATTTAAATGGGGAATTGTTACGCTACCCATTTTGTCTCAAACTTTTTCCTTAGATTTTTTAGTCCAAAATTATTTACCATGTCATTTGTTTGAAGGAGCATTGTTACACTTCCTAAATCAGTCAAAATATATTATTTATTTAAAAACCAAGTTCCAAACTATTTTTATACCCATCTTATTTCAAATGTGTGGTTATGCTTCCCATTTTGGTCTAGCTCTTTTGCCTTAGAAAGTTTGAGTCTTTTTGCATTAAATATGAAACTCAACCTTTCAAAGTGTAAATCTTAAACTAATCAGGTTCACATTGAAGCCTTATCTAATTTAGGGTTAGGTAATATACCTTATTGTTTTTGTATTATGTTACTTGGATTGATTTTTTATTTGATCTAAAAGATCAATTGCCTAAACCTAGCGATTGTTGTTTGTTTCATACTTTGTTTAGAGCATCCTTTTGATCCAAGTTATTTCCACATACTTCATTTGAAGTTTATTATGATGAATTTCAAGTGTCTTAGTTCCATTGTTCTAAATATTCTCTCATGAGTCAAGTATTGAGTCTTAGTGAACCAATTACTAAGTGTCATATGAGCTAATTACCTTAATTTATCTTGATTTTGAGTTCTTTGTTTTTTACTTAGCCTTGTTTTTTGCATTCAAATGATAATAACCAGCTTTGCTAAAATCATTACTATATTTTGATCCTAGTTCAAAATTATTCTACTTTGTTTAGACACTCTTGTTACTAATTACAACCACCTTTAGGCAAATTAGTACTTTAGCCATAGACAAGTTTGAGCCTTTGTGTTAATTTTTTTATTGATTATAAATGATTTGGGTAAATTAGTATCATTTTTTTGGACTAGTCTTGTATTTATTTTATTCTACCTTTACCTATTTTAGTGGTTTATCCCTTTGTGCCTATTTTATAGAGCTAAATGTCCTTTGTTTTAGACCTCAATTATTTGTCACCCTTATACCATTTATTTTTCATGTGACATATCCATGGATCTAAACATGGCACATTACACATGTAGTGTAACCATGTATAATCCAAGTTATGAGAAATTTTTGAACAATGACCCTTTTATTTAAGAGTTGTATGATTATGTGTCTTATGATATAGATCCTTATCCATATTATAACATCCCATACATTAAACAAAGGCATGAACCTTTAGCATAGTATTGGGTGATTATGCCTCCTTATCCAAGCCAAGAGTTAGAGAAAACATATTTATAAATAGTGATGCATATAATGTTAACAATGGCCTAAATTCAACCCACTTATTAAAGTACTCATTTTTAGTAAAAATTATGACATGACCATCTTATGATCGAGGTAATTTAACAATTTTATATAATCTCCACATATAGAATGGAAAAGGAGATTTAAGGGTCTAAATATTGACACGAGGAGATTTAACAAGATTATTATGAAGTTGACAATGATTACACTTATTTTCAAACATGATGTCATACTTTTTGAGAGTGGGATAGTAGTATCCCATATGTAATCATTTTTGAGATCTATCATGTCTACTATAATGGCCACCACAAATTATCCTATGTGATTGATCATTAAGAGAAGGGACTTATTCTTGATTAACATAATATAATATGGTTCCTTTTACATTATTATAGTAAAGTTTATTATGTATAAGAATTAATTTTCATGCATACTTTAGAGTCTAGTATTTTCACATGAATCAACCTTAGGAGGATAAGTATGATGTTTGATGAATTAAATGTTATATTTACACCATATTTTTTATTAGTGGTGATGGATTCAATGTCTAATATTATAATAATCATCCTTAGGTGATAAGTAATATGGATATTTACTCATGTGAATGAGGAACTACAAGTCATGTAGTGCCTGATGAAGATGAAAGAGTGAAGTTGATGAAGCAAGAAAGTTAGTTATGTCATTTTTATCTCATGGGATTGTTTCAATGGTGAAATATGAAAAATATTTGGAAAAAATTGAAGAGAGATGATGATATGCAATAAGGTTTTCATTTTTGCATTTATAATATCTACTAATTTGATGACATATAATTTGTGAATCACCTAAGGAAAGTAATTAGAACATATCTAAATGTATGGTTAGTTACATCCCAAGGATGAAAGATTCATATTTATTGATGTTACTAATTACATAAAAGTTAAATAAAAAACCCATAGGAATGATTTTTCAATAAGGATAGGCTAGGACACATTTGTATCAATTCATTAAAGGAACTTGGTTCCATAAATGTGGAGTGTCCAAGTATCCTCATACAAATTGATGGTAACTTTAGGTAATTATCATAAAGTAAATTTTAAATATTAATTTTTCTTAGAGACTACTATTTCTATATCTTCAAGGGATTGAGACTTCATATTATTGGTGAATTTGTGGATTTAATATTTAAGAGAGACATGTTGATCAATACATTTGATCAAGAGAATGTGTTCATTCGTAAGAGTATATTTAAGGTTTTTCTAAGCTAGAATGGGTGTGGTAGCAAGTTGATCAATGATCACTATGATTTTGATTTATTTTTTAGTTATGATTATAAATTCAAAATCCATTAAGATCTATACACTTTTCAATATGATCTCTAGGAAATAAAAACTTAGATAATAAAATATGAAGGGGATCATAATGAACTATGACATATGTGGTCTGATAAGTCATACACTATTGAATTTTTTAGTAAAAAAATAGATTAAGAGATAGTCTCACTACACATTCATGTATCAGGTCTCATAATCTATCAAAGTGTGACAAATATATTAAATGGTATATTATTTTATGGACTTATCTTGTTGTGCAAGCATTACCCCAAATGAGATTAGGGTAGGTGATGTGTAAAAGATGAGAGAGTGATCATTAGAAGGTGGTCATAGAGTATGAGGATGAATTAATTATCTATTAATATTATCAAAGGCTTGCTAACAAGCATTAGTCCATTCTAGTAAAATGTCTTTATTAATAATTGATTTTATTAAGTATGTATGGTAGGATAAACAAGGAACAAATATATGGACTTCCATAAGTTTCCCAAGGTAAGTGTAAAATATTAGTAATGGATGAAGGTGTGGTAATGTTAATAATAGAATTGATCTTAGAGGGATCCATGTCAATTCCTCAAAGTGAGACCAATTTAATCCTAAGAAACTTATGGAGATAGCACCAGAGATACACATAGGTTTATACTATTATGTGAATGAGGTCATGAAAGATGTGGGTTATTTCATGTTGATAAGTTGTTCTGACACTTTTAAGTCTAAGAGGGATACTAACATAATATATGTTCCCCACTCAATAGTATATGTGGTTTTATGTTGATATTTTAGGGCCATATGTGTATAATTATACCCCATAAAACCTTCCGTGTGGGAAATAATCTCATATCAATTTATATAATTAAAAATAATAGTGTTAAAGGAAAATTAAAGTTGTCCTTAGGACATGATAAGTTAAGATTATAAAATTTTATATAAATGTGAATGACCATAGTAAATTTATTATGAATGGTTACTATTTTGGATACCAACTCTATGTAATCTATGGTCTATATGAACTTAAAATCTAGTAACTTGATGACTTGTTTTGACATAAGGTGGAAACCTCAAGAGAGAGATCTTCCATTGATTTTGATGTATGGGTTTCACATTTAGATAAATCACTATGTTATAGACAACTATGAAAATATTTATTTCAAACATGTATTCATATTACCAATAAAATAATTTGTGGCATTGATCTAAAAATAGGCTATAATTATGTTTCTATTCAAGGAAAATATCTTAAAAGATAAGAATATACTTGGGATTCATAAATGTCCCAAAATTAATTGATTAAATTTATTTGATAAGGATTGCATTTCTATCTTGAAAATGGGAACAATATTATGGTTAAAATTAGTGATGAAATTACTAAATA
The DNA here is from genome assembly GCA_037957365.1 of Torreya grandis. NCBI lineage: Eukaryota > Viridiplantae > Streptophyta > Pinopsida > Cupressales > Taxaceae > Torreya > Torreya grandis. Next base: position 1,243,111 of record JARHVA010003647.1, read on the forward strand.
GGGGAGTCAATTTATCAAAATGGACAAGCTTGTGATGTTGGCGGTGAAGTTGTGGCTCTTTATAATGAAGTAATTGTAGGAAAATTTTTTACTAGGAAGTATAGGTAATGGGATATAATATTTTATGTCTACCTCAATATTTATTACATGATTACACTTATACCAAAATTAGAATGGATTTATCTTACAATTGTATCTTTAACATCTAAGGTTCTCTTGTGATCTTACGGATAAGTTGATGTTTTTATACTATATCATCTTGGTTGATATAGTTTAGTACAAAAAAAGGTTAGACTATATTGACACATTATTATTATAGTTACCTAAGGAAATATTGATATTGACTATATCAAACTTGCCAATTTAGTTGTAATGAATTTGGGATGCTAATAGAAATATACCAGTGTATCATAATTATTGGTAAATTTAATTATCTATAGAATATTTAACTCTATAATTCTAGATGGTATAGTTATAAAACTAGGGAAGGGGATGAATTGTATCAGATTGGTCGAGACAGTTAGCAAGGTTAAGAAATTTATGAATGGTATCAGGTTGGCTAATACCATCAAGATTTCCTATAAAATAAATAATATATTTGAAAACCCATGGAATGTTTTCTAATGGTGGGTTGATAGGAGGAACATAACCATGATGTTCTAAGCCATTCTCATCGTCATTATAATTATAAGATATATGAATGTCTTTATTAAAGGAGTTCATTTCAAGTATAGTTATTTTACAATTAATTACATCCAAGTTCCATGATTGGGATTGAGAAAATTTGAACTCATCATCATATGATGGAAAGATGTTACACACGTGTGATTTGTTGATGATTTACTTTATCTTTTGTAGATACAAAAATGTTGACATAATTTTGCGGGGATAATGATATAGGATATTTTAAAAAATTAGCCACCTAAAATCATTTCATAAAAATTCATCTTCTATATAAGAAGCTTCATAGGCATTGCATGGGGGTAAACTTTTAGTATTATTATCGATAAGGGTATTTTTACTATTTATTGATAGAATATATGGAGGAATGTATTCCACTATGTACGGAGGTAGTATGGTGATAATGAAAATAGTTTTCAACTCATTAGGTATTTCATCATTAGTTCAAAAAGAGTTACTTGAAATTCATGATGTATGTTGAAGAACTTAGGAAGAGGAAGAGTGTTGATATGATAAATGGTGAGGGTAAGATACTAGTTTTTGGGATTAGGTGATCTAAGACCTCATGTGTTTGGATTTTCTTCATTCTTATAACATTTTCCATTGTGATTAAATTTAATGCATTGGCTACCAAAAGATTTGCTAACATTCATGCAATGAATCCAAGGAAAGGCCTAAAATATGGTTGTAAGAGAGTGGAAAATATAAAACCATTAAGCTGGTGCATACCATTTTCATTCCAATATTAAGAGGGATAAAAATTCATCTAAGAGAATTTTGAATGGTTTTGTCAAATACAATAAATGTAAGTCTTGTTTTTTAAGCTCATATTTGTAATATTTAAACTATTGGATTAATAATATATAAGTAACATTAATTCTTAAGTATTAATCAAATAAATCTTTCCTTATTAAATTATTTTTCATCACAATCTTGATAAAGAGTGGTGGGTCTTTGACTCAGAAGGGAATTTCATCATTAATCATGTCTTATTCTAGAAACTCTATGGAAAGTTTCTTAAAGGAAGAAGGTTGATAAATGGTAGCAATATTATGGACTTAAGTAGGTGAATTACCTTCATAAATTTTGGTAAGTGGTTTAATTTCATGAGATTTGGATTCTTATATATCTTAAAATGTTTACATGAGAATTTTTCAATGATATGGTGATGTTTTCAAGAGTTACATTAAATGGATTTAGAAAGGCACAAAATTAGGATAATATAGGAAGTTTAATTATGAATTAGGGTTATATCCATAAATATTTATAACTTTATTGACCTAATAGTGAATTTGGGAGTTACGGTGATATAAATATTGGATATACTAGGTTGAGGCTTTGATTGTGGAGAAGACTCATCACTATGTGGCAAGTTGGGAGAATATGTATTTATGGTATTAGTATCTTTAAGAATACTTATTTGGTCTAGTGATAGGATATTTATAGTTAATGAAGGGATATAAAGGTTTGATTCAAATATTTGAGAATAATAATTTCATTGGCATCTCAAAGTGGAGGGATGTAATGTTAATTTGGTTGATTCATGATGGCCTGAGGAGGCTAAATCCGTTTGCAAACTATTATTGAATAATTTGTGAAAAGGATTTTGGTGAATATATAGGATGATTATAATTGGGATTTTGACTATAATTTATTAGAGGAGGGTTGGAAGATGATTTATGATTAGGATTATATGGGGGATTCTCAACATTAGTTTTCGGAAAAAATATTCCAATGTTGGTGTTAGTTTACCCATCTATTGTAGCGGATGGGTGAGTTTTTTTAAGACTTTCATTATTATATGGATTATAAATGGTGTTATCATAAATATTATTAATAATATGGTTAACATATTCTTGATCATTGGTTTGGTTATTTTCAACCATATTGCATTCGATTGGTCTATAATGATGGGAAAAATTGAATATATATAATTTTCATCAATACTTTAAAAGGTGGGAATTAAAAAGAAAACAATATAGAATCTAAATGGGTTGATTATTACCATAAATATTCTAAGAGGTGACATCAAGGTGAAAAATTATGATAATCTAATGTGGAAAAAAGTTGGTCATATGAAATTTATGGTAATGAGTAGGCCAATACAGATAGTTATTGGATGTGGACAATATAATATATTTTATTTTTTTATACAATTTAGACACTAAGTATATAAATTATATTGTATTAGGATAGATGATAAATTAAGAAATAATATAGGTTAAACTAGCCAGTATAGTTGGACAAAAATTCAAAAGTGTATCAAGTTGGATGATGTAATTGAAAACTCATATAAAATTGTATTGTGTTGGATGATGTAGTTTTCACACATATAATGTTATCAAGATCACCTATACCATATATAAATAAGATAATAATTTAACTAAGAATTAATAAGATCAAATAAATAATAATTTATAACTTAGAAGGGTGTGTTTGACTTGTAAGCTCTAAAATATACCAATCTCATGCATAAATAATAAAAAAGGCTAAAAGGGAATTGACTATATAGGATTTCATTATCCTATATCTACACTATCCCATATCTAAGTTATGTTGAGATTAACTTCTCTAAGGTAACCACATACTAGTGGGATAAAAAATAAATTGTCTAAAAGGCTTCCTATTGGATTAAAAACAAAACCCTAGGCATTTTATATAAATAGGTACAAGGAAACTAAATTACATGTATATCTATTTTCTAATGGCTTGATTAATGGGTCTGTACTCCTCACACCATAGCTTAGGTAAAATTGATGACCACTTGGCCTTGAAAAGTAGCTCATAGGGTTTTTACAATTATGGGAACATAGTTATAAGAATAAACAATGAAAATAAAAATAAAGATGTTTAAAATTGAAAAATAAATTTACATGTAATGTAACGAATAAACACTCAAAATGGTATTGGGTAAGTCGATATTGTTGGTAGAAAACACATAATTATATTGCATTGATAGATATAGTTGGTAAAATATATAGATTATATCAAGTTGGTAAATATAGTTGAAAAATAGAAAATGCCTAGGGTTTTGTTTTTTATTCTTGGCCAATAAATTTACTAAGAATAATAAACAACTAAAAGTTTATATATGATTATTTTGACTATATTACTAATAAGCTAAAAGAACAAACATGAAAGTTAACCAACCAAATGAGGGATAGTATTAATTTTGGGTTCATCCTAATTTATGTATGGGCTAGTATGACCTAAAACTATCCATTTTATCTAAAAATGATAGGACTCAAATAAAGTTGATTAAATAGAGCTTATGCATACTTGGACGAGTGAATAAGGACCAATGATATCCATAAATAAAGTAGACGCTTGCTTAAAACTCAAATGTAAATAGGGAAGTATTATAAATGCTAGGCTTACAACATAAGAATGTATCTCTCATTAGATTTAAACAAATGAAAATGATTATAATTATTATTCTAAAGATGTAAGTAAAGTAACTAATTGTTAAAGGGTATAAGGTAAATGATGGGTAAGTTATTGTATATATGGAAAGGTGAAATGATTAACCAAATGGAGGTCTATGCAACCTAAGATGATAAATGGAAAGCCTAAGTAACCCTATATACAAACCTATTTGGTATAATTAAGAACCTAAATAAGGATACAAACATACATCCACAAATAAATAAACAACATGTAATCTACAAAGTAAATAAAAAAGAAAAGGATAAAAATACATACCTTGGGGTAGACCCATTGACATTTAAATCTACCCTTGGATTGAAATATATTTTTAGGTTAAATACCTCAAATGTCTATATGAAGACCTAAATATCCTTATTTAGGGACTCCAAATGACTCCTCATATTTAACCTCAATGACACGACAAGACAATACCTCAAAGAAAAGATTCTAAACCACTAAATATCCTAAGTATTACTTAGGTGGGGGGGGGGAGGTGGGTGGAATTTGAGTGTAGTTAGACTGTAATAATGTGGCATATCTTATTGTTAATGAAATATGACTCATATATATATGTGGATACAATTCCCAAACCAACCCTAAGATCTAATCCAATGGTATAATCTAGGCTAATATAGTAAAAATGTTAGAAGATAAATTCATAGATGTATTAGGATTACTAATACAATACAAGGAGGACTTAAGCATGATATAAATGGTATCAACTAGACTAATACTATATGATATAGGAAAACTATAAAATATACATGGAAGGTAGATGAAGAGGATATTTGAATAGAGACTTAGATGAGGTTAGACTAATAGTAGATATGGTATGACATTATAATATGAATAATTATTTGGAAAAGTACTACAATCCAATCACACCTCATTCCTCATACACCATTAAAGGAGTATTATTAGGGATATCGATGCCTCAATATGTTTATACAAGATAAATCATTATTAATGTGATAAAGTGAAAAACATTCATTTTATACATGTTTATTTATGAAAATCTATACCTATTATGGATTATTATGCATGATAATCATTATCTCTCTCTCACACACATACATATATAGTTCTAGGAGCAAGATTTCCAAATAAGGAAGATTATAGATTTATCCCAATGGATAATGAAGATATAAAAATATATTTGTAAGAGTTTATAAATAAGGGCTTGATTAGAGAGAGTTTGAGCTCATGTATAGTCCCAACTATAATAACACCCTAAAAGGTGTAGAATGAAGAATGTGTATGTATTTAGTGAAAATAAATAAGATCACCATTTGCTACTGGTTTTTGTTACCAAGTATGGATGATTTAATGCATTTTTAAAGTGGATCCAAATACTTGATCAATATATATTTAAAGTGTGGGTATCACCAAATTAGAATAAGATAAGGTGTTGAATTTAAAACTATATTCAAGATAAATGATGTGTTGTATGAAGAGTTAACATATGCTCTAATTACATTAATGAAGCTCATGAATGATGTGATGAAACCATTCATAGGTAGGTTTGTAGTTTTTTATTTTGATGATATTTCAATTTTCAATTATTCCATAGAAGATAATTTGAATCATTTGATATTAGTTGTGGATAAGTTGAAAGAAAATAATTTTTTAATCAATTTGAAGTAGTGTAACTTCATGTAAGAGGAGATAGATTATTTTTTATTTTTGGTCTAAAATGAAGGGTTAAGGATAAACCCTAAAAAGGTGAAAGGAATTTTGGAGTGGAATTTACAAAATATCATGTTGAGGATGGAAGTTTTCATGAATTATTAAGCTTATGTTAAAATTTTGTGAGGAAATATAGTAATATATATTATCTTATAATGCAAATTATGAAGGGGGATAAAATATAATTTTCATTGGATAGTTGCATCATAGAATAGATTTTGTATCTTGAAGAATAAAATAATAGTAAAATCAATTTTATGTTACATAATTTTTGGAATGTGTTTTAAGTGGATTATAATGCAAGTGGAACAACCATTAGAATAGTGTTGAGTTAATAAGGTAATGTTATTGCATATTTTAGTTAAATTTTTAATGAAAAAAATATAAAATATCTAGTTTATGATCAATAAGTTTATGCAACAGTAAAATCACTTAAGAAGTGGAGGCATTATTTTATAAAAATAATCTATTTTGTACATTTATCACTAGGCCCTATAGTTTATATACATCCAAGGTAATATATTTAGAGGCATATGAAACGTGTGAAATTTATTCAGAGCTATTATTTGTTTTAAAGAATAATATAAATAAATGTTTGAGAATGATAATATTGACACACATTTACCATGCATGAATTGAGTACTCAAACAAAGTCCTATTAAGTCATTATCTCACACTTACAGTATATCTTATGACATAGTCCTTCCATTATCTTGATATATACCTATAAGAACCTCACTATCTATTTCAAAATTATAAATATCCAACACATGTGTATGCAAGTGGTTTATTCTAGATATGATTAGTATCACAAGTTAATAATGACTTGATTTAGTCAGTATTGACCCACTTCTAAAATGGATTTTTTTATAATATCAAACCCATATTTAGGGTTAAACCATCATCTTATAATGTTGGTAGAATAATAAATTATTAAATTTAATCCATATATAAATAGATCAAGGTCTCATTCAAAATATACTTGATATTTATTTATGACACATCGATAGACTATAAAACATTCAAAAAGTATACCTTATTCTTTCCAATTTACAAATATATCACTAAAACTAGTCACAAGCCATCCCTGAATCACTCGAAATCAAAATCAATGCAATCATTGTCAAGTATCATGGCTAATCACTAAATACATACATATATAAAATAAAAATATTTGCACATTCATACTATGTGGGAGAACTACATGTGTCTAGAGCTCCCTCCTTAAAGTATTGAATAGTAATCAATGGTCAATCATTAGTCATGGGTGATAAGGATCAACATAGCCCATTACACTTTTCACCCTTTTGATAGGTTTATATACCTCATAACCACATTTAATATTTCAAGATAAAGGATACTAATATATAGATTTATACATGTTGTTAGGGTTCAGATTATAAACACAAAGTTAGAAATGATAATAGGTGAGCATACAGTCATTATGTCCTACTTATGCATAGGTTAATAATAACCAGCATGTTAGTATCAACCAGTGATATTGACACAATATTTTTGAACTAACCCAACTTAGACATCAAATAATTTATAAAATAAAACAAAACATAGGCCTTATTATCCATGATTATCACTTCTAGGATACAATCATAATTAGAAATTCACCTAAAAAACTCTCATGATATTCTTAGTATTTTATATATTTACAAGATACCACTTTTATCACATCAAGTTTTCCCTATGGATTATTTAAATGATTAATTAGTGGATTATGTTGTTAATGACAAGTAAATATGTTGTTTATTTTTTGTATAAATTTATATATGGTGTTGTTTGATAGATATATTACTTATTTTCATGACAAGTATATAAATAGATGGTTGTTTCATATATTTTATTATGCTTATGATCATGATTTTTATAAGATACTTACATTCAATAGTTTATCATGGATTATTATCATGATTCAAGCTGACTACCTATTTTTTGATGACGTGGATGTATGAATTTTCTACCCTCTTAGATAGTTCATAGGGAGAGTGTCATCCAAGGGGGGTTGTAGACATCAATAATGGGGATTGAGAGAGATGGATCCAAGGACCCATGCACAACCATTATCATCTATTTGAAATGAAATAAACTATGTTTGCATAAACTATTCTAAACTTTGTTTACCTTGATTTCATTATGAGTAATAACTTGCATATGTGTGCCAATTTGTTTTTATGATATGATACTTATCATTTCATTATGCATGGTAGAAACATAAGTATGTCAATCTATTTTATTTACTTATGCATCATGTTAGTTTATCACATTGTGTTTTTGATATATAAATTAGGAATTGAGCTATTATATTTTTTATTTTTAGAGGTTAAATGGTGGTTATTTAAATGTAGGTTTTTTATTGTCTTTATCCAATCATCAAATACTTTTGTTAATGATAAAAATAATCATAATATATATTTAGGTTCAAAATTCCCCTCCCCAATGCAAATTGTTTAGTTTCCACTTATAAATTTTATACTTGATAAACTTTTCCTTAGAAAAGTGGATAAAAATTTAGGGTTTTAATTAGAAGCTTTGTGATACTTTCATTAAGATGTTCCATTTACAAAAAGGTAAAGGGATTTGAGTTAATATTTTATTCAACTCTTGATATGATGGTGGAGGTTTGACCTTGCCAAGCGAAGAAGGGTGAGTTATTGACTTCCATGATTGTATGTTTAGATGAAACTACAAGTTCAACCAATGGTGTCAGAATGATGAATTAATTATCACAAGTTTCATGGGGATTAGTGGCATAATAGTAATAATTTTTTAGGGTCATGAAAGATTTTCATGAACAAAAGGAAAAGGATAAGAATGAAGGCAAGGGGAAAAATAAAATAACATGGTAGAAGGAAAAAGAGGAACGATAGGAAGAAGGGAAGGCAATAACTTAACACATTTAATGGTAGGATTCTAATATCTAGGTCATTTTTTTATTATTAGTTTGAAGAAATTCAAGAAGGAAATAATATGGTTTTCTATAATAGGTTTTTTATTTATAATTATTGGTATGAAAGAAACTATTATACAAACCTTGACCAAAAAAATTACAATATTAGATATATATACACGAGGATGAAATTTGGTTCCATCCTCAGGCCTATAGATCTAGGAATCAAACCTTATATATATATATATATATATATGGTCTTCTTTTAGTTTTAAAATATGTTATTGGGTTATATAATTTCCATGTAGCATGCTTGAATAACTTTTCCTTTCAATACCTTGACCCACTATTAGCTTTTGGGGGTTTACTTTGAAGGGTTTTTTAATTTACTAGTATCAAACATTATTAAAGGAATATACATGAAATAAAAATAAAGAAAATATATATTGAATATAGGACCTATGATTATATTTTGACTTGTCTTTTTTAGGATCATAGGTTTATAAATAATTTCATACACCTGCCTGTATGTAAAAATGTGAATATAGCCTATTATTCTTGTTGTGGCTTAAAATAATAACTTAGGTTATAAAATGGTACAATTATAGGATGTGATTGTTAAATGTTATAACTAGTTATAGATTAGTTCTCTTTAATGGATTATTAAACACAACTTTTGGAAAAAGGGTGACAAAAATAAATAATTTAAAAGGGGATGAATATAAATATAACTAGACAAATATATTCATATTTGTGTATATATGTATATATTAATAAATACATGAATGATTATGTTCCCAAAATTAATAATATAGGTCTAGTTAGGATCCCTTTTGTGTTGGAAATATATACAATATAATAATTCATTATGATATAGCTCAGTTGTATGTTACCATAAGAATAAATATGAATTTTGAACTAGGTAATTGAGGGAATCTGCATAAGTATAGAAGCTTTCAAAAATAATAAATTGAAGTAGTAAGAGTTTTGTGTATATATGTTAACTATTACCTCTTCATTCGATGTATAAACATTTATACCTATACAAACTATATAGAAGATCCAAGACATGATTAAGGACTTGTGATAATAGATAGTTGATTTCATCTTTATAATGTTTCAAAACAAAATGGTCAAGAATATATCATGATAATAGAAATATTATCTTTATGAAGTTATTAAATAGTTCTATAAGGCTATAGGTGATGATTTAAGTTTTTAGGTAAGAATAATTAACATTTGATTACTGTTATCTATGATAAGTTGCTTTTGGTTAGTTTGATTTCAACAATATTGACATATTAAGAATATCCCTTTTTTGAGTAGTAAAGATTAAAGATTAAATTGTATGGAAATATGTGGTGGATCTTATAATTTAAAACATGACTAGAGTATAGTCTTATTTGGGAATAGTTATCTTATTTAATAAAACATGATGAAGTAAAACATAGGCAATAATTGTTTTGAAATCACATTCATGGATTATTCATATTGACTTAGAGTAGATAACATACTTGTATGCATAAATAGAATGGACTATTAGATGTAGATTTATTCAGCTATGCATATTTACTCAAATGAGAATTATAATATAAATAAATGTTTGGAGTTTAGATATACATCTTATTTTTTGTTATATTTTAATAAACATATTTGATATGAAATCAGGTGCATTGATAAGTCTGTGTTTTAATCTTAATTATTGAAATCACTTGGATTCTTGATTTGTTGATTGTTTACATAATTTATTATTTCATGGTGTTGTATTTTTCTACTTTTGAATCTTTATAGGTAATGTGTTGGGATAATAGGAGATACATATATGATAATAATAGTGGGTAACTCATATACTTACCCCCTAATATTGTGATGTTATGATTCAGTAGCATGGATTTATATGTGAGTAAAATTGACTTAGATTATTAAATCTAAATTATATAATGAAAATTTTTCCAAATTAATGTTATAACTGAGACACTATCATTTCACTGTACTTCTGATTTACATGTTTTTTTATATCATTTATACAAAGGAGAAGATTCCATGATATATTTGATTGTTTAATGTAAAAGTGTTAGTACACACATGGTTCTAGGTATTTTTTAATATCTTCACTATTTTTATCTACCCCTTTATGAAGGGTAGGTCCAATCCCAATAGGGAGATGTGCAAGAGATTTTTGGTATATGGTTGGAGGTAAAGTACTCAGATGATGATATCCCTTTATCATATGATTTAATTAGATGGGATTTTACTTAGGCTATTTTATGAATCATAGAGTTGTTTTATGTATCTCATATTATATTAATGGATTCATTATTTATATATTTGGAATTATACTACATTATACATTATTATTTGATGGATATTCAACATAATAGTAATTATGTCATTTATAAAATGTTCTAAAATTATAAATAATAGTAGATTTAAGCACATTTATGACTGAAGTATGCATTCATCAATAGTTATTATGATTTTTTCATTCTATTGTACCTAAATTTAGTATGGACTAGTTTATTACTTGAGTACTAAATTGATTTGATTCATCCAATGGGCTAATGTAATTTTAGCATGTATTACTTTGAATAATTTAATTATCAAGTATTGAATGGTTATCTATAAATAATCTTAAAAATAATTACATGAGAAAAAATATTGTAACTTTTGGTTAACCTAATGGGGTCTAACATTATGGTGTCAGAGCTTACAGTTTATATTTCAGACCCAATGAGTCCACTAACATAATTTTATTCACCTAATTTTCATAAAGGAGAATGGATTGAGTTCAATCAAGTAGAGAGGGAACCTATAATGCAAACCCTTAAACTAATCTTAATCACCTAATAATGGAATAATTTTCAAAGCTTGATCATATTCTTGATGTTTTGAATGAGACTAGAGATAGTATATAAGTTCTTAAACAAGAAGTCATAGACTAAAGAAGAAGAAGGTGACTAAGAAGTTCAATAGGAACAACCTAAGAAGAAATAAATTCCTTGGGATAAAAGGCATGAGTAATTGTATCAAGTTTATAGATCTTAGTATTTATAGAACTCTCATGACATGAAGAAAATAAATCCACCCAAGTTTGATAGTATAGTTTTGGGTGATGGAGTTGAAACTTGGCTCATAGAAATAGAAAACTAATTCAAGATTTAGAACTATTCAAAGGTAATTAAGGTTGTGTGGGGATATTACCAACTAGATAGTGAAGTATCAACCTAGTGGATAATTATAAACTCAAAATGAATTTGGATTCTACTACCACCACATGGGAGCAATTTATGACTCTTTTTAGAGCACTGTGGTTATTTCAGCTCTATTTTGACCAAAAGTTGATAGATTTTCAAAAATTAAGACAAGGGGATTTGTTAATGAATGAGTAATATGATTAGTTTACAAATATATTGAAGTAATTTTCATTGTACCAAAAAGATGAACATGTTTGAATTGGGAAACTCATTATGGGCCTAAAACCCCAAATTGGGTGTGAAGTGGATGTTCATGGACCATCCACCATGGATCAAATTTTTGAAAAGGTGGTTAAGAAAGAGTAGAATTTAAAGTCAATTTTAGAATTAAGAGAGAAGTATAAGAATAATTTTGGAAATTATAAGACACCCTTCAAGAAGAAGAACTAGAAACAGAATGGTAATTCCAAGAACCAGTTCAACAATTAAAACACAATATTTGGTAATACTTTTGGGAACAAGAAACTAGTAGGAAACTTTAAATAAGGATTTAAGTGTACAAATAGTGATGAGAAGAAGGGACCACTAAGATTATTTTCTACTTGTGGAGGAGATAACTATGCCAAAGATTGTCCTTGGTGGAAGGCAAATGGAAAAGGTAAGAACACAACCTCTTCTTCATAGTCGGTAACCTTCCAACTATATATCCATGAAATAATAGACAATCAACAAGCTAAAATCTAATAGTATCACATAAAATTATTAGGTAATCTATGTGGTATTTTAATTATTATTTTTATTGATATTGGAACTACCAAGAGATTTATTTATCCTAGGATGTTGAGTAAATTATTTCAAAAAACTAGTTTTATGGAAAATTCATGTTTAATACAATATGGGTATGAGTCCAAGGTCAAGCTTAATTAATGTCTCATAGAGTTTGAAATCTATTTTCAATAATTCACCATGGTTTTTGATATTTATGTAGCACCACTAGGTTCATATGATGTGATCTTAGGAGTAAATTGGCTTTCTAATCACAAAGCTAAAGTTGATTGTTTCCTTAAAAATGTTAAATGTTTGGATGATTTGGGAAACCAAACCCAAATACAATGAAATAAAGGAGAGTTAAAACTCATTAATATTTCATCCATATAATTAAATAAGTCTCAATATAAAGGATGTCAAGCATTCTTAATCAAAATGGATGAAGTGATTGAAGCCAAGGAACCAATCTTGGAATATTGTTCCTTTCTATAATAATTTTGGTATGTTTTTCTATAATAATTTCTAGGGTTTCCTTTTAAAATGGAATTTGATTTTAGTATTGATATTATCCCATGTTTTGAAATATATTCTAAGGCACATTAAAATATGAAAACAAAATATCTAGTTAAGTTAAAGGCACAAGTTTAGGAAATGTTGGCCAAGTGTTTGATTCGGCCAAGTGTTTCACCATGGGGTGCACATGTAGTATTTATCAAGAAGAAGGATAGAACCCTTCACTTATGAATTGACTACCATATTCTTAACAAATAAATAATAACATGTATCCATTGCCTCGTATTGGTGATCATTTTGATTAAATGTGTGGTCCTATAGTCATTTTGAAGATTGATCTTTATGTGAGATATCATTAGTTGAGGATTTGAGAGGAGGATATTCTAAAAACAAATTTAAAAAATCAATATGGGTATTATGAGTTCATATTACTTCCTTTTGGGTTAATGAATGCAGTAAAAGCATTTATGAATCTCATGAACACTGTGTTCAAGGATTATCTTGATCAATTTGTGCTAGTTTTTTTGGATTACATCCTCATCTATTCCAAGAGTGAGGAAGAGCATTTTGATCAATTGTGGCTAGTTTTGTAATGGTTGAATAAGCACAAGATTTATGGTAAGTTATCCAAGTGTGATTTAATTCAAATACAAGTACCATACTTTGGACACATCATCTATGTAGATATAATATTAATAGATATAGCTAATAATAGGGTCATCATAAATTAACCAACACCTAAAAAATGTGCATGAGGTGCATAGTTTTATGGGATTAGTAGGGTACTGTAGGAAGTTTTTGCCAAAATTTTCCAGGAAAGATAACCTAATCACCTCTCCTAAATGAAAGGAGAAGAATTTTGTGTGGTTAGATAAGTGTGAAGAAACCTTTTAGGTTCTAAAATAGAGGCTTACTTCTACACCAGTGTTATGGATTCCAAATTTGAAAGGACATTTTTTATTTGTAATAGATGCTTAAAGAGATGGTTTAGGAGGAGTTCTCATACAAGATGGTTTAGTTATGGCTTATGAATCTAGGAAATTGAAACATTATGAAGCAAATTATGCTCCTCATGACCTTAAATTTACTGCTATAATTCTTGTCTTGTAGGTTTGGAATCATTACTTTCTAGGTAAACCATTTGATCTTAAGATTGATAACTTAGGTCTTATGTATATTTTCACCCAGACCAACTTCAATTTTTGTCAAAGGTAGTGGCTATAATTTCTATAAAATTATGATTTTGATATCAACCACATTAAGGGCAAGGAAATAAGTTGTAGATACCCTTATACATAGAATATATATTGCAGTTTGGCTACAATTAAGAGTTCCTTATGAGACTAAGTAGTAAAATTATCACTTGGAAATTATTTTTATGAGCAAGTTAAGAAATTTAGTTGAAAACTCTCAAAATCATAGATATCAAGGATTTCAACTTGAGAATGATGGGATTTTAAGGTACAATGGTAGGATATATGTACCTAATAAGGAAAAATTGAAGAATATTATGGTAAAAGAATTGAATAATTATCCATATCTAGATTATAATAGAGTGACCAAGCTAGTAGTAGAGTTAAAACCTTTGTATTTATAGAAAGGAATTAATAAGGATGGTTGATTTTGTGTCTAGATGTTTGGAGTGTTATTAAGTCAAGACTGAGCACGTGCATATAACTATTTGTTTGTACCCACATTCAGTATTTGAATGGAAATTAAAATTCATTAGTATGGACTTTTTCCAAGTGTTTCCTATTTATAAGAACCTACATGACATGATCTTGGTTGTTATGGATAAACTAACCAAGGTAACTCATTTTATTCTTGGTAATTTAACTGATGATACACCTATACTTGCTAAGAGGTTTATGAAATAAATTTATAAGTTGCATGGGTATCCTAAAAATATTATTTTGTATAGGGACCATAATATGACTCTTATATTTTATTAGACTTTAGATTCAACATTGGGAACTCAACTAAATTTTAGTACAACTTACCGTCTATAAATGAATGACCAAATAGATAGATCTTAGAGGATCTATTGAGGATGTATTACATGGAACAAAAATAAAAATGGGAATAATAACTACCATTGTTTGAGTTTAATTACAACAAATCATACCAATCATATATTAAAATGGCTCCTTTCGAGGCATGATATGGTAAGAGGTACATAACACCAATCAGTTAGAATAAGCTGGAAGATAGAGTGGTTTTTGGTCATGATATAATTTGATGAAATGGAAAATTAAGTGAAACTAATAAGGTAGAGATTATCTAAATCTAATGATAGGTAAAAACATTATGTTTATCTTAAGATAATAATAAGGTATTTCTTAATTGGACATAAAGTTTTTATGTGGGTGTAATCACCCAAAAGTTGTATTTGAGTGTTAAGAGTGCCAATTAAGACTACCTATACCTATATCATCCATTTAACTATCCTATAACCCATTTTCACACTTATCCATCGTTTATGTGGACCATAGGCATCTCTAGTCAACCCCAAAGTAGTCCCAAACCCTCATTTCATAACCCTGACCCTTTGTGGTTAGTGTTATACCAACTAGACACTAGTGTCATAATAAGGAAACTAGTTCCACATGGTGTTAGTGTCCCCAAAATGGATTTAATGTACTTTTCCATATAATTTACCAAATATATACATTTTCAAAACTAAAGCCTCCTACGGTCAGCCTAGACATGTTTTATCATCCGTACAAGCAACATTATAGTATATATACATGAATTTTATCTCTCTAACTACTAGATGGAAATCATATCCAAAATACACATTCAAATTAATAATAATTTAAACATAATTAAATTTATCAATCCCTATTCTACCCTACTTCTATGTATTACCTTCTATAACAGACTTAAGTTCAAATTATTTAGATTTCTAGTCTCAAGAACATGTAATACACTCAAGGCCATTATCATACTATAATTACCTACACTTGTACCATTATTATCTAGGGATAATTACATCAAGCTTGATCTCTACTCAAATTATTGGTGTGTAAGCAACTCTCTTCATAGTGGGGTGTTGAGGATGTTTAGCATACCCTACTAATAAACACACTTTTCATCTCATGCCCTAGTTACATGGAGGATTAGGATTTCCCAAAAAAATTAGTCATTATAAAAATATAGGGTTAAATAAATAATTAATTAAATAATAAACCTTGAAGATCCAAACATAGGTACACCTAAAATATTGGGATAGTTCTACACAAAGGACACTACCACCAATATCAAGACGCTACCATCACTTTTACAATAATGGTGTTACTATCCAATTGTGGTGCTACTATCTAAGAGGGGTTATGAAACTAAGATCCATTTTATGACACTTAGACCATATAACATCTTAGTTTTTATCACCTAGATCATCATTATTATTCATCTTCTAGCTAATTCATTACTTGCACTATTTATTAGTATTTTTAGAAAAGTAAAGTTATTCAATTCTGCAACAAATTAGTGTATTTATTTATTGAATATTATTTACCTAATTAGTATACTCAAATCTTCTAAAATATAATATTTACATATTCTAAGTCCAAAAATTTTAAAACATTTGGTGAACCTAACTTACATTGAACATTGCATAAAACCCTAACCCTAGATAACCCTAGGGTTTACATTTCCATTACTTAATTTTAGATCCATATATTTTCTAATTTTATTTCATTTAGTCATGATAATAATGATATAATAAGTGTATCACTTTGTGTTTCAAAGTTTAATACTTTCATTTACATGTTTGTTTCCTTTAATTTAGAATTAACTCATAAAAGACATAAAAATATGTATACATGATGCTTTAAATAGGTTCAAATATATGGCATATTTCATAGCATTTTATATTTATCTTATGTTTAATTCCATTATCAATAAAATACTTACACTAATAGAGCATTTATAACATAAGCTATAAATTATGTTTCAAGTTTTAATGTCATATCTTATACACAAGAAATAATCTCCTTCTCCTCCTCCTATCCATGAGGGTGATAGCTTCTTTCCCTCTAACTAGGTCCAAGGTATCACTCCTCAATGATATGAAGTACCCTATACCATTAAAATATAAAATAAGATTTCAAGTGTGGTACTAAGGTAAATGATTAAAGCTAAGTTGATCAACCTACTGCCTCTACATGTAATAAGGAGATCTAGATATTATTATGCATATCATAGAATGCATGGGCACCACAATGATTCATGTTTAGCATTGAAAATTAAAATACAATAGATAATGGATACATATGACTCGAAGTGGCACATTGTCCAAATAATGAACAATGGTACATATACAAATTTAAAAAGGGTAAATTTAGAAATAATATAAAAATGGTTACTAAATCATAACTTAGAACAACAAAAGGTTCACAGAGCACAATCAGAGTAAGAAATAGTATAAAAATCATAGGTAAAGCAAGTATAAGATGTAAATCTACCTCTCCAAAATGAGGTTTAACTTTAAAAAAACTATGGGTTTGGTCAAAAATATCTACAATAGTTTGATTATCATGATCAGGGTTTGGGAAAATAAGCCCAAGGTATCACTACTCCTATTTTAGTAGTTGTTAATGTTTGTCATCAAGTTTTGGGATTTATTGAACATCCTAAGGTAAATCATTCATAGATATAATTTATCAAGTCAAAATATCTAGATACATAAGACATGTTAAAAAAAGAGAAATGACTTCAGTTAAAAATTCAAAATCATGTTAATCCAACAAGCATTATCAAAAGAGGTTTTCAAACAAAAGAGATTCAAAGCATCATATGCCTACAATAAATAAAATTTCAAAGGGAAAAATCATAATCAATATGACAAATCATAATTTAGAAAGGTAAATTCCATAATTTGAGTTAATTCCCTCTAATATTCTAAGCTATT
Source organism: Torreya grandis (assembly GCA_037957365.1). Classification (NCBI taxonomy): domain Eukaryota; kingdom Viridiplantae; phylum Streptophyta; class Pinopsida; order Cupressales; family Taxaceae; genus Torreya; species Torreya grandis. The sequence goes on from JARHVA010003647.1 coordinate 1,261,190, forward strand.
ATGATTTTGATGATGAAAAATATTTAGATTCCTACTGTAACACCATTAAAGTAAAACATAACAATCACACTACATGAGATATTATCATTCCTATTTTTTACATAAGCCATAATTATAGTGAGTCTCCCATAAGACTCATTGGTTAATATTATTCCTCCCTACTTGTATGCACTTTACTTTTTTTGCACCTTATACATAGTTTCATTTTCATGATGCTTATACATATCTTATATCCATAAAATATAAAAACATTATAATATGTCAAAAAACACAAAAACATTCAAATATTACTTAGAAAACACAAAATTATATATTTCATGCATTTCTATGTTTGCACTTCTTATATTTCTAGACACTACATATGTTAGATATCTTAGTATAGTTGGTTTTATCATACATGCATGCTTCATATGTTCTTATTGAGTGCTTGCATCTTACTATAGAAATCAAGTCCACTACATCAATATAGACTTGATATTATCTACCCAATGGTGGAATATACACCGATACATGGGTATTAACATGACACATTCATCCACTTGGGGGCATATTACACACAGTTTGGATTATTAGCTTCTATCCTTATATACTCTACATCTTAGCTTTAGCATTGTTATGTCTTGATATTGATCATGTTACTCTTACTCATTACTTTAGACTCACTATATGTACATACTATCTCTTAAAAATATTTTTATTACATATTCATGCATGATTTCATTGTTTAGACTTGATTGTATCTCTATGCTTCTTCTATTCGAAGGAATTTTAATATGCCTTTATTATTTGGCTCTATGCCTCTTGTATTCAATTTATGTATGCTTTGGAAATTTTACCATGTCCTTCCATGACACTTATATTTATGAATTTTATCCCTATAAACACTAGATTAAAATTAGATGCAAAATACACATTCAAACTCATAACATGTTAATCATAATTAAAGCTATCAATCCTTATTATTTCCTACTTCTACATATTATCATGTAAAACAACCCTAATCTTAAATTATATATATTTTAGTATCAAGCACATTTAATGAACTCAAGGCCACTATCATACTAGCATCACTTTATTTACACTAGAACTTAGGTGGATAAAAATACATCAAGCTTGATCCCTCCTTGGAGTATTATTATGTATCAACTCTCTTTATAGCAGAGTGTTGAGGATGTCTAGCCTAACTTACTAACAAACACACTTTTTAGGTCATTTCCTAGTTACATGAAGGATTAGGTTTTACATAATAAATCAGTCATTATAGGCAAAATATAAGGTTCTAAAACTCATGCACACAAGAAGATACATCAAAGATCCAAACATAGGTACACCCAGAAGCTCAAGATAGTCTTGTATAGAGGACACTACTACCACATCTATAGTGACACAACTATCCAGTTGTGGTGCTATTATCTAAGAGAGGTTATGAAACTAAGATATAATTTATGGAACTTAGACTAGTTTACATCTCAGTTTCCAATACTTAAATCATCAAGATTAGTGATTTTCCAATTAAGTCATTATTTACACTATTTATTAATATTTTTAGAAAAGTAAAAGCTAGTAAATTCTATAGCAAATAAATGGATATTTTTATTACATATTATTTACCTCATTTATTCAAATTAGCTCTTTAACAAACATAAGATTTACATACACTAATTCCAAAAAGGTTTAAATTATGGGTTAAACCCCAAAAGAGTGCAATAAAGTTTGGTAAATTAGCAAAGTTGTTACCTAGATATGTGGGACCTTTTGAGGTTATATAAGTGGTTAATTATGTATCACATAGGATTGTATTTACACTATATTTGACATAAATGCATTATTTTTTCCATTTTTCATATCTTAAAAAGTATATTGTTGATCCTACACATGTTTTGGATTGGAATACATTATAAGTTCAATATCCAGGAGTGATCGCAATAGAACCAATCAAAATAATTGATAATCTAAAGATTAGATTGTGAAATAGAGAAGTATATTATTACACATTCTAATGGAACCAATATTCTAAGTATAGTATTACATGGGAGGACTATGAGGATTTTTTGAGGTTATCTCCTCATGTCTTTACAAGATATTTATGTTAAACATTATCTATTTTTTTGATAAAACATTATTTATATTTTGTTAAACTTTGTTTTATTTCAAAACTAATGCTTAAAATAAATAACATCTTGACAATGACTAGTTTTACGAGGAAGGATGTCATACCCAATTTTGCCTATGGATTATTTAAGTCATTAATTAATGGATTATATTGTTAATTATTAGTAGATATATTATTTATTTTTGAGCTAGATTTATATATGTAATTGGTTAATAGATATATTACTTATTTTCATGATCAGTATCTAGATACATAGTTGTTGCATATATTTTACTATGCTTATGATCATTATTTTTATAGATTACTTAAATCTAGAATTTTTATTATGGATTACTATCATGATTCAGGCTAACTACTTATTTATTTATGAGGTAGATGTAGGACATTTATATTCTCTTAGATAGTTCATAGGGAGAACATCATTGAAGAGGGGTTGAGATATCGATAATGGGGATTGAGAGAGATGTCTCCAAGGACCTATGCATACACTAGTATCATCTATTTAGAATTAAATAAATGATTCTTGCATTGATTATTCTAAACATTATTTTGTTTGATTTCATCGTGAGTCATAATTGTATATGTGTGATAATTTACTATTATGGTATGATACGTATCATTTCGTTATACCTATTAAAAAAATAAGTATGTCAATATAGTTTATTTACTTATGCATTGTGTTGGTTGATCACATTTTTATTTTGATATATAACTTAGGAATTGATTTACTATATTTCTAGTTTTTATAGGCTGAAAGGTGGTTATCAAAATTTAGTTATTTGATTGTCTTTATCCAATCATAAAATACTTATGTTGATGAAAAAAGAATCATAAGAGATATCTATTCACCAAATGACCCTCCCCAATGTAAACTATTTAGTTACCACTTCAAAATTTTATATTTGATAAAATTGTGCTTACTTAGGAAAGTGGATAAAAATTTAGCATTTTTATTATAAGTTTTATGATATTTTCATTATTATGTTCCATTGAAAAATGGTAAAAGGGATTCAAGTTAGGTTTTTATTGGATTATTTATATAATGGTGTAGATTTGAACTCATTAAAGAGAAGAGGGAGAGATATTTAGACACTGTGACTTTATGTTTAGATAAAAATATAAGTTCAACCAATGGTGGTATAATGATGCAGTTATGAGCATGAATTCCATGAGGATTAGTGGTATAATTTTAAGAAACTTTTAGGGTCATGAAATATGTGCATAAATTAAAGGAAATGGATAAGAATGATGGAAAGGGGAAAAAGAAAACAAGGTAGGAGGAAAAAGAGGAAGTTCAATAGAAAAAGGGGAAGGCGATCACTTCACACATTGAATGGTAGGCTTCTAATATCTATGTTGGTTTTCTATTATTAGTTTACAAAAATTTAAGAAGGGAATAACATGGTTTTATGTTATAGGTTTGTTATTTTTAATGATTGGTATGAAATAAAATATTAGGAAAACATTAACCAAAAAAATTACCATATTAGGTCTATATAATTGAGTATGTAATTTGGTTCCATCTTCACACCTATAGAGATGAGAATCAAAGCTTTTTGATATATACCTAGTCTTCTTGTTGTTACAAAATTTGTAATTGGTTGATTATGTGTTTCTAAAAACAATAATACATGTCTGGTTAGGATCCCTTTTTTATTGGAAATACAATATAACCATTCATTTTGATATAGATCAGTTGTAGGTTAAGATAAGGATAAAATATAATATGAATTTTAAACTAGGTAATTAAGGGAATATACATAAGTATAGAAGCTTTCAAAAAGAATTAATTAAATCAGTACAAGTTTTATGTATATATGATAATTTTTTCCTCTTAATTCAATGTATAAACATTTATACCTATATGAAGTGTATATCAAATCCAAGATAGGATTAAGGACTTGTGTTAATAGATATTTGATTTCATCTTTATATTGTTTCAAAACAAAAATGATCAAGAATATAGAAAGATAATAGGAGTATTGACTTTATGAAGTTATTAAATAGTTTTTAAGGCTATAGATGATGCTTTAAGTTTATAGAAAAGAATAATTAACATTTAAGTATTGTTATCTATGATAAGTTACCTGTGGTCAGTTTGATTTGAACAATATGTATATATTAATATTATCCCTTTTTTGAGTAGTAAAGATTAAAGATCTGATATTATGGAAGTATATGTTAGATATTATAATTTAAAACATGACATAAATAGAGTCTTCTTAGGGAATGTCCTTTTTATTTAATAAAACATGATGAAGTAAAACATAGGAAAGAATTATTTTGGAATGGCATTCATGGATCATTCATATTACCTTAGATTAGATAACATACTTATATGCATAAATAGAATGAACTATTGGATGGAGATTGATTTAACTATGCATATATACTTAAATGAGAATTATAATATTAATAAATATTGGGAATTTAGAAATAAAACATTTTGTCTCTGGTTATATTTTAATAAACATATTTGATATGGAATCAAGTGTATTGATAAGTCTGTGTTTTTATCTTGATTATTTAAATTAGTTGGATTCTTGATTTATTGATTGTTTACATTATTTATTATTGTATGGTGTTGTATTATTCTAATTTTGAATCTTTATAGGTACTATTTTGGCATAATATGAGATACATATATGAGTATGTTAGTGGATAACTCATATATGTACCCCCTGATATTGTGATGTTATGATTTAGTGGTAGAGAGTTCTATGTGAGTTAAAATGACTCAAATTATTAAATATGAATTCTATAATGAAAATTTTGCTCAAATTAATGTTATCATTGAGACATTATCGTTTCATTATACTTATAGTTTACATGTGTTAATGATATCATTTAGATAGAGGAATGGATTCCATGGTCTATTTTATTATTTCATGTAATAATGTTAGTACACACAAAGGGTCCATTTGTTTCTTGGTATTTGCATAATTTGTATTTTCCCCTCTATGAAGGGTAGGGCCACTACTAGTTGTGAGGTGTGTGGGAAACTATTGGTATGTGGTTGGAGGTAAAGCACTCAAATGATGCTCTCCCTATATTATCTAATTTAACTAGATAGTATTATCCTTAGGCTAGGTTATGAATCATGGAGTTGTATTGTGTAGCTCATATTATATTGATGTACTCATTATTTGTATATTTGGCATTGTAATACATTATAACCATTTAGTTGATGGATATTCAACATAGTAGTGGTTACGTCATTTTTATATTATTATAAAATTATAAATAATAGTGGATGTAAGCACATTTATGACTGACTTATGACTTACATTAGTAGTTGCTGTAATTATTTCATTATAATGTAATTGAATTTAGTTGTAGAGTAGTTTACTACTTGAGTAATAAATGGATTTGATTTATTCATTGGACTAATGTGATGTTAACATCTATTTATTTGATTCATTTATTTTTCAAGTACTAAATAATTATCATAAATAATCTTTAAAATAATTACATGAGAAAAAAATAGTGTAAATGTTGGTTAGCCTAGTGGGGTTTGTGAACATAGGATTGAAATAGGGGGATATTAGGATTTTATTAGTGAATAAACCAAATAAATTCAAAAACACACTAAACTAACACCCTAAGCCTATCTCAAAGGGGGAGCTTAGTTAACATAACATGAATGGAAAACACAACTAAAAAGCAAAAGAAACCTTCCTTGGATGATCCAAAATGCTTGTTGTAGTGGCTTGATTGGTCTGTGCTCATGCAATATTCATAAATGGAAGATTTTATACCTCCATCTCTCCTTGGCACCTCATGTCTTTGGCTTAGCTTGGCTCAATATTTGGACATTATAACACTAATTTGGATGAAAATTTGGATTCAATTTAGAATTATAACTTTAGCATGTGAGATATTTTTGGAATCAATTTGACATGGTAACTTTGCACAATTTAACCTTAAAATTTATGTGGCAAGGACTACTATTTATAGATTTTTAAAAATGGCTAGAATCAACCTAAACCATCCATCTCAAGTTTGAGATGTGTGGCTAAGGATTAATCCAATTATGTAATTAAAAATACATAAATAGGCTCATCAATATTTGGAATATAGGGTAATTTAAGAGGCATGGGAGGCATTGATGAGGCATGAGAGGGGTTAACCTTGATATTTTATGAATTTATGGCCTAGAGATGTCTTCCCAAGAAATGATGTCACCTGATGACATAGATATTCAATATTTATTTCTAAAAATAAGTATTCAACAAGTTTCCATGGAATTATTAATTAGGCTCTAATTTGGTTTAATTAGATCTTAAACATGATTAAGCACTATGTTCATAAATTACTCAAATTGATCAAAATGCCTTGTTATTGGTCTAAAATTTGACTGGATTAGAATTGAAAGTCAATGTCACATGAATTAGATCTATTATCCAATTTGAATGTTACCAAAAACAAACAATAAAGGCACATGTCTCAAGCAAGAGATTTGATATAAAAGAGTAATCCAAAGCACCCAAGTGTAAAATTGGCATTTTCACTTAAAATAATTTGATCAAAGTTAGCTAGCCCATAAATTGCATTGTCCCAGTTAGTGAGACCCTAGACAAAATTAGCACTTAAATATATCAATTTCAACTTATTTAATGTGTTTTAGTGTTTTTAAGCCAAATCATGCATTTTGGTGAAAATTGGTCAAAAGCTTGGTTGGAGGTTATTGGTGGCTAGTTTTAGGTGTCTATAGTTTGCCCTTATTTGGGAAGGCATTGTAATCTATGAGCATAGTAACATATTTTCAAAAAATGAAAAGGTCTTGCATGCCTACAACTGCAATGATGATAAACTAACTTTATGATGCCCCCTCGAATGAATAGTTAGCACAATTAGGTCAACAAATGGTCCCTTATAAAGAAAGGAGTTAAATGATGGGACCAAAGAAAGGAAAGGTGATAGGGTGAAAACACAATGATTTTGAAAAAGTAGTCAAAATAATTGAGAATGCAAATGGGATGGTTTACAATGATTTTCCCAAAGGTGATTATAATCATTATACCCTGATAGTGGCAACATGGTATGATAACACAATGATTTGTCCAAAGGTAGTTATAATCACTAAGAAGATGGAGCTACCCTAGTTAGGATAGACAAACAATATAACAATGTGCCCTTGTATGGGTAGAAAAATTAAAGTGGTGACAACATAATTATTTACCCAAAGGTAGTTATAATCATTGAGAAATGTAGGTGGGATGGTGTACAATGATTTTCCCAAAGGTGATTATAAGAATTGTACCTTGATAGTGGCAATGTGGTATGATAACACAATTATTTTCCTAAAGGTGGTTATAATCATTGAGAATATGGAGCTTCCCTAGTTAGGATAGACAAATAAGATAACAACATGCCCTTGTATTGGCAAAAAAAGTAAAGTGGTGACAACATAATGATTTACCTAAAGGTGTTTATAATCATTAAGAATACCTATATTGGCTAAATATGATGATTCCCTAGTTAGGGTTGATTAACAAGCATAAATCAAGGATATAACTTGGAGTAGAGATTAAATGTGAGCAAGTGAAAAGTGAGGAAAGAGATGAAAAAATAAAATAAAATTGATCATTAGAAATGATTTAGCTATACCTACCAATAAGGATATGCTCATCCTTATTAGTAATGATATAACTAGAATGGGAAATGGGTTGATTCGATTAAGATGGGTGGAAGGTTTTGCCAAGGTGCCAAGGAGAAAATTTTATAGCTTCATTGATTGTAGACCTTCTTGAAGCTGATTTTTGTTGTAGCATGTGATGGTAGGCATCATGATAGAACACCATGAAGACTTGGCTAAAAAATGCATAAAGACTGACTCCTGATCCAATAAACACTTAAAAATAATGATCCAATGATAAACACCATGATGACAACGTTGACATATGAATATGGATGGACTCAAAAATAATGTGCATAAGAAATCACTCAATTTAATACATATGGAATAAGTTGAGGTAATACTGTTGAAAGTAAATAAATAGGCAAGAAGATAAACAAACAAAGAAACACACCAAAAGAACATAAACAAACAAACAACTTGAAAGAAATAAACCAATAGAAATACTAAAAATAAAAGCAAAAGAAAGCATCCTAATAATGACTTTGCCCTAGTAGGGTGGATTGAGGATAACTGACTAAGATCATACAGGATAAATGTTTTTGGATTTTTTTAAAATGTTATGAATGTTTTTGGATTTTGGAGGTATCTTAACTCATTAGAGAATGATGAGATACCTACTCACAAAATGGTGAGAGCGTGGTTTAGGTTGCTCACAAAAATGATGAGAGTGTATGGAAAGGGGGACTAAGGTGACCTCAACATGATTTGAGCATGACCTACATAGTCTTAGAATGACCTCAAATCACAATAATTCCATCCACACAAAAGGTGGGGAAAAGCCAACTAGGTCCCAACAAGTTCTCAAAATTGGTAAATGGCTAGTCAAATGAAAGTAGTAATGGCAAGGTGATGTAACAATGCATGTTAAACAAGTGTTTCCCTTATTTTGCCCATAGGTAGTTATAACTAAGATACAACAACATAGGTCAATGATACTAATTTTCCCATAGGTGGTTATAATTAGTAGTAAGACTAGTGAACACTAATTTTATCATATGTGTTTATAATTAGGCTCACATAAATGAACTTGAAATATGATAGAAAATGAAAGATATCTTGTCATATCAACTGTCACACTACTTTCATAGACTATCATTATAAACATAGTTTTGATTGATTATTGAAACTTGATCTAAATCTCCTCATGATAAGTATGGGAAGAACCAAAGTAACCAAGACCAAAATAGGATTGGGTAGGATGACTAAAAATAGGCTTTGGTCTAGATAGGAATGGAATGGTCAGATAGAATGAATTTGCTAAGGATAATGATTGGTTTGGTAGATTAGATAAAATGGTAGTAGGTTTTCCCCTAAGTGATGAGGTGAATGACAAGATCTATGATAATGGAAAATAGGCATATGTAATAATGGTAATGGCATGACAATGAAATTGTATGGTATGTATTTTTCACATGGGTGTGATAATTGGAATATAATTATATTTTTACTATTGATGGGGAGATGCACATCCTAATCAAAAAATTATATAAATAGAATACTTGATCATGTTAATTTTTAGCCCACACCTCATCTAAATAGTTGTTTTGTCAAGAACTGGCTACAGATTTGGTTGTTAAGAGTGCTTTTGTGATTTTCATTGGTCACTGATTTGATTCTTTCAAGCATCAAGATAAGGTATCTTTGTAGCCTTTTCAAAGGAAAGTGTGAACATAGATGGTAAATAGGGACAAATAATGGATGGTAGGTTTTTTTGTGAAAAGGAATGGTAGATGATAATGGAATGTATAATGGTGGGGAAACAAATAAAGATCAAGACTTTCACTCACATGTAATGTTTTTGATGTTAGATTAAATATAAATTTGGATGTGATAGGATTGAAGACCTCTAAATATTCTCTTGATAAGACCACCTGATTATTCTATTACTTGATCTTGAGAGTATCCACCATATGATTATGTTGTAGATTGGAAGCTATTTTGATTTTATTTTTTATTTTGTCTTCATCAAGCAGTGAAGGACTTTTATGCTTACCTATCGGTGCCTCGATGAGGTTTTCACCAATGAAGTTGTCTTGATTATTCCATAATGCCTTTGAGAAGGTTTCACTAAGGAACATTAACTTTTCACTTTTATTGTCTTCTAGCACTTCCAAAAAAGTTTCATTAGAAGATGCTGAGTTTGAACTTTGTTTGTCCCCTAGTGCCTCCAAAAAGGTTTCACTAGGAGAGTGTTATTCTACTACATGAATGTGATCTTGGCCTCTTTGCTCTTCATCAACTACTATGTCACCATGGATATAGTTTAATAAAGTATGATTCTATCAGTCCTAATTGACACTTGTGGGAGATGAAATGTTTATAATATGGCTATTTTGTTGGTGGCAATGGCCTGTAGAATGGTAATGGAATGGAGAGAGGCTATATAATCCTCATAGAAGATACTAGTAAATCTTGCGTCATTATGAAATTAACCATCCTCAAAAACTATGGAAGGATCACAAATGTATTCATATTAATCTTCTAAGCATGTATGACCAATATTGTAATAGTCATGAATGTATTTTATTTTTGAATCTGATTCTGACTCAAAGGACTCTAAATTTGATGTTGAGATTGATGTTGATTTTGATTTTGATGATAAATCTGATGTCAGTTCAAGAATAGAACCTGAATCTAATTCTAATTCTTCATTTGATGGGTACTATGTTATAATGATATCTTGTTGAATATTTGGTATTAGATAAGTAATGACCTGTGATGGCATAATGGCCTCTGTAAATATTGGTTTGTCAAAGTGAGACTTCTCTAGTATGGGAAAAAGGTTAAGAGATAACTCCTTAAAGACTAGCTTGTCAATAGGTGGCTCTTGAAAAATAGGCATATGGTCAAGGTAATGATTTGCTTAAAGGTAGTTATTATCATTAATAAGTGACTCAATGAAGATTGGCTCATTAGAGTGAGACTCCTCAACAACTGGTATAGGATCAATAGGTAATTCATCACAAGTTGACTTATCACAAGTGATTGGTTTTCTTGGCATTAGTTTCCAATAAATTGGAAAATACTAGTTTTGAACATAACTTGGTCTTCAAATGATTAGATGGGTTGAGGTTTGGATGGGATTGGTACTAGATAAAGAATGTTCTATGGTTGGATAATAGTAGGTAATTGGGGAACATGATCGATCACATGAGCCAAAGGATGAAGTCTTGAAATGGTAATGATAGGATAGTGTGGAGCATGGTTATTCACATAAGTCAAAAGATGAGGTCTCAATATGGTAATGGGGCAGTGTAGAGCTTGATTTCTCACACAAGCTAAAAGACAAGGTCCTAGAAGGACAAGTTTGGGGCATTGTGGAACTTGATAGCTCACACAAGACAAATCATCTAAGTCCTCTTCATAAACCATAGCATCCTAGCTAGGTATTGACTATGTTCTATGTACTGATTATCATAAAAAAGGGTATGGATCCATATCCCAAACAACATAATCTATAGTTGGGTCTTCAAAGTCCTCCTCATAATCCTCTTCATATTAATCAAGGTCTCGAGTTGGATCATAAGTTGGTTTGTGACTTTTTTATTATGAATGATTATTATGAGGTGAATAGAAATATATTTAAAAAACCATATTATAATCATTGGGGTCTTGATTAAATCTATAAAATTCATTTTTTTTGGCCATTATATCATAATTTGGATTGTGCATGACTCCACCATAAGTCTAGTTAGACATATCTGCATAAATGATGAAATCTCTGAAACAAAAGGCTTAGAGTTCTACAAACTATAAAAAATTATCTCAAGAACAAATTGTTCAAAATTGGTCTAGCTTAGTCGAAATTATGGATCTTTATCTTCAAAAAATGGTTTGAAAATGGATTTATATCTCTAAAATGGTTTGTTCTAAGACTTGGCATAAAATAGTCTAATGTCAAATGTCTAACATCAAATGTCATATGCACAAAAGATCAAGTATCTATATAAAAACTAGCATGTCAAAGGTCTAGGTTAAAATGTTCCAAACAAGGTCTAAACAAGGAAAGGGAAAAGAGTTGCTAAGTCTTTTGTCCAAATGCAGAGTCAAAATCTAGGCTCAAATAGGCTGTACTAGGAATTTTAGCCAAATGGCATCAAAAGCTAAACTTGAAACAAAGGATTGATGTGAATTTAATCTAAAATTTTTGGAAATTTATTTGACATAGACATATCACACATAATCAAATATAAACATGATCAAATGGTCTAATCTATAAGTAAAAAAACTATTGGAGAAAGGCTATGTTCTCCTAAATAAAGGCATAAATAATGATGAGGATAGGAAATTAACAAACAAACCATTAGGATTTTTCAAATTTGGGTAATCAATTAACTGAATTTATACAAATCAAAAGAGAAATATCTATGTATTATTTCCATGAATTGAGACCTAAAAAAAATAAATCAAATTTTGAATCCAAACTTGACAAGGTTAATAAAAAACTCAACATTGAAAACTAGTATTTGACCAAACAAGCTAGACAATATTGGAAAACATGATGGTGAATAAATAAGGTCTCAATGGTATAAATGGCATGGTTTGAAACAAATAGTTTTTTTCACAATGGTAAACAAGTCTTAAAATAAATTGAGCAGCCTAACAATGTAAGCATGCTCGAATGATGTGATCCATGTTATGTTTCAAAAGAATTAAAGGCAAAAATGGTTTGAGATGATTTGGGCAGAATAATGATACCCTCCTCAACTCAAATAAATTGTTTTGACATGGTTTATGAAAAAACAAGAAAGTTTTAGTCTCAAAACATACCAAGCAAAAATGTCTAAAATACACGAAGTATAATTGCCCAAATCCTAGCAAGGGTATGGTAATGTGGGGTTGACTAAACTTATTACTTTCTAAACGTCTAGATGAATCAATTTCACAATTAATTTTACACCAAATGATGTAAAATAAATGCACTTTAATTGCATGTCCATGGCACTTAGCTTATTGAAAAATTATCTTTCCCTTTTTAAAACCACTACATCCATCATTTGCTCAGTGTAGTGCAGTGTGCAAAGTGCAGATACGTCTCATGTGCTTTAACCCTAGATAACTCATGGGAGGTGATTAAATCCCCCTCATAAGCCAAGTTTTCATAAAATAAAAGACATAATATAAATAATTTATGGTCTTCTCAAGATCACCTAATACTATTTCATGTTTTTGGGGAGTGCTTTAGATGACATTCTTTCTATGTTTTGGACTAGGCATGTTTGCAACAAGGATGGTGATTTTGATTCCAAGGATTCCCTAAAGGGGAAAAATGGAAGAGAATACATGCATAAAACTTCTTTTTTCCAATCAATTTCTAACTAAACAAATATTAAAAACAAAAATTAACAAGTGTGTTCAATTTTAAGCACCAAAATAAAGATTAGGTGGTGTTTATTTGATCCCTTAGTCTTAAGTTGTAACTTTGAAAGCATAATTATCAAATCATTCACTTAAGCATCTAAAATTTTCTTTAAGCCTAAAAATAAAGTTCCTAATTCATTTTAAAACACTCAAATGAAGTGTGAAAGGCACTTGTTTAGTTTTCTTGGATGACTTTCCATATAGATCTTTGAAGAAAAATGTTAGCACTTTACTTAGCCTTGAATTACATTTATCAAATGAGGTAACCTTGAATGGCAAAATCTATCAACCTAAAGGCAAATACTCTTCATTTTTTTCCTAACCATTTCACATTTCATTATCATCTATCATTCCATTTCATAATCAAATCTATCATCCATTATTTTTCCTTGTTTACCATCCATGGATGCACTTTCCTTTATAGATGCTACAACATTCTCAAAATACAAATCTATAGGAAACTCTTGACATAACAACTATTTAGATGAGGTGTGGGCTAGTAATTAACATGATCAAGTGTTCTATTTGTATCATTTGTTTATTAGGACATACATATCCCTATATGTAGGAATAACAAAATCAAACACCACACATAGGCCAAAAACATGTACCATACCATTTCACAATTCCATGACATTGCCATTTTTACATATCCTTCAATTTACCCCATCACTTGGGGCTATCACTCTTACCATTTTTATCTAACTTATCAAAAACCATTATTATCATAAATCAATCCCATTCCATCCTATCACTCCATTCCTATCAAGACCAAAGCCTATTTTTAGTCATCCTATCCAATCCTATTTTGATCTTGGTTATTCTAGTTATTCCCACACCTTTTGCAGGGGGAATATAATAAATTTTCAAAAATAAATCTAATAAATGTGTAAATTATAGTATATTAAGGTAGTGTGAGAGTTGATCTATCAAGATATCTTTCATTTTCCATTCTATATCAAGTTTGTTTATGTGAGCTTGATTATAACCGCCCATGGGAAAATCTATGTATCACCAGTCTTGCTACTAATTATAACCACCTATGGTAAAATTATTATCATTTATCTATGTAATTTTATCTTAGTTATAACCAATTATGGGTAAACTAGGGGCAATACTTGTTTATCATGCATTGTCGCATCACTTTGCCATCACTATTTTCATTTGACTAACCATTTATCGGATTTGAGAACTTGTTGGGACCTAGTTGGTTTTTCCCCACCTTTTGTGTAGATGGAATTACTATGACTTGAGGTCATTTTGGGGATATTTATGTCATTATAAATTCATTTTTAGGTCTCCTCAGTCCCCCTTTATATATGCTTTCAGCATTTTGTGAACAACTTAAGCCAGATACTCTCATTGTTTTCTGATAAACTTATGCCAAATGCTCTCACTATTTTGAAAGTAGGTATCTCATCATTATATAAAAATTTGAGATACATAAAAATTTTAAAAAATAACAACATTCATATCATTTCAAAAAATCCAAAAACATTTGTCCTGTATAAGCCTAGTCAGTTATCCTCAATCCACCCTACTGAGGCAAAGTCATTGTTAGGATGCTTTCTTTTGATTTTGTTTTTAGGCTTCCTATATATATATATTTTTTTTTTCAATTTTTCTATATTATTTTGTGCTTTTTGTGTGTTTCTTTCTTTGTTTGTCTTTTTTCCTATTTTTTTGCTTTCAACATTGTTGCCTTCACTCAGTCTATATCTGTTCAATTAGGTGATTCCTTATACACATTATTCTTGAGTTCATCCATATTCATATGTCAACATCTTAATCATGGTTCTTATCATTGGTTCATTATTTTCAAGTGTTTACTAGATCAGGAGTCAATCCTTAAGCATTTTTTGACCAAGTCTTCATGGTGTTCTAATATGATGCTTACCATCACATGCTATAGAAAAAATTAGCTTCAAGAAGGTCTACAATCAATGGAGCCACAAAATTTTCTCCTTGGAACCTTGGCAAATGCTTCCACCTATATTGATTGAATAGACCTATTTCCCATTCTATTTGTATCATTTCTAATAAATATGAGTATCTCCTTGTTGGCAGGTGCAACTGAATCATTTCTAATGATTAATCTTATTCCTCTTTTCATCTCTTTTCTAACTTTGCACCCACTCATATTTAATATGTATTCCAAGTTACATCCTTGAGTTATGCTTGCTAATCAGCCCTAACCAGGTCACCATCATCTTTATCCAATCCAGGTCATCTTAATGATTATAACTACTTATGGGTAATTCATTATTTTTAACTTTTACTCTTGATTATAACCACCTTTAGGAAAATTAGTATCCTTTTTAAATCAATTCATGCAAGTATTTTCTCATTTGAATTAATCTCAACCACAGGTTAATTCCACATTTATTCTTGTTTCTTTTTGAAGGACCATCCATCAACAAATATGATGGCCACTCCCTTCAGGGGGCATCATCCTAGGCTTCTCAAACACCATGTAGAGCTTTGTTCTTCAAACATCTTATTTTTAGCATATAGGCCTTTCTCATTATTTGATAATACATTAATTTTCCTATGGTTTACAACATCTTCCTAAATAGGGGCAAACTATAGACACCTAAAATTATCCACCAATAACCTCCAACTAGGTTTTTCACTAATTTCTACCAAAATGCATAATTTGGTTTTAAAACACTAAAGTGCATTAAATGAGTTAAAATTGATATATTAAAGTGATAATTTTGGATAGATTATCATTAAATGTGGAAATGTAATTTATGGGCCAGCTAACTTTGATCAAATCATTTCAAGTTAAATAGCTAATTTTGTACTTGGGTGCCCTGGATTGCTTTTTTCTTTCAAATCTCTTGCATAAGATATGTTCCTTTATTATTTGGTTTTTGTAACATCCTAAATGGGATAATGGATCCAACACATCTAACATTGACTTAAAATTCTAATCTAATTAAATTTTGGACCAATAACAAGACATTTTGACCAATTTGATTAATTTGTGCACTAAGAGCCAAAATTTACAATAAAGTTTTAGATTAAGGTAAAAATAGGTTTTGAAGGGGCCTCAAAACCCTATACAGATCAAGAAAGATAAAACATTACAAACTGCCAAGGAAGGCAAACCCACTGAAAAATAGTAACAAGACTAGGTTTTACAAGGACCTGAAACCTCAACAAGACCAGGTTTAACAACCTAAAACCATGCTAAAAAAATATAACATTAGCAGCAAGCATTAACCGTGACAAAAAACCCCAAAATCTTATGTTCTTTATCACCAAGAAAAATGAATACACCGTCAGATCCAACAGTGGTGATGGCCAAACGTGACCAGTGGCAAAATGACACTTTGTGCAGCTCTCCCACAGGCATTTCCCCCTATAAAACCAACCTCCGAACCCATCACCACCACCGCCCAACCCATCCACCCTATTGTATACAAAGATCACCTCCTCGCCGCCATGGCATACCAAATAACTCCAATAAAAAACATTGATCCACTCAAAATAGGGTAATTGTCAGCACAACAGCCACAAAATAGAAATCTGAGGCAAGAAAATAGATCTACGCAATTAAAATATCTTTTGGCACCGTGCCCCAACACCATGGAACCCACCATCCTTAGACTAAGAACAGGTCTCCATCAACCTAGGAAATAGCCTCAAAAGAAAGGGATACAGCAGGGCTGTATCCACGTCTGCATCCGCACTCCCTTCCCCTGTGCTCCCTATTTAAAACATTAGTGGTAGAAGGCTAGGGTTTCTACGTAAGGCATTGCCTCACTACTGTTAAAACCCAGCTCCACCATCCAAACCATCCACCCCATCAGCTGCATTATCATTCTCGCTACCATGGTATTCATAAATATCTTCATTGAAACAACTTCCTGCATAGATCAGAGTTTTTGGTCTGCACGGCGACCTCCATCCACCTCACGGCGTCCTCCTCCCGCCTCCCGGTGGGGAGCACCCATCCTATCTAGATAAATTTACAATAAAGTTGACTAATCATGTTTTAGGCTAATTAAACCAAATTAGATCATAATTAATAATTCCATGGAAAGTTATTGAATACTTATTTTTACAAATGAATATTGAATATCTACATCATCAGGTGACATCATTTCTTGGAAAGACATCCATAGGCCATAAATGCATAAAATATCAAGGTTAACCCCTCTCATGCCTTATAAAGGCCTCCCATGCCTCTTAAAATCCCCTCTATCACAAATATTGATGAGCCTATTTAAGTTTTTTTAATTACATAACTAGATTAATCCTTAGCCACACATCTCAATCTTGAGATAGACAGTTCGGGTTGATTCTATCCATTTGAAAAAATCTATAAATAGGAGGCCTTACCACATGAATTTTAAATCTTAACTTGTGAAAAGTTACCATGCCAAAGTTATGATGCCAAAATATTGAAGCCAAAGCCAAGCAAGGTGACAAGAAGAGATGGAGATAGTCAAGTTTCCATTGTTGTAGACTTCATGAGCACAAACTGAGCAAACCACTACAACAAAAACATTTGGAGCATCTAAGGAAGGTGAATTATTCTTTTTTTTCCTTACTTTTTATTTGTGCTTTTTCATTTGTTTTTTATTAAGCTCACCCTAGTAAATAGGTATGAAGGTGTTAGTTTAGTGTGTTTTTTATTTTATTTATCCACTAACACAATACTAATATCCCCTTCATCATCAAATTTGTAGTTCACAAGGTCTAACAAATTTTCAAATCAAAAGAATCAATTTATATTTTGCATTTATGTCTATACATAAATTCCATATATATTTATCTAAATTATAGTACATCACTTTATCTTAATTATATTAATATCACTTATTAATCTAAATTAAGATAAAACATATTTTTGAACCCATATAAATATCTAATAACTCATAGCCCTAGGTTTTCCCTTAGGTTTTCATCCTTCTGGGTTTCATATTTTTGTCTTATGGTATCATATCTAATTAATGATTTGACATATACAAAATACTAAATGTTTTAACCTCTATCCATAGCCTTCTACATTTTTTCATGATTTCATCCTATACTATCCAATAAGTCTAGTTCCCTTGTACCCTAAAAATAATTTCTATATTAAGTGGAATCAATATAAAGCAAATAATATCCCTATTATTTCATATAAAATGGATACAATGCATATTCATTCTTATTTTCATGATGGAATTATTCATGAGTATGTGAAAATAAATGATTATGTCTATAGCATCCATTAGAACATGATAATCAATATAATCCAAATAAACATAATGATCAAGATAATTATGAAGGCCATAAAATAATTGATCCCAATAAATTAATGGGGTGTACCCTTATAAAGTAAAAAACTTGTCTAATTTTTTTCAATGTCTTCATCAATGTCCTCAAGATGTGGGAAAAGTATTAAAATTAATCCTATCATATAAGGTTTCACCCCAAGATAAGTTTTCCACATCTCAAGTACCTTAATAATACCCCTTTACCATTATTATCTAATCCTTTTAAACTAGTACTTCTACATCATGTATTTAGACCAAATCTAAGAGTATTATTATTATTCCTACCCCTTCAATTACCTATGTAACATGTACCCAAAGTTTTGTGGAAACACAATTCATTCAAGATATCAAGAAACATTTACTCCTCCCATCATGTATACCCATAGTCCATTTCCATCTTCACCTTTCACTTAAGAAATCTTTTACAACTCTACACACCAAGGTGTTCAAATTAGATCAAGGTGCATCAAGATCTATTCATTCCATGGATTCACACACTTTTATTAATAACCCATTATCCCCTAATATATAATGTTACCCTTTATCAATAAGTATTGTAACTCCAAAGATTCCATTATAATAATATAAAAGTGATCCTGATAAACATATTGGGTCATTCCATGTAGCATTCTCATTTTATAAATACAATGAAAAACCATTGAACAAGTTATTTTAAATAAACCTAATATTATTCATTGATATGGTTTTATGATATCTATCTCAAATATGAAAAATAATTCACCCCCTTGGCCAAACAATTATTATCACATGTGTCCATCAACATTAATGAGAATATTAATTTATAAACTAAATCAAAGATCCCTTAAACCAATAAGTGACTTTGTGATTTGGTAGTAGACTATGTTATTCAAGATGAAAAATGTTATGGATAATAATGAATTATAATATATATTAAAAATAATCTACCACCATTACGTGAGTCTATTATATTTAAGAGATTTGAATCATTTATTTAATTATGTCATATAGTGAGGGATAAATATGTCAAGATAATTTATTTGAAAAATATTAAGTATACATTAGCTCCTATGACTACTTCAACAATGAAGTTTCAAAGCAAACTAAATTATGATTTAAAACTATGTGATAACAAGAATGAGACCAAAGTTGTCATGCCCATTTTTTTCTCCTAAAATGAAGGCATGTCACATTAAAATACCAAATATAAAACCTATGATCTTGGATAGATATCAATATCTAGTTAATCTTGAAAAACATAACTACTACTACCATGAGACTTCAATAGATGTAAGCCAATAATTTACAAGTCCACAATATTGATTCATTTGGCCAACACTCAAGATTCTTTCACAAGATTTCACTAGAGAAGGGATGTGTTAACAATGTGAATATGATAATAAACTTCCTACTCCATATATGTCTAAGTTATTGGATTCCACATGTACACATTAAGTCTATTCAAGCCTAAACTTTTGGTACATTGGGCACTTCCACTTGGCAATTCCCTACATCATCAAAACCATGAAGGTATCAGGGTATTAGCCACAATTAGCTAATACTTCTATGACATAGGCGTTTTTATCACCTTGGGAAGTCATAATAGGGTTTTTGGGTTTTATGGATGCTGCCACATGGCAACATCACGCTTACCTGCTAGCCAAGAGCATTCAGACTTTACACAATCATATCTGGATTCATAGGTTGATAAGATGATTACATGTGGCAACATATAACTTACCCACTAGCATAAAACTAACCATAAATATAACCATGTTTTCATCACTTCTGGGTTAATAGGATGGTTACATGTGGATTTATCCAAACCATTCACCAAAGTTATAAAAATTGACTAAGGTAAAAATCAAAACAAGAGCCTCAAACTCAAAGGTATAATCATTAAAAACATTAACCTAATAAGATAGTCAAAACATAGATGCTTTGGGGTATTAACCCTAACGACTTAGTTCCTCTAAGCTTCCACACTCCTAGACATTGCCACTTGATAGTTCTATGGAACTTTGAGGCATTTGAGGCTTAGCCTTCTGACTAACCTTTAGTCTTTTAGGATGATGTCATATAACATCATCAGACCAATTTAAAAAAATCCTAAAATTTAGCTAAGGCAAAAGTTGAAATAAATCAAATCAAAAACTACTAAGGCAAAACATCGAATTAATCAACAAGGAAAATGACTAAGGAAAAATGTCAATAAGAGCTCAAAAATAAGTTAAGGCATGATCCAAAGTAAAACACAAAGATAGATCTATAACTAGAAACACAATAAGGTAAAACACACATGCCTACAATTTTATTATCAATTCCATAAAAAAAACAAAAACTTGATTAGAGCAAAGAGAATGATTTTAAATCAATAAACTCACTAGTTTAGTCAATTTGTCAAATGAACACAAGGCAAGTTTTCTCAAACCAATGTCTCTAAGGGAATGGATAACTAAAACCATGCAGAAGATCTAAGATTAATAAAACTTCATCAATTTTATTAAATGATTGAGTTACTAGGAAGGCATAAAATAGGTAGAAACTCAACTTCAAAATCCTAAGGGATTCTTTCACAAGACATCCATATGATGTTCAACAACATTAAAAGCTCATGAACTATTTTTAATTTTATTCCAATAATATTTCATAGCTTAATAGAGATATAATCAAATAAGTCCCTATCTTTTTTTATAAAATCCATAAAGCCTAAGGATTCTTCCTCTACATAACGTCTCCTTCCCAAGGGTATAAATATAATTGGTCATAGCTAGACATGGTTAATTTTATAAAAGGTTTCAACACAAGGACAACATAATTCTTTATTCATGATTGCTATAGTCATACCAAAAATAAATCAATATTTAATTCATATCAAAAATCTAAATTTTTATTCCCAATAACAATCTAATAATTATTTATCTAATCTCCACTCATTTTTAGATAAGTTTAATTCCCTTAACTCTTCTCATTTAGATGAATAGAATTGCATAAGTCTCAATAGACCAGTCACTCATGACAACGATATAAGTAAATAAATCAATTTGTTTATTTATTTGAAAGTGACTAAAGGATTAAAGATTTTAATTCATATAGGACTCTTTTCATGATCCTATAAATCAATAATTCATTATAGCAACATATCATTTCAGCATTGAGGTCTCAATAATATAAAATAGATGTCTTAATACATAGTTGGAATATTATCCAAATTCTATTTTTAACAAACAAATTATAAGTAGACTGGATACTATAGCATTAGTAATATATTTGATTCATTCATCTTTTATCATAAGTGAGAGATGCATCCTTCAGTCTAATCAAGTAAAAAATAACTAAGCACTATTTTAAAACATTCCATATACACTCTTAAACATCTATTGGCCAATATAAGTAAGGCTCATTGCCAAACCTTTTGGCATCGCCAAGCTACTACTCTAGACACCATTGAGCTTGATACTCCCAACCCTAAGCTTGTTTATATTAATTGGGGAAAGGCAATGATGGATACCTAAGAAAGGGTATCTTAGCATAATGGAGAGACCATGCACCAACTAAAATCCTATTCCTATTTCTTACCTAAATATAAAGTAAAAAAATCATTCAAATGATCATTCAAGTAAAGCTAAGAATTTATAAATATAATATTAGTATGTAAAATTTCATAGCATAAAAAGGCCCACCAAAATATTGGAGTAATAAGAGTATGTTTCACTTTATTACTTCATGTATTATTTCTTCCTGTCAATGGTCATGGGATATTTGAACAACCTAACACAATGTATATCATAGGAGGAATTCAAATTCTACCACTATGATTTCCATGTAATGGTCAAACAACCTTTCACTATGCCCAATATAGGAGGACTTTGACACATTATTATTAGGACATTCATGGGAGGATCAAACAACCTTCCACTATGCCTAATATAGGAGGACTTTGATACAATACCAACATGAAAATGTTGATCATATACCACCATCAAATATCATAAATATATTTACACAAAGAAATAGAAATCATTTCATTCAACTAAGGAGGAACAACCTATCTAAGGCCCTCAAATGGGTAATCACTACATGATAACCAATGCACAACCATGGGAAAGATAATAAAATATGAATAATAAACCAATTGGTCTTATTATCCTAAAATCAAAATAACAAATAAAGAATAAAAAAATTTCATTCCAAATGGATATCATAAAACACAAGTTATTAGGAATCCCACCTATTGACCTCTAGTCTATCTGGGTGATATCTTACATTTTGTAGACTCAACCCTCCTACCTCATTATTCATATATGTTACTTCTCCTTTTATTATACTAAGTATAAATTCATTTCCAATTAGCAAAAATTCATTCACTAATGGAAATAGACTCTTACATATAGATGTCTCAGAATTCACCAACCACAATCACTTGCCAACCCATGCCTCATTAAGGGATGTTCTTTCCCATTTTTCATTAAGGCACATGGTGGATTCACATGATCCTGTGGGTGCTTCCAAGACTCCCTTACTTATTTTCTCACTTGATCTTTTTACTAACATAATCAAAGGAATATATTCTAATTGGTCACTATAAATTATAGATTGTGGTTGTAAGATCATTAGGTTAGGTGACAATATGTTTCACCACCAAGATTAAAGGCTAGATGCCAATTAGACATTGAATCTAATAGGTGTTAGACTAGGTAACCAAATATTTATCATAGGTTTAGAAAGGTTTAAAACTAATTAGTGATATCACCATGTTTGGCATAGTCTCTTTCCTTCATTGGCCCTTTTATAATTCCTACACACTCAATGCACATATCAAATTACTCTAACCTAATAGCTGAAGCTATGGAATTTAATCAAACAAGGCAATTTCAATTAGTTAATAATAGCCAATAATTCATGGAATATCAACATACACGTAGATGATTTCATATGGTTCAATGCATAAGTAGTTATCATTTCATAATTTTTGAAACAATGATTCAAGATGATTTAAGTAAATATATATCATAGACATAATCAAATTTCATAAGGCAACATTACATAATTGAAATGTAAGAATCATACTTTAAAAATAAAGAAATCCAAAACATGATTGATAATAGGTCTTTATCATGGTTCTCAACACATGAGAGTGTTCATGAAATAATTTCACACCTTAGTAGGATGTGACTTGACCATATAATCCTATAATTAGAACATATAAGTCATAATTTTATAGTCATCTTGCCAAATATGATCATTATGCAAAATGGGGCTTTACATCCCCTTCCAATTATGTATACTTACACCTCAAATTCATTAAAAGAGTTGAGGATAATGAACCCTTAAAGGTTTATCATATGTTTGGTTTTGGAGCTAAAAGCTTCACCAAGATGCAAATTGGAGGAGGTTGCTGAGTTGCAGGCAATCGACATCAGTCTAATCAACTGACGTCGGTCATCTTCAGTGTTCGCAATAACTGATGTCAGTTATGGGTTGGCTAACATCGATCAAATAGGCACCAACATCAGTAGCCTGTGTGTGCATGCATTTGCTTGCGTATCTAAAATTGGTCTAATTTTAGATGGACAGTTAGTTTGCATGGTAAAGACTAATTTTAGTCCTGGAGCTACGGTTCTAATTATTGTAATTAGAAGTCTAATTATTGTTTATATGGGATCTATACAATAGACTCATGGGCTGTATTGTAAAGTGTGTTAGATAGAGAGAGCAAGGTTACCTCCTTCAGAGGGAAGAGAGCAAGGTTAGCTCCTCATGGTGCCACAGTGCCAAATGTGTATGATCAAGTAGATCTGCGAGAGAGCAAGATCTGGTAGAAGATCCATAGGGGTGTTGGTGTGTAAGAACTAGGTTGGTAGGTGTGCAAGGCTAAGTTAATCTATGGTATAGCAAGATCAAGTGATATTTACATGGTAAGTAAGGTCAGTTGATCTACAAGTGTGTGTGTGTGTGTGTGTGTGTGTGTGTGTGTGTGTGTGTGTGTGTGTGTGTGTGTGTGTGTGTGTGTGTGTGTGTGTGTGTGTGTGTGTGTGTGTGTGTCTGTGTGTGTGTGTGTGTGTGTGTGTGTGTGTGTGTGTGTGTGTGTGTGTGTGTGCGCGTGAGATCTAGGTTTGTAGGTGTACAAAACTAGGTTGATCTGTAGGTGGTAGCAAGATCAGGGAGATTAACAACACAACAGGTAGCAAGATCAGGTGAGATCTACTTGGAGTACGTGGTGTACTTGGACTTGGATTACATGGAGTACTTGGTGGACTGGTAGTATTGTTATTGACTGGTGGACTGGTAGTATTGTTACTGACTGGTGGAGGTGAACAACTCTGTGTTTGAGTTGTTTTTTGTGACTATAATTGAGAGAGAGAACTCTTGAGGGAGATTATTGTATGCCATAGAGGTGTGGGAGCCCTAGAGGTGTGGAAAGAAGAGTGTGGCATCTTCTTTATTGTTTATTTCCTTCTGAAAGAGTATTAATACAATTGGGTATTGTCTCTCCTATTTTGTGTTGTTTCTGATTTCTAGTTACTTGTTACTTCTAGGTAAATTCTATGTTTAGTTACTTATACAAAGGTAATCAATTGTGCTCCTAATCTTGATAGTGGAATCAGAGCTGTTTGTTGTTCTAGATTCCTAAAAAAGTGGTATCAAAGTAGTTTGTTGTTCTAGATTCTTGAGAGTAGTTTGTCAGGATCTTAACAAGATACAATTGATTACTTTTGTGCAAGCAACTAAACACAGAATTAAACCAGAATAATAAGTAACTAGAAATCAAAATCAACAAAGAATAAGAGATATAAGAAATAATGAAAAATTGTATTAAACTCTTCCAGAAGGAAATACAATTGAAGAAATCTTTCTTTCTTCCACACCTCTCAGATGTACAGATCTCTTTCCCTCAAGATTTCTCTCTATCAATTACAAACACAATTTAGCTACTTGAATTTTTTCACCCTTTTTCTCATACTCAAGCTATGAAGATCTATCCCTATTATATAGAATTAGGGATCATGAGCTATGCATTCTCCACCATCAAATACACTTCTTAATCAAAGGTTTAAATCAGTCCTGCCAAAAATAGAAATGTGGACTCAACACTAACAGTTAAACTTATCATGCAAACAATCTATTCATCCAACAAAAATAGACTTTTGGAATGCATAGGTGACCAATGTCGGTCTCTGTCTACCTGCACATGATCGACATCAGTCAATACATAACCGACATCAGCAGCCTCCAGTCGATCCCTGACCGACATTAGTGACTATTTAAATACAACAACCTTGCATTTTCTCATTAGGTGAAGCTTTTAGCTCCACACCTCAACATCATATTCTCAAGATTCTATTGATTTATCATATTTATCCCATTAGACATTGACTTGATCTAGGTCTTTACCTCAAAGTGTCAGTACCTTATGAAATAAAATCTTGATGGGATCTAAAGTCCTAGCCCTATTGGAATCAACCTACAAGGTTATCTATTCCAATCCATGAGTAATGTCAAAAACATAGTGACATAAAGTAGATACATGAAATACATTTTGAACCCAAGATAGGCTAGGTGTTAAGTCTAGTCTATAAGCTACTAGACCAATAGTCTCTAAGACCTTAAATGGTCCAATAAAATGAGGTACTAACTTTGGACATTTTCCATAATGGATGGGGATATTTTGTGTCTTAACCTCAATATAAATTTATCACAAACATTAAAATTTTTATCAATACTCTTCACATAAACATGCTTCTTATATTGATCCCTCGTAGTCTTTAAGTGTTGTCATATCTTGATCACTTAATACTACATGTCTTATAACATGGTAAGGCCAATCATGACTCTATCTTCAAGTTAGTCCCAAATAAGTGGTGTTATATAGGCTCAAATATAAAAACCTTATAAATTTTCCATATTAATTGAACTATGATAGGTATTATTTTAAGAAAATTCAAAAAGATACAAATAGTCTTCTCAATGTGATTGTTGGTCCATAACTTACATGTGTAGCATGCCTTTTTCAAGACTTGGTTGACTCTCTTAGTGTATCTATCATCTCAAGATGGTAATAATTACTAAAATCTATCTAAGTTCCCAACTCCTATAAATAAATAAAAAAGTGAGAAGTATATATGAGATCTTGATTTGAAATAATATTTTTAGGAATCCCTTGTAATCTAACAATGTCATCTAGAAAGACCTTTTCCATATAATTAGCATTATAAGTTTTATTTGTGGGATAAAATTGAGATATTTTTTTTAAATTATCCATTATGACCATTATCGCATCATGATGATAATTTGAGGTAGGCAAACTTACAATAAAATCCATGGAAATAGTGTCCCACTTCCATTTCATAATCTCGTGATGATATAACAATATTGTTGGATGTTGATGATTGACCTTTACCCTTATCACTCCAAAAAAAAAGATACAAAATTGGAAATATCATGCCTCAAACTATCCTAATGATATAATTTACTTAACATGGCATGCATTTTCTTAACTCTAGGGTGTGCTTAGTAAGAACTCTATGAGACTCAGAAAAAATTAGCTCATGCAAGACACCACCTAATGGAACATAGATACACCCTTTATGGTGTAATAAACCATTAGTCTCAAGAGAATAACATTCAAATTTACCTTTCAAATTCATGCTATAATCCAAAATCTATCTTATTTATAGAGGTTGTCCCCAGGAAGCTACTTTAAAATGTGATTTCTCAAGTCAATTTACAAACTCATTACTACCAACTAATGACACCTACTACTTAAGTCACCAACAGATACATTTTCCTTTCCTTTGATATAAAAAATCCTTATTCATACTCACACAAAAACTACATCCAATGCCTTTGACATGCATTGATGTTTGGATTATTAAAAATATATTTCAAACTCAAATGATCTATCTTTAAAATAAAATGATGACCAATCAATAATTTTTGCCATATTAAGCAAGTATGAATGATGTCTTCAATGTCTATATCATCCATGGGATATATCATCTTATAATTTTTTAGTTTTTGATATTTATACATAATAACTCTACCTTCTTGCATGAGTACAACTCTTCATCCTTCCTTTGATGCATTAGTATAAATAATGAAATATCCTATAGGATTAGGCACAAAAAAATTTGGTTCACTAGTGTGTCACTATTTCAACATTTGAAAAGCTTCCTCACACCTTTTTTTCTAAACAAACTTCTCTTTTTCTAAAGTGAAGTGATGGGATTTATAATGTGAGTGAAATTCTCAACAAATCATTTATAGTATCCTTCCAATACCATGAACCTATGAACTTCAAAAACATTATAGGGTGCCATCCATTCCATAATATCATGAATATTGGTAGGATCCACACATATTCTTTATCCTAAAATTATGTCCCAAATATATTTCACCTCAGACTACACAAATACACACTTTTGTAAGTTGTCAAACAATTAGTTTTCCCTTAAAAGTTGTAAACCCTACCTCAAATAGTCCTCATGATCCTCTTCATTATGTGAATAGATTAGAATGTAATCAATAAACACCAAAAAAATATATCAAAAAATTAGTGAAACACTCCATTCATAAGCATCATGAATACTATTGGAGCATTAGTCAAACCAAACTATACAACTATAAATTCATAATTCCCATACCACATTCAAAATGTAATCTTATGAATATCAAGATCTATGATATGCAACTAATGGTATCCATATTTTAAATAAATCTTGGAGAACACTTTAGATGTATTCATTTGATCAAAAAGATCATTAATTTTATAAAAAGGATAATGATTCTTAATCATTGCCTTACTAAATTCGTGATAATTAATACATAACTAGAGGAATCCATCATTATTTTTCATAAAGATGACTAGTGGTCCCCATGGGGACACACTAGGATGAATCAATCCTTTCTCCAAGATTTTCTCAAGATATAACTTGAGTTCACACAACTACAGGGTGGTCATTCTATATGGTTCTTTTGAGATGGTCTCATCCCTAGGTATAAAGTCAATATGAAAATAAATCTCTTATGGAGGAGGCATACCTAGTAATCCATTTGAAAACATGTTAGTACATTCTAATAGAATAAGATGATTATCTAGAGAATAATTCACTAATTCATCTAACCTATCACTTAACATGATAGTAAATAATTGACAACCTTTCCTTGTACTCTTCTTTAGTTACATCATAATGATAATGTGAAGGGAAACATGTCTCTTAACTCTAGATGATACTATAGGCATCCCAAGGTCATCCTATCCTTTGATAACCTTGTCATGACAATCTAACATGGATTTAAGAGCCAAAAGCCAATCCATACCCAAGACAACATTATAGATGTCTAAGGGAATTATGTGAAAGTTTACTATAGTGGAGAAGACACCAAATTATAATACACAACTAATCACCAAGGACCTAATGGACATATTTTCCTTAGAGGCCAACTAAACTTCCCAACTTCCCAACTATTGAACTACCATTAGCCCATAATGGTCCACCATATAAGCAGAAATAAAGAAGTCTAATGCTCCTAAATTAAACACAATATAAATTTAAATTCTTCTTATCTTACCTATGGTTTTTATAACCGTTTCCTAGTACTCAGTTTGGTAATCATACACTACTACATAAATCATATGTCCTCAAACCACATCACCCATTATCTACTCTAACATTGGGACTTTCTACCTAATGGAAATTTATAGTACTAGAGGATAATCTCATGAAAAAAAATTAGGAGATTTGTAAGTGAAATAAACACCTTTCTATTGGCTCACCCTAAAAGGGATCTAGTTGTTCCAAGTATGAAAGAATTAGTTGACCCTAATGGTCTTGCCTACTCATACTATTGGATTCGTGTATTCCTAGACTATTGGTACTTCTAGGGTATAACATTACTTCACCTATGGTGATGTTGATATAATTAGTTTATCCTCCATCTATGGATAAAATAGTTATTCTCATGTTGTTATTATTGAGGGGGTCTAAAATTAAATAGATTTTCTTTCTAACCTCCCCTAGGTGTAGGCTATGCACCTTACAACCTTGTGTCATATTGATATTTAAATTTTCCTTGAAATTTATCCCATGAATCATGAGTCTTTCCATGAGACTCTTTAGTAGGTTATGCCTTTAAAACATCTATTTCTAAGGTTTTGAGAACTAAAATGTGCACTATGTTATCTAGCTCCAAATTCAAACCTCTAATGAACCTATTCACTTAGATTGTCTCAACTGTATAACCTTTTACATATATGAACAAGTACATAAAATGACACTCATATTGTGCCATAATCCACTTCCATAATGAATGTCATGAAATTTATGTACCTTCTTTGGAAATATCTTAGGGAAAGGTAGTGTGTTCTAAAATTCTCCTCAAATAATTCTTAAGAGAGGGATGTTGGTGTAAAGTGGAGTTTCTACTCCTTACCTTCCCACCACATATTGGCTATATATTTAAGAATATGGGTGCCCAAATATGCCTTCCTATTGGAGTCATAATAATATAAGTTGAAATATCCTATCATGGTTTCCAACTAAGCTTCTAAAACAAATCCTTCTTGAGTCCCATAGAAATTAATAGGATGCATCTTGATAAAATCCTTAACTAAGTCACTAGGTGTAGGTCTATGAAGATATTCTAAGTCCCATCTCTCTTATTTCCCACCATGGTGATACAATTCAACTTTTCTATCCCTAAAATGGTGATGAAGATGACTTCTAAGCCTCTCCATTTATATTTCAATTGATTCTTAATCATCTTGGGAATATCATGGAGAGTGCCTTTTTACTTCATTTTCAACCACAAGCAATGTCTCCTAAATCTATTACATGGATAAGAAGAGTTGTGGTCTTATTTCATTCAGTCCTAGATGAATGGTAGTATTATTTTCACCAAGGTTATCATCACCATGATGTGATCAATGCCCTCATATCATTATACATTCCAACATGAAATACATTAGAAAACATGTAAAAACTAGAAAGCTAAAACAATTAAATTACCCAAAGCTCCAAGTGTTATAACCTAGGATCTTATACCAAAATTTCATGCCCATTTTTCTCTTAAAAAAATAGGCATGACATAGTAAAATATCAAAAATAATACTTAAAATCATTGATATATATCAATATCCAATCAATCATGTAAAACATAACTACCACTACCACAAAACTTTGTTAGATGTAAGCCAGTAATTTAGAATCCCATGGTCATAATTCATTCTGCCAATACTGAAGATTCTTTCATGATATTTTTCTAGATAGGTGATGCATTAATAACATGAAGAAATTCATCAACTTTCTACTCATTATTTTCTTCGATAAGTAGATTCCACATATTAACATTAGGTTTTCTCAAGCCTAAGCTTTTGGTATGTCAGCCACTACCACTTGGTAGTTCCCTACATGGTCATAACTATAGATCTATTTGGGTATTATCCCCCATTAAATAATCCTTCTATGCCCTATACATTTTAACCACCCTAGGTAGTCATCTTTAGGTTATTAGTATGATGCCATCTGGTAACATCCTACTTTTCAACTATCCCATAGGATTTGAAATTTACATGGTCATATATGGGTTCATGGGTTATCAAGATGACACCACATGGCAACATCTTTCTTTTTTTTCTATCTTGGAACCAACTATACATCCAAACATGTTGTCAGTCCTAGATTAGTGGTATGGTGACACATGGATTTCTTTGAACCATTTTTCAAAGTCATAAAATTTTACTAAAATAAAAATCAAATCAAGGTCCCCAAACTCAAATTCATAATCCTTAGAAATATTAACCTACTTAGATATGAATAACATAGAGGCAATGGGGCATTAACCATAATGATTTAGTCCCTCTGAGATTACGCACTCTTAGATACTACCACTTGGTAGTTATATTTAATTTTGAGGTACTATAATTTTATCCTTCTAGATAATTCTTCAAGCTACTAGGATGATGCCACATAGAATCATCTAGCCAACTCTAAAAAAAACTAAAATTTGGATAAGGAAAAAGATAAAAAAAACTCAAAGCAAAAAGGCTAAGGTAAGAAATCAAATTTGTCAACATGGAAAGTGACTAAGGAAAAAAGTCAACAAGATCTTGGAAATATGTTAAGACATGATCTAAAGTAGAACATATAAATGTCTTTATAACTATAAACACAATAAGGTAAAACATACATTCCTACGTTGTTACTATCAAGTCCAAAAAGAAGAAAAATCTTGATTAGATAGAAGAGTATGATTCTATACCAATAAATTCATTGGTTTAGTCAAATTTTCAAATGAACACAAGGAAAGTTTTCTCAAGCCAACATCTCTAACCATGATGAAGATCTAAGCTTAATAAAACTTCATTAGTTTTATTATATGACCAATTTGCTAGGAAAGAATTAAATAGGTAGTAGCTCCATTACAAAATCATAAGGGATTCTTTCACAAGACATCCATCCGATCCACAACATCAAAGGTTCATGAACTATTTATAATGTTATTACAATAACAGTCCATAAATTAACATAGATATAATTAAATAACTCCCTGTATTTTGTTATAAAAGTCATAAAGCCTAAATATTCTTCCTTTACATAATGATTCCTTCCCAATGGTTTGAATATAATTTTTCATAACTAGATGTGTCTCACATTATAAAAAGGTTCAACATAAAGACAAAATAAGTCTTTATTCATGATTGGTATAGTCATACCAGAAAACATCAATGTTTAATTCATATCAACAAGTTTAATTTTTATTCTTAATAACAATATCAAAACTATTTATTTAAGCTTCACTCATTGTTTAGATCATTTTAACTCCCTTAACTCTTCTCATTTAGATAAATAGAAATGCATAATGCTCGATAGACTAGTCACTCATGATAAAGACATAAGCAAGGAAATTTATTTATTCATTTATTTGAAATTGCCTAAAGGATAAAATATTTTGATACACACAAGACTCTTATCAAGACCCTATAAACCAAGAATTCATAATAGTAACATCTCATTTCAACTCTGAGGTCTCAATAATATAAAATATATGTCTTAATCCATAGTTATAATATTATCCAAACTCTATTTTTAATAAGAATATTAGAAGAATATTGGTTGCTACAACATTATTAATACATTAGTCTCATTCATATTTTATCATAAGTGAGAGATACATCCTTTACTTTGATCAAGTACATACCAACCAATCAATCTTTAATGATGTCTCATGTATGATCTCAAGCATCTACTAGCCAATAGAAGGAAGGTTCACTACCCAACCTTTTGTCATCATCAAGTTACTTCTCTAAACACCCTTGAGCTCAAGACTCCCAACTATGAGCACGTTTATATCACTTGGTAAAGGCAAGTGTGGATATGTAATCAAGGGTATCTTAACACAAGGGAGATACTGTGAACCACCTACTGTCATTTTCTTAGTTCTTACACAAAGAGACTTCTAGTCCAAAATACAAAGCAAACAAGCATTAAAATGATCATACAAGTGAAGCTAACCACTCAAAAATATAATATTAGCAACCAAGATTTTAGAACATAACAAGGCCTACCAAAATATTGGAGTAACAAGAGGAAGTTTTACTCTATTTCTTCCTTCCAATGGTCAAAGGAGAGGTGAACAACCTACCATCATACCTAGCATAGGATGACTTCAACTAATACCACTCTAATGTCTAAGTAATGGTATACCAACCTTCCACCATCCCCAACAATGGAATACTTTGACACATTACTTTCAAGACATTCATGGGAATATAAAACAACATTCCATCATACCCATCATAAGATGAATTTGATACACTAATAACATTAATATGTTTCTCACAGACCACCATCACTTAATTTCACAATAAAATAAATATATTCACACAAGAAAGTAGAAATAATTTCATTCAACTAAAGAGGAACAACCTATCTAACGCCCTCAAATAGGCAAGCACTACATGGTAACCAATGTAAAAACATGGGAAATAAAATAAAATGGGTATAATAAACCAAGTGATCTTTTTCTCTTAAAATTGAAAAAACAAATAGAGGATAAAATAATATCATTCTAAATGAATAGTATAAAACACAAGTTATTATGAAGCCCACCTATTAACTTTTAGTCCACCTGGGTGATATCTTCCAAATGTCTAGACTCAACTCTCCTACCTTGTTGTTCCTATCTAATAATTCTCCTTCTCTTATGATATGTATAACATATTTTATAATTGGAAAAAAATTATTCGCAAAGGGAGTTTGACTCCTACCTATAAATGTTTCAAAATCACCTAACCATCAACTGCTTGATAACCCATGCCTCACTAAGGGATGGTTTTTCCGATATTTCATAAAGGTGCATGGTTGTTTCACATGCCTTTATGGTTACTTATAAAAATCCCTTAAATCCTTTCCCACTTGATCTTAGTACTAAGGCAATAAAAGGATGATCTGATAATCATCCACTAAACATTCTAGACATTAGATGCAAGATCATTAGGTTAGCTAAAAAAAATTTACACTAAGCAATATTAAAGGCTAGATACCAATAAGATGTTGCATCTACTTGGTGGTATACTAGGGAACCAAATATTTAAAATGATTTGAGGAAGGTTTAAATTGATTATTGATATCACCATGCTTGACATAGTCTCTTGCCTTCATTAGCCCTTTTCTTGTTCTTTCACACTCAATGCACACATAAAATTATTCTAACCTAATAGTTGAAGATTTGAAATTTTATCAAACAAGGTAATTTCAATTAATTAATAATAGCCAATCATTCATATAATATCAACATACACTTAGATGATTTCATATGGTTCAATGAATAAGTATTTTCCATTTCATAAGCTTAGAAGCAATTATTCAACATGATTTAAGTCAATATATCTCATAGACATAATCAAATTTCTTTAGATAACATTATGTAATTGAAATGTATGTATCTTAATTTCAAAAGTAAGAAATATAAAACATAATTGATAATAGGTCTTTCTCATGGTTATCAACACATGAGAGTCTTCATGAAATCCTTTCACACCTCATTAAGACATTATTTAACCACATAATTCCATAATTAGAACATATAAATCTTAATTACACTATCATATTGCCAAAGATGAGCACTATGTAAAATGAGGCCTTACAAATATTATGGTTAATGTATTTTTAAAACCTATAAACCACTTGTAATTAAAAGCTTCACCAAAGAGGTAATTTTAAAAATTACCATCACCTCCTCATGTTATATTAAATAAGTTTCTTGAGTGTAACATTATAACACTCATCCCTCCATAAGATATTTATCCAAGTAAACCTAGACTAAGGAACTATTATGAAAACACATATTATGATTATAACCATATTATGGGGCATTAAATGAATATATGTCCTTATATAAGACATGATATATAATATATCATATATGACAACATTATTGAGCACTCCCACAAATTAATCTCAACTTCAATACAATGTAAATCAATATTTGAAGATATTTAGTGATAATTTTCGTAAAAGAGAGTCAACATAAACTAGTAACACTTCATGGGTACATTATTCATAAAACATGCATATTACAATTTGTTACATATAATCATCCACTAGATAATATAATTTATACACTTAGCAATACTCCACTCCAATGGACCATGATTGCATTCGATGACAATAATATATTTGATGATCATTTGAATTTTCATACATTATTCATATGATCTCACATTGATTTAAAACCTATACACATTATTAAGATTGACAATATTTCAAGTGAGAATGTTTGTATGATGGAACCTATCCAATTCCTTATATATATAGAACAAGATTTATAATATACATCAAAATTACTTAAAGTATTTTATGGACAAAGGCTCAATACCTTTGGACACATAGTATTACCTCTAGATGGGCTTAGCCATATTAGCCACCCCATTCGTGGTTTTATAGAGTATAGATGTCTTTGACTTGTTTTTATGATTCCCATGGATGTAGATATTATGTGTATTTTCTTATGTAGTGCATCTATGCCTAAATTACATATACTACAACAAAATAATAGTAATAGTTTAAGGTGTAAAGTATGGTTATCCTCTATATTTAGTGGTATCTCTTACTCTTCCCCCACCACCATAATTATTGGTTGATACACATACTCAACACAATTATTTAGAGATAGTTGCTACACATATTTAGGATCATTATTCAAATATGGTTCACACACTTATTTAGGATGGTTATTAAGAGATGATTGATACACTTTTTCAAGATAAACATAAAAATATACTTGCTACACCTATAATAGATCTATTTATAAGAAAGTTGTTTAGAAATGGTCACATTATAGGGATACTAAGATACCATAGAGGCCTCCACCTCATATAGTACATACTCAATTATCACCATCGTAAAATCACCATGTTTCATAGAAAACATAAGTAACGATGACTCTCATACTATACAACAAATGCCACATAGTCCTTTTCCATATGAATTTACTCATTCCACACTAATTTACACAAATAGTGATTATTAAATATATGGTACATCACATGGCTCCTTATCAAATCCTAACCCCCATACAATTATTAATTATCATTCATGATAGAGTATCCTTTCAATACTCGATACAAATGCTTCCCATGACATTCTTATTGATACAATAATTTTTTAGCATTTATAAATCTTAAATATCTATAAAAAAACATAAAATAAAATTTTCAAATATTCAAAAATACCAAAATCAAGACCTGAGTATCAGATAATTGCTAGATTACACTATTTACATATGAAATTTATCCTATGTTTGATAGATGGAATATTATTTACATACACACATGAATTTCATAATGTATGACTATTTTGAAGGACATATAGGCTACATGGACATACAAATGTTAATTTTCCCTCTCCTAGTGGCCATGTTGATATTTGGAAAATCTTGTTCCATAGGTTTTATTATTTTAGGTTATATCTTTATATGACCTTTATACTATATTAAGATACCTATAGTGTTTATACATTACTTTATAGTTACTCTTTTATTTCATAGTGATACAAGATATGACATTATAATTTGTGACATTGATATATGGATTGTGTAGATTAGTACCTTGTTCTATGCTCCATTAATGTTGTTACTCTTTTACATGATAGGATACATTATATTTGACTATTATGTGAGGCCCTTGGACTTGTTTAATGTGACAACCTTGATTTCTATTATCTTTGACATTTTAATATCCCTGTGCATGTTTTTGTAGGATAATTTTTTATGACATTTTATTTCCCATATATGTGGCACTTGGCCTTATGTGTGACACTAACACTTGAGATTATTGATTTTGTTGGCATTGATGGGTTCCTTAATCTATATCATTCACTATTATTGCATTACTTATTAAGTAATCCTACTAATGTATGGTACATTGGTAAATGTATGTATAAATGACACTTACATGCCCTACATTACATATGTTATATACACTCCTTTATTGATACATAAATATGATGACATACTCTCCACATGATCAAATGATATTAAAAGATGTTATATTAATACATGACATGATATGGTTAACTCTTATATTTAGATGAGTGACTTCTAGGATACACCACTTATATATAATATAAAGTGAAGCTGATCTATAAATCAATCAGAGAAGATATATCACACTAGCCCTTTTGTTTTTTGGTACATTTAAACAATTATGGTCATGAACAATATGGATCCACTAGCCCTAACTAATGGGTCCCTTACCACACAATATTACTAGAGAGGGTTCCAAAGCCTCTAGTCAAGAAATACCACACAATAACCATATCTAGGTCCTAAGTTTATTATTAAATTAAATTACAAATTGAATTAAATCTAATCTAGTTCTCACCAACTCATGTGACATAATCTCTCCATTGGCGAATGGTTATTTACAATAGATTTTTGTGGCTTTTAAGAATAAAAGAGATGGGCCAGCTCTAAGTTATATGTCTTCTCCTAAGCATCCAAGACTTTTCCATAAGACAAGATTCTTCTCTCCCAAGTGTAAACCTTAATCAATGAATAATAAAGTATAATGATGGAAGATAAGATTTTAAATAAGTTCAAATTAATTACTAACTCTATATCTCTAATGAAAATGGTGAAAAGGATGTGTTTGTATATTTGTATTTAACCCTAAACTTATCTAAATTTTTAGCTAATAGAGTCAGCATGATATACCATGTTCTTTAATAAATAAATTATTTAGGTCTCAGACTAGGTAGGTTGGGGCTGATCTAATCCTTTAATGTGCTTATATTTTAAGAACAGGGTTGACCTAGGCTAACTTTGTTTGGTAAATAAAAAAGATATTTTGGCTTAGGTATGGGTTGTTGGAGGTAGTGAATTGCTTGGATTAGTGTGTAAAGGAGGTTTCAAAGATTAGTTACATGTATAGTGGAGGTTTGTGTTGGTTTCAAGTGGTGGTATATGGTACAACAATCTTGTGAAGCACCAATGGACTACTCACCCCTTTGTCGATGCACCCTTTAGGGTGTGGACTTAGAAAGATTGAGACTCTATAGGTTCTTACAAGATAGAAATAATTAGTAATTTTTTTTTTTAAAAATATTATGTTTATACAAATGCCCCACCAAAATCTCATTACATGTCACATACTTACAACATGGGATGGTGCTTTAAAAAAGAATAGAATAACACACAACACTAAGATAAGTAAATTTCATTATTTTAAAACATAAAATAAATGAAAGTAAATAACTAAAAAAATTAATGTATGCATACCTTGACTTACCTTTATCTATATATGGTTGTATATTATGTTTGTATTCATGATCTTAGAGGGCATAAAGACTACTTTGGAAAAATATTAAGGATACAAAAATTAAAGAGAAAAAATAAATAAACACAGGAAATTCAAGATACTAAAATGTGTAAGCATGATGTACTTGGAAATTTGGTAAGTTGGGGTGATATATGATAAGTTAGGACCAAATAACCAAGCTAAAATTTAGATTAAATTGGGTAACCAAAAATCCAAAGTTACTAAATGAATGAAAAACTCAAAAAAAAATTTCTTAAGTAATTAAAGTAAAAAACCAAATCAAGCTAAGGATACAATAAAAATGAAAATTAAACATCAATGTAAAAACATTAACAATCCTTACTCAAACAAATATGGGAAATAAATTGTGAAATAACATTGGTGAGTGAGCATTAACAATCCTTACTCAATCATGAAAGGAAAAAGTACATGAAATGTGAAACAATGTTGATGAATAAGAATTAACAATCCAAACTCATCCAACAATGGAGAAAGTACAAAAATATAGAAATGGAAATGTTGTTTGAAAAACAAGAAAGGAATGACAATGGAAAAATAATCAAAAAATACCAAGGAAATTCTAAAAAATTAAAGTAATGTTGTAAACAAAAATAATCCATAGTAACTCCAACATGATATTTTGTTCTAAATGTAGATAAAACTAAAACAATGTAGTGCTACCATATTTTAAGATGTGAATAAGATGGAATATATAGGTGGTGAAATAGATTTAGAATCAAATTTTCTTATAAAGGGGGGAAAAGAAATGGGTGGTGGGGTAAGTGAAGTAAAAATCAAGGTAGAGAAACTCTTTATTGAAATCAAGACATTAAAATTAGGTTTTTCAAAAAAGAGGACTTTTGACATTAAGTACTTTGAAGAACTTCTCCTAACCACACAAACATTGGTTTATCAAATAAAGAATGGATATTATCCCATGAAGGCTATATGAATGAAAATTAAAATGGACCAACCTTCCCACAATATGTTCCCCATTACTTAGGACCCTTTATAGAGTCATCATTCTACTATGAAGATTGGGTAATTATGTGAGAAAGTAGGTATCACTATAGATTATTTTGAATTCTCTTATCCCAATCTACTATCCTACCACACCCTAAGTAACCTTGGCTCGAGTATAAGTATAACTATAGAGTTTAAACTTGAATTGGAGATAGGAGAAGTGCTATGAATCATATATTTTGGTGTGATGTTAATTTTTTTATTTTTATATTGAATTTTTATCATTGCTTTTTATTTTAAATGATTTGTATTTTAACTTTTGATGGATTTTTCTATTCCTACTTCATAAGGATTTAGAGAACCAAACATGGGAGCTAAAAATTATTATCATTTGAAAACCTTAGACTTGGTAGCTAAGAAAGAGGACTTGGAGAGAATAACATGTAAGAGTTTTATTTATTCATGTGAAATAAAAGTGTTATCTTGACTTCAACCTTATTTTATACAAAGTGGAATAAAAGGAAAAGAAATCAAGAGAGATAAACATGAAACAATTTAAATTATTTCAAATCACAAAAAATGTGATAGTTTGAAAAGGGATATAGTGACACGTAAGTATGATTCTTTATCATAAGAATGTATGTAAATCTAGGGAAACATGCTAACATAGTTTTTTTTTGCTAGTTTTAACCATAAAAGAAATAAAAACCAATGTTGATAATATAGGATCACAAAATTATAACCATTAATGAACATTATAAAAAGAATATTTTATTTAATAAAAATGTTTGAAATTATATGTAGATTTTTATGATGAGAGCCTAGTATGATCCATGGTCTTACATTGTAACTCATAAAATGGAAACCCAAG
This sequence comes from Torreya grandis, assembly GCA_037957365.1. Taxonomy (NCBI): domain Eukaryota; kingdom Viridiplantae; phylum Streptophyta; class Pinopsida; order Cupressales; family Taxaceae; genus Torreya; species Torreya grandis. The sequence continues at coordinate 1,301,210 of JARHVA010003647.1, forward strand.
TGGGTGCCAAAAGGCAAAAATGGTATTTTTGAGGAGAGCCTAGTCCTATCCATGTTCTAACATTGAAACTCATAAAATAAAAACCAAAGTGGGTGTAAAATGCTATGGAAAAAATGTATTTTTGAGGATAGCCTAGTCCTATCCATGGTATTACACTACAACTCACAAAATAAAAACCCAAGTGGGTGTAGAATGCTTTGAAAAAGAAAAAACTTGTGATTAAAAGAGAAAAAAGTATGAAAAATCAATGTATGAAATAAAAATGTATTCATAAGGATAATTGGGTCATATATATGGTATTATAATGCAATTCATGAATCTAAATAAACCAAAGGACCAAAGGAAGGAACTAAAGTTTCTGTATAAGATAGACTACTACAAAGGGTGATATCATTGGAGAAGTCCTAAAAGAAGTGTTTATAGGAAAATATATATAAGTATGAAAAGAAGGGAAATATTTAAGAAAAATATTTCTTAAAAATTTAGTGTCTTCTCTAAAAACATGGCCTTCATTAATTTATAGATGGTAAGTGCTAAGACCAAGAATGCCTTTCAATAAATAGAGGCCCCACTATTTTTGGGCATATTTTCCTTATTTATCATGGTTCTAATCTAATTTAAGGAGTAGATAACCAAAATTAAAAGTGTGGACTTTGACCTTTTTATTATGTTGTTTGGTGATGCAAGCCTTGTATTGACAATTATGTTGAGGAGTGGCTAGACATTATTTATCAAGAAGGTGTAGAACAAGAATGCTATTTTCACATAGTTCTTCATTTGGAATAATAATATGAAAATATATATGTAAATATGGGAATTTGAATTTGAATGATAAGATATATTTAGAACCATACACTAGTAAGAATGGTGTTGCCCTAGTGGCAATTCATATGTTGGTAAAATAGGTCCAATGTGTGGGATATAAGTGAATATACCAATGAGTGCAGGTTATTGGATGGACTTTTTTAGGATTTTATTTAGAATTTTGTAATTGGATTCTTCTTGGACATTGCATTGTGGATGTTAAGGTGTGCAAAATTTGTGCAAAATTTTAAATTTAGCACAATTATTTCATGTCCTTTTTTTTAAATTATCACCATTATAAAAAATTAATAGTATGGGGAACTCTAAAGTAATAAATGATTTGGTTAAAGATAAATTTATAAATATTGGTCCTGTGACATTGACAAGAGGCATAACTTCTACCCATTTAGTAAAATATTCAATAGTAATATTGATAAAAACATGACCATCTTATGATAGAGGTAATTTACCAATGAGATGTAATCCCCACATGGATAATGGCCAAGGAGACTCCATGGTATCGATCTCATCTAGTGTTGAATGGATTAAATCATCATGAAGTTGGAAAGGAATACACTTTTTTGGAAAAATTGATAGCATACTTATCTAGAGTCGGCTAAAAGTATCCTTTATGTAAGTATTTTCTTATTGGAGCATGTCTACTATAATCACCACCATAAATAACCCGATGTGCTTGTTATAGGACTCGAGTAACCTCTTCTTACATCATATAGTAGAGTAGCATACCTTATGCATTATCAAAATAAATGGTGTTATATCTAAAGACATATTTAAAGGTTTGTTTACATATTCTGGTCTTTTCACAATAATTCATGCCTAACATATAGGTTTGATGTTCAAGGAATTAGATGATGTTTTTATACCATGGGCTTTGTCAAATAGTGACAACCTCAATATGAGAAATGATAAAATGATTTGGTTGGATAAAAGAAGTTTATTTTCTTTTTTGGATAATAAAATAGAAATCATTAAGTACTTGGTGAGTATGAAATAGATATGCTAAAAAATAAAGATAATTATCTATGGAATTTTGACCTCTTGGAATTATATCAATGGTATAATTATACATAATCACCACTAACTTGGCCACATATAAGTTGGGAGTCACCCAAAGCATGTAGATATGGAATATCTAAGTCAAGTGATGTTTTCATACCTAAGATGAGAGATTCACATTCAACCATGTTATTAATAACATAAAAGTTTAATATAAATTCCAAAAGGATGATCTTACCATGTGGGTTTATTATAATATAACCTACCCCAACTTCTTAGAGGTATTTGGTGCTATAAAAGTAGAGGGTCTAGGTGTCTTCATGTAAATTAGTGGTAACTTCAAGGAGCTCTTTGATAACTAATTTGTGTTTAGTAGTACCAAGAATGATATTAGTATTTTATTGATTATTTACATCTAAATAAGTATTGAAATTATGTAAATAATCTTTAAGTGAGATATTTTGGTTAATATCTTCAATATAAATAATGTTATCATTAGGGAAATTGTCTTGAAGGTAATTCATAGTTGGTATAGGTGTTGTCGATAGTTGGTCAATAATGACTTTACCTTTTATATATTTTTGTATGATAATTTGAAGCTCAAATTCCATCAAAAATATCATCCATTTTCCAATTCTATCTCTAGTTATAAGTGCTTTGGATAAGAAATGACAAATTTGATCATAGTGGATAATGACATAAGTGGTTTGATAAATCATATAGTGATGGATTTTTTTAGCCATTTTTTAGATATAAATGCAATCATGTTCTACTTTATTATAATGTTTTTCATAGTCAATGAGGCCTCAACTAATATAGTAAATAACATATTCTCTTCTAATATCATATTTTTGGTCAAGCCTTACCCCAACTCATATGGGAGTAGAAGAGGTGTATAAAATTAAAGGATGGTCATTGTAAGGTGTTTAAAGGTTGGGAGGATGGATTAAATATTATTTTATGTTTTCAAAATATTTCTAGCATAGATCATTCCATTCTAGAGCATTACCCCTTTTGAGAATGGAATTAATGTAGTAGATATAGTCATCCATTTTTGGGATGAATCATTAGATTACCTTAATATTTCCAAGATAAGTGTGAATGTTAGGAATGGAGAGGAATGGGCATGTTTATTATATCATTTATTTTTGTGGGATTGACATCAATTCCATAAAGAGAGACTAGAAACCCAAAATTTTACCATATTTTCCACCAAAGGCACCTTTGTATGGGTTAAGTCTAACTTTAAATTTTATTAGTTGATAAAAAATGATAGTTAGATATGTGAAGTGTGTTTTGTGACTCTTAGATTTGGAAATGAGGTCATCAACATAAGTTCACACAATCTTATGTATAATATCATGGGAAATGTGAGTTATGGCATGTTTATAAGTGGATCTATCATTTTTAAGTTTAAAAATCATTTTGATGTAGTAATAAGTGCCCCATTCCATAGTAAATGTTGTTTTGTGTTGATATTTGGGGGATATGTGAACTTGATTATAACCTAAAAAATAAGCAATGAGTGATAAAATTTCACATATAGTAGTTGAATCTATGATGGAATATATTTAAGGTAATGTAAAATTATATTTTGGACATGTGAGGATACGAATGACCATGACGATTTTTTATGAATGGGATTAATGTTTGATAGCCATTAAAAAGAGTCAATATGTTTAATAAACATGGCATCCAAAGGTTTGATAATTTATTATGGCATATGGTGTAAATTTTGATTATTTTTGGTGGATAGGTTTTGCATCCAGGTAAGTGATGATGTTATCTACAATGATACTAGGGTTAATACCTATCATATCCTCATATGACCAAGTACATGTTTTGTGATACTCATCAAAGAATGGGCTAAATTTATCATGATCTATTAGCATGAGTTGTTTAGAGATCATGATGGGTCTAGGAATGATGGTGTACCATATTCTATTCTTGTTGTTTCTTCAATGAACATAGTATTTCTATATTGAAAATTATATGAAGCATTGAGAAGAGAAGAAATAATATTTATTCCAAGATCCACATAGCAGTGAAGTTATTAAAATAAGGATATTTTCATTTGAAATTTCCAAGTTCATGATGTTGTCATGGGAGTTGAGGTTATCTATCATGGAAAAACTCAAGTATGTATTCATCACTAGGGATCATGGGTAAGGGTCCATAGTATTCCACATATACTTAGAGATCAATGATTTTATTTCCATGGTGGTCATATTCATAATTTATTTATCATACATATATGGATTTAACATCAAGGGTAATTTCAAGTGTAGGTGAAATTATTGGTTGAGGTTGATTGGAATCAACCAAATTCATAATAGTTGTATTAGATTGTGTTTTAGATAGAGATTCAGTTGAAGTCAGTTGGATAACCTCAATTATATCTATAGTATTATTGGATTGGTTGGTGATATATAAAGTATAGATGGTTCTATAATTTTTGAATTTTCAAGAGGTAAGATTTATTCAACTACCCAAAGGGTATAGATAAGTGGAGGATTAATGGGAAATACATGACCTTCATGTTATGATTCATTATCAATTTATATATGAATGACATGGACATCATGGTTTAAATAATGTATTTTGGCTAAGTTTTTTTTATAATGTTGAATTTACAAGTCTCATGATTGATATTGAGCCATGCTATATTTATCATCATAGGTGTGGGAAATAATACATGCATTTGTCTCTAGAGGATAATCAGAAGGAGATACACATAGATCATTAAATTTATAGGGTGACATTGTTAAAGGATATTGAAATAATATTTCCACTCATATTCATTATATGTGAAGTTGTCTTCTATATAAGAAACTTCATGTGCATTAAAGGGAGGTAATTTAGTGATCTCATCAACTGAGGTAATTTAGTGATCTCATCGAATAGAGGGATGATATGATCACATGGTAGCAAAAAAGGAATAATCAACTCCAAAATATAAGGAGTTAACTTAGTAGTATTACAAGTGTTTTATAACTCATTCGGTTCATCATCATCAAAATAAACAAGAGTGACCTATAAATATATATTAATTATAATGAATTTAGGTAGAGGTACACTATTAATTCATGGAATGGTTAGAATCCAATATTGATATTTGGGGTTGGGTAGTTGAATACTCCATAGATTAAGATCAGCCTCATGTTTATATTGTTTTCCATTATGGATGAATTTTATATATCAACTACCTAAGGAGGCAATAACCCTCATGCAATGTGTCCATGGGTGACCTAGGAATATATTTAAAGATAAAGGTAAATCAAGTACCATGAGATTTCTATGTATGGCCTTGGGTCCAATAGTGAAGGGGATCCAAATATAAACAAGTGGTTTTTGATTTTTTTATTAAATTTATGACATGTGAGATGATTTTCCTTTAGATGATCTTTGGTATATCTAAGAGTTTTAATTAACCAAATGGAGATAACATTAATTCCTAACCCTTAAACTATTGAGAGTTTTATAATAAGGGTGGTATTTATTGTGGATTTTATGAAAAGAGGTGGAAAATTAGCTTGAAAAATAATTTCATCATTAATCATATCTTCTTCAAGGAAATCTATAGAAGGTTTGGAATAAGTACAAATAGTTTCAATATGTACTTATATCAGTGCAGGATCTTGAGGAGTTTGTTCCACTTCAAGGGAAAGTGGTTCTTCAATGTCTTATAATTTTTGAGTTAGGAATTTGTAATGATATGTAGAAGTATGAACTAACTCCATGAGGTGTATTTTACAAGGCATGGAGTTGATCTCTTCTAATAACTCCCAATGAGATTTATAAGATGAAAGAACAACATGAGGCTTGGAGGGTATAATGTTTTTTCTATTAAGAGAGGTAATTTGAGGTTTTGATTGTGGAAGTGTTTCCTCATTTGTGTCATAAGGTATGTTAGTGGTAGTGGGAGTAGTGTATTTAAGAAATTGTTATTCAAGATATGGTTTTATTGGCTTAGTGATAGGATCATTTTTGGTGGGATTATGTTGATAATTGACTTCAACAACATACACATATTGATAATTGGTATAATATTGGTCATAGTCAACATGAATTTCACATTTATTCTTGTTTGAATGTTTTGGGTTGGAGGTAGTAAATTTTTTTGTATGTTTAAAGGAAGAAATATTGGTAACCTATTTCTTTTGAGAGGTAATAACATAATCATGATGATGTATTTTGATCATAAATTCATGATTAAATGTATCTTATAACATTAAAAAATAAAAAAATTGGTAAGCCCATGACATGTTTCATGGGAATGACTGACATTGAAATGAAACCAACAAAATTTGTTAGGGTCATACCATGTAGGTGAATTATTGGTGTAAGTGAAAGGTTTAGAAGGTACTAAGACTTGTTTCATTTGTTAAATAGATAGGGGTATATGGGAAGCTTATGGATTATCTATTTTGGCTAATATTGGTTTTATTTGAGGAGGATTGGTAGTGATTACATTAGTGGATTTTTGGAAATATTCCTTGTTAGTTTTAATGTTGGGATGAAACTATTTCATAAAAATTCATCTTTTATCTTGATCAATGGTATCATTGAGAGTTTGAGGAAAGAAAGTTCAAACCTTATATTTAAGGAAGGTGTTAAGGTGGTTATGAATATTTTAAATAATTTATCATCAACAATTTTATGGTTGGATTTTTGAGCCAAATATTTCCATCATTTAATTAAATCATGAGATGATTTAGAAGGGTATTTTTTATCATTGATGAAATGGCTAAGATAGTTTTTTAGGAAGATCATTATGTTGAATTTACTTAACTAAAGGATATACTAAATCCTCAAGTTTCCATTTAGAATGTTGAAGGAGTTGATTATACCATTATAATACATATACTATGAATGTTTTGACTAAAACTTTGGTAGTGGTGAATGTATGAGTTTGAATCCACTCTTTATAAAGATTACAAAATTATTTAAAGAAACATGCAAGGTCCTTAGTCCCATCATATTTAATATTTGGAGACATATTTAAAATATTAATAAAAAAATTGAGGGTGCTAAAGGTTCATTTTAAATATTTTGGATCATCTTATTTTATATAATGGGTTAGGGAATGATATTTCCTATGACATTTCTAAGAGGTTTAGGGATAAAATTTTGGTTATTTTGGGGTAGGATAATAGGATGTTGATAAGCCATGTTTAATAAATGATGTTACATTTGCATCATTTTATAATTATTATATGTTTACATAATATTTATTTATTACACTATTTGTGCAAGAATTTGAGTGGTGTCAATTAGTGGATTCGGGTTATTAGAGTTTAAAGGTGGAATTTTAGGATTTATAAGAGGAAAATTCAATAAATTGGTATTAGGGGATGGGTTTTTGGTGTTTAAAATATTTACTATAGGGTTATTGGTTAATTTTTTGTCAATTTCACATAATGTGTAATAAGGTGCTTTAAAGATAGAATTATCTTAAGAAGTGTGAAATGGATACAATCCATCAATGGCATTAGTTGGGGAACTTTGGACCATATTGTAGTCCAAGGATGAGGTACAAGATAAAGTTCACCAAGAGTGATAATCTTCTTGGGTAGTAATGATAGGAAACAGATAACATTCCATATATCATCTAAATGGATTAAGTTTTTCCAAAAAGATTATGATAGGGCATTTCATGATGCTTGAAATAAGAATATGAAATAAAAATTAAAAGGTGAAAAATAGGTGTGAAATCAACCAAATGTATAACACTATCAGCCAAGAGGTATAAACTTGATTGGGTCAACAAAATTTAGAGGGAAGGTCAATATAAAAATTTAAGAAAGGAGATAATTAGGTCAGTTGATTATGTTCTATGGAGAATCATTGAAGGCCAAGATATGTGAGACTTGGTTATAAAGTTTAACTATGTTCTATAGAAAGAAATACTTACCATCCTATGAGAGACTAGGTTAGACAAGATGACTATGTCTTATAGAAAGAAAAATTGTAGAAGGCATATTTAAGTAGATCTACTTTATTCTAAAGGTTAAGATAGGTTCTAAAATTTATGATTGTAGATGATCTAGTATAATTTTTAAAAATATTTGAAATAAACACACAAACAACAATATAAACCCATTCAATCTAATTATGGCACACATTAAAAACCTTGCACCAATGTTGGCTGATACAAGTTTTACAATATAGGATAAATTTTGAAAGAGAAAATAGTAAAAATATAAATGTTAATTTATGTGGTCATTCTTGAATTTTTAAATTATAATTTTTAGAATAAATGTTATAGAGAGTTGGATATAAAGAAGGAACTAGAAAGGAAATATAAGGATGGTTTCAGGTAATCCAGGTTGAAAGGGATATATATTGGTGATGGTACTAGCTTGGTATTGGGGCATACCCACCACTTCATAGTCCTATAGTGATAGGGTGTCAAGTTCTTTGCCAATATATACCGTCAACCATGTATTTATACTCAGCTAGAAAACTAAGTTAGCTTCCCCCTTGGTGATGAAATCCAAGTAGGTAGACCTTGGGTAGAATGTTTCTAGTGTATTTTTACAATATGTGGTTTGGAAGTGTGTGAAAAATAAAAATAATGTGACTAATTTATAAACTAAAACTTCTTATTTGGTTTTTGTGTCACTCTAAGTAAGTAATAAACAAAATGAAAAGTGATTTAATTACTAATAAGATGAGTTAATTCCTTTAATTGAAGAGTATAGGGTCAGTTCAAGCAACCAAGTATGCAAATAGTAATAATAGAATTATATTATTTGATTATGTCTATTGAAGTAAGATCCAAATGAACATAGTTGAATGAATCAACTAAGTTTTCTAGGTAGGAAAGTAAGCTAAAGAACAATGTCAATCAAGTCAACCTAGTTCATTATAGGGTTACAATTTTATAAAATAAAAACTATGAAAAATGGAATATAAATGAATAAAAAAAATGACTAAGATGGTGAGAATGAACCTAATGATTTTTAATATGATAAAAATGTTTTTTTTATATTGTGTTATCCAAATGAATATTTTTATCCTTTTAATAGATTTGACTAGGTCGAATGAGTTTGAAAAATTATATGTAAACTAGATAACTAATTCAAGCATATAAATTTAGTTACTTATGATTGAAGATGACCTCTATAGAGAAATAAAACATATATCAAAGTGACTTTGTGTTAAACTTGTACATAGAATGTCAGACTAAGTTGATAGATTTGATTCAATATTGTAAAAATGAAATAAATAATAAATGGTAATAAATGAAGGTGTGAAATAAAACATGCAAGGGTTAGTTCATGTTGGGTTCACTAGAATTTATACAAGGGAAAATTAAGCTCTTCTACAAATCAATCCTAGGTTAGAGAAGATAAATCATGCTATCCCTTTTTCTTATTGGTACATTTACACTATCAGGGTCATGACCAATATGGATATGCTAGACCTAACTAAAGGGTCCATTACCACATAATATCATTAGAGATGGTTATAAATCCTCAAATTATTCAATACCATATAATAACCCTACTTAGGTCTTATGTTTTCTTATGAAAGTAGTGATAAAATAAATTAAATCTAATCTAGTGCTCACTAAAGCATGCGGCACAAAATTGGGGTAATAAACATAAAATTAAACATGTAAAGAATAATTATAATTAAGTTAATATAGATATAATACTAATTATTAGAGAGATAAATACATTCAAAATACATTAGTTATGTTACTTCTATCTAATAAAATAAAGGAGTAAAAGTTGGATATACTTACTTTGAATATGAACCTGTCAAGGCTCAATATCTCCTTTGGCCAATGGTGTTTTGTAATAGGTTTTTTTGATTTGTAATGATCAAAAATATAATAAAAATCTAGGATAGATGACTTATCCTAAGTATCCAAGACTTTTACACAAGATAATATTCTTATCTCCAATTATAAACCCTAAGCAATCACTCCTCAAGTAGAATGGTGGAAGAATAAATTATAGAAAAGCCCAAGTGAATGATTAATTGTATTTATCTCTAATCAAAATGGTGAAAAGGATGGGTTTATATAGCTAAATATAAACATAAAATATTATAATTTTTTATCCAATAGATTCATCCTAACCAACCCTATTATTTAATAAATAAAATAGCTAGGTTCTATATTAGGTCAGTCGGGGCCAACCTAATCATGTAACATGTTTATATTTTAAGAACAAGGTTGACCCAAGATGACTTTATTCATTAAATTACAAAAAGATATTTTTTCTTAGGTAGGCATTGTTTGAGGTGGTGAATTTCATGGAAGAGTGTGTAATGGAGGTGTTAAAGTTTAGGTAAATGTATAGGATATGTTTGTGTTGGTTTAAATTAGTGGTATAGGTCACACTAATCTTGTGAATCACCAATGGTCTACTAACCCCTTTCCCACTGAACCTTTTAAGTAATTCACTCAAATAGATTTAGACTCGATAAATTCTTACAAGAGAGAAAACATTAGTAATTGATAAAGTTTTAAGAAAATTATGTGTATACACCACTCATTTCAAAATTGGGGCATCATAGTGGGATTGTCATAGATATTTATCCTTCATGAGACAAAAATCATTATAGAGTACATATTTTCAAGATTCAAATGATAAAAAAATTTAAATTATTCAAATACATGAAAAATATGGGCACATCAATATAAATTATGAGGGCATATTTCATGCATATTCACTCACTTTACATAGACTTGAGCATAAATGCATACATAGTTAGGTACATGTGCATGGTAATATTTACATAGTTTATAGGAATAAATATTATATGTTTATACATATGCATAAATTTTAGATATTGGTTCTCAAATAAAGTTACAAATGTACAATATTATATATCATCTAACACTGATTTATAGGCATGATACTAGTTCATGTATACATACACAAGAACATAATTTATATTTGAATGGAAAATGTTTTCATTTCACTTCACACTTCTCAAACTTACATTCATAAGGGGAGAAATAACATTGTTGATTCTCTTTATATCATGTTTTTAATTCTAAATTGAGAGAAAGTATACAATCAACCCTGTATTCATGATGGGATCATGAACATATTCCATTCCTTTTTAATCATGCATTTTTTTTTACATGAAGTTAAATTAAGATAGATTTATTGAAATAATATAATTAAATTTATTGTCCATTTTTAGTGGTTCATTCATTTTATTGACATAACCTATCACGATGGTTCTCTATTTACCTGCATAGTTATTTAGGCTAGTACATTATGTAACTTTACCCATATTAATGAGGGTGTGAGAGTTTTTACTTCCAAAATGAATATCCTACATAGCTACACAAGTTTGGGTCATGATCATCCCGAATCTCCATGTCATTCAACAAGGAATCATAATTCTAGAATACTTCAATAAGAAATCATCTCCAAAAATATATAAGGAAACATTGTTTAGTACACCTTCCTTGCTCTTAATTTTTTTTCAATTTTATATTTCACATATGGTCATTAACTACCTAATTTTAATTATAGGTTTGCATGGAGCAAAGTTTTACATTTGTAACCATCTCCAAAATACAAAGTGTCTTTATACACTTAGGTAAACTTTATCATTTTACTCTATCAATTACATTACTATAATAAAAAGGAGGAATTAGTAGATACTAAAAATTGTTATTATTTACTTTAATGAATATCTTAACATACATTTACCACACATGACTTAAACACTCAAACGAGTTCTTAATCTACCATTCTCTAATAATTTCATGTTATCTTATGATTCACCCAATATATTATTCTGATATACACATAAAAGAACCTCGTTATCTATTTCAAACCTATAAAATATCATGCACATGCATCTCCAAACTCTTAAATTAGTATATTTATACATAGGCTAGTTTTTCCATATATCATTAATATCACCAATAAATATTGACTTGATCTAGTTGGCACCAATTTGTTTCAAACAATGATTATTTTTATAAAATCAAACATATATTTAGGGTCAATCCATCAACATAGCATATTAGTGGCATGAAGAATTATTCAATTGGATCCATATATAAAAAATCAAGGTCTCATTCAAATTGGACTTTGAACTTATTTGTGATACACTTATACAATTGGAACGTTGATAAAATCTACTTTATTCTTCCCAATTTTTAAACCATCAATAGGAGTAGTCATAAGTCAAGTATGAATTAATCTAAAACCAAATCAAATTAAGTATTATCAAATATCAAGTCCAATCATTAGATGCACATACATAGATAAGGAACATAATTTCATAATTAAACTAGGTGGGAGAATTATGTGTGGCTTGATTTACATCCTTGGAGTATTGGATATGTAATAAGTGATTAATCATCAAATAGGGGTGATTGGGGTTAGATCATCCCATTATAATTTCTCCCATTTTTTTAGGTTTCTAGTTCTCACAAGTATATCTAGGTTTTCAAGGCAAAGGAGGTTGATTTATATATATTCATACATCATTAGGGTTCATGATTTCAAAGATATAAAAACCAAAAGTATTATTAGGTGATTATACAATCACTATTCCCTAATTATCACACGTCACTATAAATTAACAAGTTAGTATTAACTAGTGATACTGACTTGATCTTGCAAAACTAATCCAACTCAAATCATGAATAAGTTTTAAAACCAAATGAGCCATATACTTTCTTATCCTTAATTTTCACTTATACAATATATTCACATTAATATATTATCTTATCTCCTTAGTACTTTTCATATTTATCACACACCACTTTTAAAACCAAAAGAATCAATCTCAATCAATTAAATCAAATGTGTGATTAAATGCCATATATATTGATCTGAATTTAATTACATCATTATATCTTAATTATATTAATCTCACCCATTAATAAATATTAGGGTAAAAACATATAAGAGAGAAATCTAATAATATTTTAAATGTCTTAATCAGGTGAGATATTTTTAAAATGAAGTTAGAGTTAAAATAACTAGGTCTGAGTCAATTACATATTTATATGAATATGATGAATATTTTCATGATGCTTGGAAAATATGAAAATGTCCCATAAAAATGGATAGAAATCCATGATTAGAGTACATGATTCAAGAGAATTTATTGTGTAAGGGTAAAATGTTATGCATACCTGAAGGTTCTATGAGAGATAACATGTTGAAATAAAAACATAGTGAAGGCATGGATAGATATTTTAGGTATGATAAAAATATATCATAGTTTAGTGATAAGTATTACTGGTGATAAATAAGTATGGATATGAATAAATTCATGCAAAGTTGCTGAATTTCCAACATTTAAAAGGAAGAAACAAAAATATTAGATTATATATGGAATTACCTATTCCATACATACCATGGGATTACTTACGAATAGATTTCTTTCTTGTATTATTGAGGACTCAAAGAAGTAATGACTAAATTTTTTTTCTTAGACATATTTTATAAAATGACACACTTTAAAAACTATGGTGATTTATTTTTCACTAATACATAAATTATGTTTTATAAAAAGAGACATATGTAATAATTGAAATGGTTTAATTTTATTAATATATAACAATAAAAATAGGCTTATAGCCATATATAAGTACAAACACATTTATATCACATAAATATTCATATTCCATAAATATTCATATTCATATTCATATACATAACTTTGGTGAAAATGTATTAATAAAATATTAATATATTATTATTTAATATATATTAGTGCACTAATATATATATATATATAGAGAGAGAGAGAGAGATGTATAGAGTTGTATGCATGTGTGGAGTAACATAATTATAAATTTATGTTTAGTTATATGTATCAATATATAATTATATAAAATTATGTATAAATTATATGTAAACATACCATTGATACATAGTGTGTATGTATAATATATACATAAATTGTGTATACACACTATGTATAGAAAGCAAATGAAAACTAGATACTTATCCATGTATATAAAATTGTAGATAATGAATACATATATTTTATGAATAAAAAAAATATAAGGGATAAAACTAAGATCAAAATAAGAATTGCTTCATAATTTTCTAAACACATCCCTAAATTTGTTAGACATGAAGACTGGATATGGGTTCATGTAAATTCAGACTATTTATGGGTTCATATAAATTCCATATAATAAATGAATTTTTTTTAAATTATTGTTGATACTTAAGACAATGATGGTAAATTATAGATACAATTGTGCATATAATTTTTTTTATTAAATTAACAACCATAATTTTCACTACATTCCATATAATCTTTATTTTAATTAGCTATAGTAAATGTTGTATCATATTATGTTCTTTTTTTTTTGGAAACTATCAACCAAAGAAATCATATAATCATATACAATCAAAATGGATGAAAATGAAAGAAGGAAATAAATATTCATAAGAGTTACACTATGAAAATGATTATTTATTGTTGTGATTGATAAATTTGATTTATAATTTGTTTATAAAATTAGTGACCTCTATTCCAAAAGTTTTAATTATTTTATACGTTCAAAAAAAATAAAATGAAATATATGAATCTATTTAGATTGAATAATAGAAGACATATATTTGTTTTGAATCACTATAGTATATGTTGTATACTTCATATTAGGTTTATTTTTAAAAATAGTTGATTGTAAGTTTCATAACATTATATAAATTAAAACAAATGAAAATTAAATGAGGTAAATGTTTATTATTTTTACACTTGCATTTGTATTTTTTATACTCGCCTTTCATAAACCTCTCCTTACACAAATGTGTCAATACCAAATCATCAACTTCAAAATTTGTTTTCTCATCTTCTTTTTAGTATTATTTTTATATTTTATTCAACTCTCCTTCAATATCCTCTTTACCTCCATATACATAACATGCATAACTTTTACATATTCCTCACCTTCAAAACTTATTCTACTAATTTAAACTATACTTCTTAATTCACATACACCTCTTGAGTTGCTTCCATATAAATTTTGAAAATGACTCATACCAATACATATATTGACCAAATTATTTTAATAAATTTTAGCGTAGGATAATACAAAATCACAATACAATATTATCTCTAACCAAACATATTATCAAATTACTAAGGTTGTGATTCACAATATTTATTTTCTCATGTACATATTATATTTTATTTTATGGTTAATGAAATATATGTATTAATAAAAAAATTATCTAACTTTTGTATATCCAAAATAATATAATATATTTTAAATTTTAAATTATTCTTCCCCATTCTCCCTATACTTTTCAATATTAGATTATTTTAAACTTTGAATTCATCTGCCTAATAGTTAGCCTTTTTATATATTTTTCAACAAATCGTGCAATTTTCAAAATTTGAAATTCTTCGTCCTATGAAATTTCCCACCTTCATAATTTTTAACCTATTGTGTTATTTTAATATTTTATAATATTATTTCCCTAACAATTATTTATTATTATGTGAGGCCACTATAAATATTTAAAATATTCAAAATAAAGTTTCACTTCTATTTATATTTTTTTAACATAATAAATTTTCATAATTAAAAATTATAGAAAAACATAATATTGAATAAGAAAAAAAAGGTTTAAGGACTAACCAAGTTCATAAAAATTACGTTCAACAACACTCGAGTTCATAAAATTGCTATAAGTTTCTTTTAAACAAAGATGTTTTCCTATAAAAAAGTATGTTCAGGTATTATTCATATAAACAGTTAATGGTTCCATTATATATTTATTAATCAAGTTACACTCTAAATTATAATACATTTTTAATCATATA
Organism: Torreya grandis; assembly: GCA_037957365.1. Lineage (NCBI taxonomy): Eukaryota > Viridiplantae > Streptophyta > Pinopsida > Cupressales > Taxaceae > Torreya > Torreya grandis. The sequence continues at coordinate 1,316,813 of JARHVA010003647.1, forward strand.
TATGAGTATAGATTGTGTATCTCTTATTTTTTTTATATTTTTGTGACACTACTAATCATTTATTGATTTTTTATCTATTGAATTACGTCTACATTATTGTGGTTGTATTTTTCATTATAATGTGTGTTTTCAATCTTAATAACAATTTAAAATAGTGAAAACCATATCAAAAATATTATTCCTTATGTTTACTCTAACACATTTTTGTAAATTCAAACCCTAGTAATAAGCTATTGTATTCCCATAATTGCCAAATATAGGTAATTTTACTCAGATATAACTTATTTCACTTGAAAATGTATATTATTGATAGGTATTTTTTTTAATCATGCATGTGTTTGAGCACACACACATGCATGCACACACACCAGATTATAGATAATCCCATTTATTAAAAAAAAACTATTTCCTGCCCAAAACTAGCTTTCATGGATACATAGTTAAATTCTTCATAACCATATTTATATCATATTAAAACTGATATTTTACAACATTTATTTTAATTATGTAATGCTTGTATTTTTTATAATATAATTTTTTTATTATGATATTATTATCATAATATTTTTGTAATCTTGTATAATTTTATTATTTGAAACATAACTTTGTAATTATAGACACCTAAATTTGACACAACATTTTTTTAAATGTCTTTTAACTTATTTATTTATGTAGGTCTTGGAAAATAATTACATACTTAATGGTACACTTTTATTATATTTTATCATTTTAATTTATGAATTGACTAATCCGTATTTAATTATTTTAAGTTATTAACCCTTCCTTGAGTCTTTTAAAGTTTCTTAACCCCTATTTAAATAATTTTTAATTCTTTTTGAGTTGTCCCCTTTCTTTTGCACCATTAAGTTTCAATTCAAACTTTAAGAGTCCATATATAAACAAAGCTAATGGAATTAATTTAGTATTAAGTGTTCACATACATAAATGATGTAAGTAAGACATAGCCAGGAGCAAGCACCAATAAAATACATATTGTCATTCTCATTATACAAAAGCATTCTGATAGTCTAGATAGATATTTAAAGCAACATTACATAGAGATATATTTTGAGTTACAACTACACTTGCACCTCCTAAGGTTGAACTAGGAGAACAAGTATATAGATTTACATGATACATGCCTAAATTAAGAACTACAAATGCCTAAGATCCATTAATAATATGTAGGCAATGCTCAATTAAGTGGGTTTTTTGAGGTTAGTTCATCCATTTTCACTAACCCACTTTCCCCCTATTATCTAATCATTTATCTAGTACATGTGCATGAAAATAGGGTGTTAATATTATAAAAATATGTGTATAAATAAAATAGGTTTGGAAAGAATATGTTAGAATTATATGATTTCATACACCTCTTAGGAAAGTTTTAGTTTTTTATAGTCAAATGGCATAATCAACCAACAAGTAAATATCAATTACCAAATTTCTCTAAGTTTATCGATCTTATACTAAGCTCAAAACAATCACCTAATTCTGAATCAAGTAGGTTACAATCAATTCACATAGTTTTTTTTTCAATTTTTCAACATTCATAAACTAGGTAAGCATATCAAAACAAAATAATCTTATCTTTATCCCTCTACTTTCTTTAGTTTGCATGTCAAAGTTGATCTCCATAGAGTATACTTATCTAAACTATATTTTACTATTTATTTCAATCATTTTACATGTAAATAATTATTTTAATAGTTTATCTAATTAAGGATTAATATTTTTTAATTCAATTTTTAGATAAAACATTTATTGAACCCATGTATTAAATGGACTATGCTAAACCCTGGGTTTCCCTTAGGGTGTCAACCTTTTTTCCCAAAATCATGATTTTTACCATAGGTTTCAAAATTCATCTATGATTTCCCATCTTTCTTTATGTAAAAATTAAAATTCCTTTACTTTTTATATTAGGATTCTACCCACATATTATTGTTAGGGTTTTGTGTTCATACACTTATGATCTTTTTTTATTTTATTATCTTATTTTGACCTCATAATAAATAAATTATTGAATTCCTTAGGTTTTTTTATATTCCTATTAATATACTCAAAACCCACTTTTTCCATCACAATCTATATGGAGGTTTTGGATTTTGAGATTTACTATTTTTATAAAATCTTAACATAAGGTGAAAGGTAGGTGTGTGTGTGTGTGTGTCTATATATATATATATATATATATATATATATCAAGTTTTGGGTTTTTTTAATTATCATATTTTACTCTAAAATCTCTCTCTAATTCCTAAAATGCATTCCTTATCATAATTTATGATTCTTTATTAGGAATATTTTAGGGTTTTTCTTATGAATCATTCCACATTGTTTGGCTCATTTTTATTTCATAACATCTCAATTTATAAATTCCTACAATATTTTTTATGCTCATATTGATATAATCAAAAACCACTTTTTGTTCATCCAAATTATATAAAAATTATTTGAATTTTTCAATTTACTATTTTATTAAATATTGATATATAAGGTGAAAATAATCCCTATTTTAACCTTTTTATTATCTCAATCATTTATTAATATTTCTCTTATTTTAAAATGACCTATCCAATATCTTTAAATTTATAAATCTTCATTGTACATATATTAGAGATTACATTCAATATGACATCCTCTAATCTTCCTCATCCCTTGGATTTTATACTTTATCCTAATGTTATGTCACATTGTTATTTAGAGGAAAATAATTTAAAATATAATAGTCCTAATCCTCTAGATGGTTTATTTTATGATAATATTATACCACTTGATTACTCTCAATAATTTATAAGTGATGATTATTTTATGTATAACAATTCTAGTAATATGAATAAAATGATTGAGAGTATGATTCTGACTATGATTATCATGAAGAAGCATCCACACAATATCCTATTTTTTATTCAAGAGGGAAAAGCTCCATTACATCTTCATAATATTTTCTTGATCACCATGTTGATCAATATGAAAATCATGATAAGTTTCACATTTATATTCTTCCTCTATTGTGTGAGTTACAATCTAAATATGTCTTACTTTATAATGCACCTAATATGTCTTTACCCTTTTTAGTGCACTTCATCACATTCAAAGTTATCAAATAAAAATACATGAAAACAAAAATAAATGCATAATTTAAAATTATGAAAATACTGTTCCTCCATACATAGATAGTCCTCATAATGATGAAAATGTGTTAAAGTTTGAATGTGCTTATTATTCATAAAATGATGTAAAATGTGAAATAATTTCTCTTTTACTATATGATGCACATGTTGAAATTACTTATCTCTTTCCCATTAGATGATACAAATGTGACCTAAATTGAAAATTATTCTTCTTTATTAAAAAATTAAAATCATACAAAGTGTGAAAATTATTATCCTTTGATTTGTATAGATGATATCAATACTAAAAAAGTTGAAATTGTTTATCTTTATTTAACTTTAATGATAAAAATATGAAAAAATTGAAGATTGTTCTTCTTTACTAAATGATGAAAATACAAAAGAACTTGAATGTGATTATCATTTTGATATAAACATTATTAATTTTAAATTCATTATTATTTATCTTATATTGATAATGAAAGATTTTAATTTGATTTTTCCATGCTCTATATAAGCACAATTGGATGCACATATGTGACATGCTATTTTATCTTCTTCTAAAAATTCATGCAATAGTTATACAAATTTTCATGAAATTCAAAAGGATATAATTGATTATTTGAAAAAAAAAATGATATACATGTTCCTTAATATTATTATTCTAAACTAATCAATGTGCCTTTGTGTAATGTTTCTAAATATTACAATGATATCAATTTAGAATGTAATGATAGATGTAATGAGTCCATTATACCAATGTTTTAAATAGATGGTAGATTAAAAACCAAAAATGAATCTTCCCCCACCTAAAAAATCACTATTATTCACATTTTATCCATGGTGAATTCTATAGGATATCTTTAAAATAAGATGTCAATTATAATGTTACAATTTTTTCCATGTAATTTTAATATTAATGATAACATCCTAGAAGATCGACCCCTTACATTGGATGTATTTGATTATCCTTATCTAAATAATTTTTTCATACCTATGTTATCTCTATTATATTTTCAAAGAGACCCTTATAATCATTTGGAACAATATGTACATACCTTTGATCATCGGGATAAATATGGACACCGATTGTTAAAATCATTTCATGGAAGTTTAACATGAGAATATATTTATTGGTCTTATGATCTTCCCAATGGTTCCTTAACCACTTTTAAAAAGATATAAGACATATTTTTATTATATTTTCATAATCATGATGTGCATAAATTCACATTAGAACATTTACAAGGCTTAGATAAACATGATGATGTTTATATCTGATATTATATTATAAGGTTTAATAATACATATATTATATGACATATAGACCATCAAATTTAAACTTAAAATTCATATTCAATATGGGTATTTTTTAGCCACATAAATAAATAGCATTACATAATACCTACACTCAATTTGACAACTTACATATGAATGTGTATGAATATGCATGTGAGATAGTAAACAACAACAACTGTAAGTATGCTCTCAATAGAAGTGATGTTAGAAGAACTGTAGTTGTTAGTAATCCAAATATATATATTTAAATTACATATATATAAATTAAAAAACCCATAGGGAAGAAAAAAATTATCAAATATCTGTGTAACAATAAAAGGTACAAGTTAAAAACATAACACAATAGTAATAAGTGGAACTAGTTTGAATTTTTCAATAGAAAAGCTACCAAATAGATTATGTTAAATTTCATCTCTAGCCAAATAGGTTTAATCCTTCATTAGCATGATTATTCATATAAAATATGTGATGCTAAAATCTAAAAAATACTAAAATTTAATGTGTATCATCAGTACATAATACATTCATCACAATATTATATATATATATATATATATATATATATATATATTTATTTATTTATTTATTTATAGTTTAGAAATATTAACCATATTATATTAATAAATATTAATTAATGATCCTAAAAACTTTGTATGTTCTATCAATATATTATTATATATACCTCATTCAAACATAATTCGCTATCGATTATCAAACTAAAGTCATCTATGTATAGTAGTCTTACCTTTCACAACATTTTAATGATATAATCATGTAGGAATTTACTAATATAATCATATATTACCCTAAATAATGTATATAAATTAATTTTATACATCATTACATAAATTCATATTCAAAGGTACAACAATAAATTATTAAAACTTAATAAGATACTAATGAAAATTGATACATCCATAAGTAATAAGTATAGACATTATTATAATAGAATATAAGGAATAACAAATGTTTATTTGTTATTCATACACTATTACACTTATCATAATAATATAATAATTTTATATTACATTTATATAATATTATAATAGATATTCCATGATAAAACTTATCAATTAGACTAGTAGCCATGAATGTCTTAAAAAAAATTTTAGATATGGCTATAGAGAGAGGAAATATCATCTAGGTGTTTTTCCTCCAACCAAAAAATAACTATTTCCCATACATCTCCCCATTTGGAGTGGGCCTTCCCTTCAAAAATGGAAAGATAATTATGATCCATGTAATCAAAACCAATTAAGAATCACATGTGTAATCACAATTGATATTACATGCAACCAGTCAAGCAAACTCTAGGTACACCTCTATCTAATTTCACCTTAATAAATTACGTAAACTATAAGGTATTATGTAATGATAATTTATATAGCTATAACATTACTTTGTATAAATAATTTCTATATTATTTTTTTAAATTTCATGAATATAAGTCATAATACACATCATCTATACTCTATGTTATAACACATTTTCACTACTTAACCACCTTGTTAACTAGTGACGTGTGAATATAGTTGGACTCCCTTTATATCACTCATCACTCCTTAAAAAGGTGGGTAAATTATATATTATTATAATAAATCATAAAAAAACATACAACTTTTATAACAATCTACAAACCCAACATAAATAAAACATGTTTCATAACATACAATCTCATTATGCTTCACAATAAACTAATGCACTTTGTAATGAAATAACTATAATATCTCTAACATAATCATGTATATATAAAATAGTAATTTATATTCACTATTTTATTATGATAAATTCAGTTATATACTACATAAATATAATACTTTATTACCCACTAGTAACTTATCTATTATTTTATTTTCAAGCTTATGCCATTATGTTCAACACATCCCATATATACTCATAATTCATATTTATAAATATACTATAAAAATAAAAATATCATTGAATGATGAATTTAAATACTAAATTATATATCAATAACATCAATAATATGTAATTTTTATTATAATCATGAAGATATGAGATGGAAATCCCACATTCAAGGTCTTTACCTCTTATAAGCTCGTAGGTGGGGATTTAACTCCACCCCCAGGTTTATAAGGGGTTGTTTAATTTACAAATCAGATTTATTTAGATTAGAACCAAATTTAGAGATTATTATAATTATAAAATAATAATACTTATTATATTATTACTTTAGAACTATAAATAAGCACTCACAATCATTTACAATACGTAATAATCAATCGACAAGAAAGCTTAAACTACATACAATTATATAAATACTAATAACTTATTATATTTAAGATACAACCAAGTATTAATTTTTTAATTTAAGTCAAAGGTTGGATACAACCAAGTATTAAATTTATAATTCAGGCTATCAATAAGTATACTAGTTATGAAAATGGAAATGCAACTGATCTATAAATTAATCCTAGCTTGGAGAAGATAAATCCTACTTACACTTACAATTCTTGATACATAGGATATTCATGGTCATGACGAAGATGGATTTTATAGACATATACAAGGGATATCTTAGAACAATAATATCATTAGGTAGGGTTCTAAAGCATCCATTAAAGAAAAACTATGAAATAACCCTAACTAGGTCCTGTGTTTCAAGTTCACAAAAGTAAATGAATGACAAAAGCAAAGTAAATTCTAATCTAGTGATCACCAAAGCTTGTGGAACAAAGTGGGGGTAATAAAAATAAAAATTAATCATGCATATAAGAAATATATTCACATCAATTTATATGACATCCTAATTCATGGGAGATAAGTACAAATTCATATTTATTTACTATTACAAAGGATGAACAAAATTAGGAATACTTACCTTTGAAGATGAACCCACTAAGCCTCAATCTATCCCTTGTCTAAGTTAATTTGTAAGAGGTTATTTTGGTATGTAAGGATGATAAGGTTAGATCAATTTTAGGATATAAAACCTATCAATTCATTCAAAATAATTATTCATAAGACAAGATCCGTATCTCTAAATAAAGTATCAATGTAAGTTATGCTCCTCAAGTAGAATGGTGGATAAACAGATGCATAAAATATATAAATTATTATTCTATTTTTTTCTAATAAAGTATGAAATTAGTGTGTGTGTATATAACTAAATCTAACCTTAATCCTTTCTATAAGTTTAGCTGATAGGGTTGGGCCAATCAACTTTATATCATTATTAAAAAAATCAAATTAGGTTTAGGTCTATTAGGGGCTAACATAAACCCTAAATGAGTTTTTACAAATAGAGTATAATTTTTATGGTGTTAGAATAAATATGAGTTAGAGTGGATTTTAATTATTATTTAAAACCTTTCTATTAGGGTGTGGAGCTAAAAGCTTCAACTGTTTGCAGACACGAAGAAGGAAGGTTGTTGAAGAACCAGCAGCACCGGCATCGGCATCATGACCGACGTCGGTCAGATGCAGTGTAGAAGGCAACCGGTGATGGCAGCTAGTCAGCCAATGTTGGTAGCACCAGGCAAGTAGGGACTGGCATTGGTTGCCTATGTGTTCCAAAACTGTTGTTGACAAATAGTCAGTTAAGTGAAGCGAGTGTTTGCATGTCAAATGACTAATTATAGTAACGAGCTGTGTGTCTAATTATTGTAGTTAGATTTCTATTTTTGTAACCATGGGATTCTATTTAAAGACCCATGAGGCATGTATTTTAATTATCAAGCAGGTAAGTAAAAGCATTGAAGCAAGCAAGGTCAAGGAGATCTACAGGTGTAAGGTCAAGGAGATCAGCTGAAGCATTCAAGGAGGGATAGAAACTCAGGTTGTAGAGTTGTTGTGTTGAGCAAGAGAGAGAAGGAAGAAGGTCTTAAGGTGTGGCAAGCCTTTGAGGTGGAGGAAGAAGTGGCATCTTCTTTATTGTATTTTCTTCTAGTAATATTTAATACAAGAGTGTGTATTGTCTCTCAAATTCTTTGTTGTCTCAAGTTTCTAGTTACTTTATCATTCTAGTATAATTCCGTGTTTAATTGCTTATAAGAAAGTAATCAATTTTTCTTCCATTGGATAAGGGGTCACCTAACAGTTGGTATCAGAGCTACGGTTTGTAGGAAGCAGGTATTGTTTTTGATTACAGGTCATTCACAGGGTTTTTTGATTGAGTCAGAGTTTAGAAATGGTAGAAGAAAGTAAGCTACGAATGGAGAAGTTTAACGGCAAGAATTATCAACATTAGAGGATGCAGATTGAGGATTATCTGTATCAAAAGGATTTGTAGTTACCGTTGGCTGGGGTTGCATGCAAGCCCACAGATATGAAGGATGAAGAATGGAGTGTTCTTTATCAGAAGGCTCTCAGTTCCATAAGGTTGAGCCTTGCATCGTCTGTGATTTCTAGCTTATCACAATGTAAGACAACAAAAGAGTTGATAAAGTCCTTGGCGAATTTATACGAAAAGCCCTCGGCTTCTAATAATGTATATCTTATGAAGCAGCTATTTACTCTGCAAATGCAGGAAGGTGAATTGGTACATACTCATCTCAGTGATTTCCATGGTTATGTAAATCAATTAGCTTCAGTCAATATTGTTTTTGATGATGAGGTAAAGGCTCTCTTGATTTTATGTTCTTTGCCTGAAAGTTGGGACAGTTTGGTTATGGCAGTAAGTAATTCTGCACCTGCTTCTAAAATGTTAAAAGTTGATGATGTTGTGAGTGTGATCTTGAATGAGGAAATACGTAGGAGAAGCATAGGTGAATCATCAGGGAATGCTCTAAGTGTAGAAAGTAGGGGAAGGCAAAGGGAGAAGGTTGAGCAAGGGAAATCAAGGTCGGGAAGGAGATCCGAATCCAAAGGTGTTACCTGCTAGTTTTGTGGAAAGAAAGGACATACAAAGAAGGAGTTTTGGTTGAGAGATAAAGAGAATCAACATGTAGGTATTGAAGAAGCAAAGGATACAAATATTGTGGTATAGGATGCTCTCATACTTTCTTTAGATAGTCAGGTAGGATCATGGATTTTAGATTCTGGTTCATCTTTTCATGCATCCCCAAACAAAGATTTGTTCAATGAGTATGAACAGGGAGACTTTGGATTGATTTATTTAGGGGATGGTATGCCTTATCAGATAGTTTGCAAAGGGAAAGTGCAGCTGAGATTGTAGATGGACAACACATGGATGTTGAAAGAGGTCATACATGTCTTGATTCTGAAGCAGAGTTTGATTTCTATTGGAAGGTTGGGTGACGAGGGATGCACAATAACCCTCACAGTAGATTCTTGGAAGGTTACCAAGGGTGCACTTGTTCTATCAAGAGGTAAGAAAGTAGATACTCTTTATCTGTCTACTTGTATTGCTGATTCTACTTCTGGTTTATCTACTTTAGTTATAGATTTGAAGATGTGGCTTAATAGGCTTGGTCACATGAATAAGAAGGGAATGGATGTTCTTGATTCAAAAGGTATGTGTTCTGATTTAGAAAGCATAGATAGAGTTCATTATAGGAAAAGGAAATTTGATGCTTTTGATAGGAACAAAGAAGCCTTGGTGTTTATGGAAGAGATGAAGGATAGAGATCAGTCATAGGGGCTAAATAAATCTGAGCAGGGCAGTATGGATAGAGGTTTGATCTAAGATGAGCTCACGGATGAAAAATTCATCACTTGCAAAAAAACACAGGTACCGACACCGGTGCTCCCATGGCACCAACGTCGGCCAGACAGAAACTGACATTGGTCATGTGTAGACCAGCAGGGTCAGTAGGTCGGGCAGGAGAAGTCTGATGTTAGTCATCAAGACTGATGTCGATAGGGGGGACACCGGCGTCGGCCAGGGAAATGACATCGGTAGTTAGGGTCAGTGCAGGGAACTAACATTGGTCAGGAGCAGACTAGGAGATGGCCGAGATCGGTCACTGGAATGGATGATGGGTGGACAACAAGCTGTCAAGAAGTCTCAAACACCCATATGGAGGTCAGAAATGGTAAGTGAACCTCATATTCATTGTTCACCTTCTTTATATTTCTTACTGATAGTCAAGAACTAGGAAGATGGAAGAAGCAATGCAGGTAGAATCCAGAAACAATGGGAGCTTGGCATAGATGAGGAGTGTGAGTCCTTGGAAAAAAACCAAATGGGTATTTGTTGGTAGAGTTGTTAGCTAGAAGAAAGCACTAGATTGAGGGATGGATTCCCATATTAGAGAAGAGAGTGGACAGACACATGAGACAGAAGGCTATGGTATATGGTCTTGATTAGGCTGTAGGACAATGGAGGTTTGACCATTGTATTTTATCTTTACTAGGTTGGATAATATTAGCTACATTATCCTATTACTGTATTTTGTTACTTGTTGCAGGGTTTCATATACAGGGAGTTTTCTGAGCTAAGGGTAGAGTTGGTTCAGAAGTATGTCATGAAGAATTTGGGAGCAGCAAAATTCTTTCAGCATAAGTAACAGGTATAGCATCACAAGTTTGTGTGGTGGTTGGTCTTCAAGAGTGACTTTGAAGAGGGATACAGAGCCAAGGGAACAAAATAGATGGTGTACAAGTACAGGTATAGTAGCAATTGTTTATCTCCAAGTGGGAGATTGTTAGGGTGTGGAGCTAAAAGCTTCAACTATTTGTAGACATGAAGAAGGAAGGTTGAGGAAGAACCAGAAGCATCGGCATCGGCAACATGACTGACATCGGTCAGATGCAGTGTAGAAGGCAACCAACGATGGCAGCTAGTCAGCCAACATTGGCAGCACCAGGCAAGTAGGGACCGGCGTCGGTCGCCTATGTGTTCTAGAACTGATGTTGACGAATAGTTAGTTAAGTGAAGCGAGTGTTTGCATGTCAAATGACTAATTATAGTCACGAGCTGTGTGTCTAATTATTGTAGTTAGATTTCTATTTTTGTAACCATGGGATTCTATTTAAAGACCCATGAGGCATGTATTGTAATTATCAATTAGGCAAGTAAAAGCATTGAAGCAAGCAAGGTCAAGGAGATCTATAGGTGTAAGGTCAAGGAGATCAGTTGAAACATTCAAGGAGGGATAACAACTCAGGTTGTAGAGTTGTTGTGTTGAGAAAGAGAGAGAGGGAAGAAGGTCTTGAGGTGTGTCAAGCCTTTGAGGTGGAGGAAGAAGTGGCATCTTCCTTATTGTATTTTCTTCTAGTAATATTTAATACAAGAGTGTGTATTGTCTCTCAAATTCTTTGTTGTCTCAAGTTTCTAGTTACTTTATCATTCTGGTATAATTCCATGTTTAATTGCCTATAAGAAAGTAATCAATTATGCTTCCATTGGATAAGGGGTCACCTAACACTTTCCTTCAATTCCACATAGGCATTCATCAACATTCATTCAAGCATGTAGATCAAACAATGAGTAAGTAACCATTCACATATGCACGAAATATAAGAACCTAAGATAGCACAAACTATATTTGGGAAATACTAAATTGGATGAAAACCCACTAATATTTTAAAATTTTATAAATTCATATAATATAAACACAAATTTTAGTGAAGCACCCACTTCACATGGAACACCAACCCTAACTAGCTAAGCACTAACTCAACTAGTCTTTAACAAACACCAACTTGCAAGGAGGATCCAACCCCTTAGATGAATCAAAACCAACTCAGACATCTAAAACACTTGATAAAATTTAGGATACCATTTTTATAATACAACAAATGATTATCTCCTTCCTCATCTCTTCACACACTTCTATCCTTCTCAAACTAGCATGTAGTCTTCTTCACTCAACTAACCCTTTTCTTGACTGGATTAGGTCATATGACCTTGATACTCATAATTAGAACATTTATAAAATATTAATTCCTTTACACTCCCATTATTTTCTACAATACCTCCTTCTTACCAATATGTTATTTTATTCACTTTATCTCTACTCACACCAATAGGCCTAAAATTGCCTAGTATATATACAAGTCTCTTTTTCATATCCTTCTCAGTCAACAAAACAGCCTCAACCTCTTAGTTAATCCATGAAATATATATTATGAAATCTAATATACATTTATAAAATGTTATTTTAGTCCCTTTATGGCTAACATACCTTAATTAGGCCCTAGTTTTACTTTTACGTCTCATGGAGACCTAATCCTATTAGGTCTATTTAGGACACATTATACCTTGACTTAATTTGAGAATTTTAAAACACTTAATAAAGTATTAAAATATAATATTACACTTAAATATACCCATTTTAATCTCATATAGTCTTCATAACACTTTTTAACTTCAACCACCACTTGAAGCACAACATTAGCACTATTTACAATTAGGCATGTGCATACCCAAAATGTTTGTCTAGAAAAACCAAAGCATAAACACAATTTTTAAAAACAAACATGAAAAAAAATCAAACATATATAATATAAATTTCCTTATATTCATCACCATGTGATTTATACTTCAAAACTAATGGCAAAAGGACTCAAACCCTTCTCTACCGATAGCCCACTCAGAACTATTGACTAGCCTCAAAACAAAGTCATGAAAAACTTGATATTTTACACATGAAAGAGAAATTAACATGAAAAATTAAACCTTAAAAATATTATTTTACATCTATATTTCATTATAAATTACAAATATCACAAGGTCTACTATCAATAATTAGTCTTGTAGACCAATCTTTTATCTTTAATACACAGTAAAACTTGAACCGATCAACCCATTTTGGATTCAACAATAAAATAAATTTAAATAAATTAAATGATTATTAAAAAATATTATAGGTAATTTAAGTCACAAAAAAACATTATATTCATTTTATTCTTCATCTCAAGGCATAAATCCTAAAACTCATTACTGTAACTTGCTTACCTAGAATTGTCAGTTTGCCTTAAAGACTAGCCATGGTGATTTTGACTTTCAACACCTATATAAATACTTTAAAATACTAATAATTCATTTGGAATATCATATGTGATAATTATAAAATTATTTTATAGATATATAATATATTCAAATGACAATATTGGTCTTGTAGACCAATCTCATGAACTTGTACCTTCATTGTCTCATCTTCACTAGATAGGTCAACTTATGACCAACATTTTCATCATATAAAATGACCTCCAAAAATTATATACAACATGAAAACATATTAAAAATATTTAAAAAACTATCCATTCACTTTTATTCATCCCTAATCCATGATATTACATCCCTAATTAACTTCTCACTTCTACCTAGTTTTCTCATTGTTTGCACCATTAGGCCTATTACCAATAAGTCAACTTGTATGACTAGTTTAGCACACCTAAAGGATAAAAAATACTTATAAAACACCATGGACATAAAATATAAGTATAAATATTCAATCTTAATCCATTTTTAAACTTTAACTTGGTCAAATATGACTACTACAACAAATCTTTAAGAAATAAGGCCTTTCATGTACTGTCCACTCACTCCCCTGACAAACCAGCCACACTTGAAGGTTTTTGGAAGATTTTAAAACAATTTAATATCACTTAAATATCCATAAAAAATAATTCTATGTAGTTTAGATAAACTTATTTCATATCAGGTCATTATTAGGGTTCTTTAAGGGTTTAAACCATCTTCTAGCCTTAACAATCATTCATAAATCATAGCCCCTTATTCTAAAATATAATGTCTAGAATTTTGATTTATGAAATTTACCCATATACCATGAATATATTAGGTTATTATTCATATGTTACATGTACCAATGAAAACTTTAAAGTTCTTCTTGGGTTGATAACCCTTCATTCTATGCACCTAAGAGACCTTAAAACACTTTTTCTTATCTTAACATTCAAAATTTGGCTTGAAACTTCATGAACATGATTAAAACAACCTAAATTACCTTTTTCAATACTCACCTACTCACACATGCATTTTAAAATAATCTTTATACCTCATTAGGCCATGCTCTCACCTTCTTGTTTTACTACACCTGAGTCTTCACACCTCATTAGGTGTTAAACTGACCTTAAAACTTATTTTCAAGATAATAATACTTCATTCACATTCTAAAATAACCTATCTCATACTTATACATAACCATACATCCTTCATAGGCCTTGACAACACCTCATGATACCTCATTATGTTAGGTAGGGTCTAGAACTAGTCTAGTTATAGACTTGGACTTAAGGTCTTACCGCTATAGGATTACATTAAAACTCTCTTGAGTGATCCAATTCCTAAAATACATGCTCAATCATCCTCATATATCCACTTATAATTATGTGTACTAATCTCACCAATCCATCATTCTCATACATTCTCACAAGGTCTCTTTAAGCTATGGCTAGTGTCATGACTAGGCTTCTCAAGCTCTTGAAACTTGACAACTGACCTTGAAAAACTTGTTGATGATTTTACACATTTCTCATATGTCTTAAATACTCCTTAAACAATTTCATACCTCTATACATACATATTCATGCTTACCATTCACATGTTTATGATATGACTATGCTTTTTGTAGCTAGACTTTCTCAACACACATTATACTCAAGGACTACTACTCAAACATTATTACCTTGACCTAAACCTTGAAATCAACCTCAAAAGAATCATTATGTTTCATTAAAATTATATCTCAATAGAGAGACATTAGGTTGCTTTCAAATTCTCTCTTGTCACATGACTTCCCTATCATATCAGGTGCACAAGCTGTAATATCCCTTCGAATATCAAAACAAAAGCTCTGAATTGCTTATCTAAATTTCTGCAAAATATCTTCAATTAGACAGTATAAACTCTTATTTATTTTCTCATAAGCTTACAATAGAGATCCTCTGTCAGGTATACAAAGCATATTGAAAGTACGACCTGAATAGCCTGAATATTCCACAAACTGGGAAAGAAATCTGATTCTGGTACGTCTCAGCCCACTGTGTAGAAAACATAGTCACCGACGTTAGTTATGCTACCGTCATCAGTCGATCTGTAGTTGTTATCTCGCCGATGTCGGTGATATGTCGACCGATGTCGGTCTCTATAAGTATCTATTCACTGATGTCAGTACCTAAACTTTTTGTTGATGCGTACGGATTTTCATGGATCTATACGGATTCGTACGGCTGCTGATATAGCACAACCTGTCTACTTGATCCTGATCTGTAGAATTATGGGCTAATACAAAAGATCTATATCTGGATAATTCTTGAATCAAAACCCAAAATAATGAAAATACTTGTAAACCCTTGTGATAGCTTCTGAGTGAAGTTATCTCTCAAATACCTGCAATACTATGATAACTTCTGGGTGAAGTTATCTCTCAATTTGGCAATAGATCGGCTGATCTTTCACAACCTCTGAATCACACAAAATGAAGAGTTGACGTTCTTCAATGCAATTGGAATCCTGGAACCCTTGGCTCAGTCTTCATAGAAGAATTTCTTAACAAGAATCAATATCAAATAATAAACATGAATACAAACTCTCTCCCATGAGAGATTCTTATACACCTCCAAAGGTGTGCTTGCTAAAATTAGATTCCCTTAAATTAGACTGGGGCTTCCTTAAATTAGAACTAGGGTCTTAAAATTAGACTAATTCTTAAATTAGAATTAGGATCCTAAAATTAGACCCAATAATTAATAACTAATAATTTATTAATAATTAATATTTAATTAAAATTAGATCAAATAATTAATATTTGATTACATCAATCAAATATTAACATCTCCCTTAATTCATGTCCGAAAGAGCCCAAATGAAAACCGACCCATCTCCATCAAGACCCTCTATCCATCCCATCAGCCTATGAGGGTCGTATAATAGGCTAATCATCTACTTGAAAAGATGTCAACTAGAAGGGGACATGACAGTCCGCCCCTCCTAAAATTGCTTGTCCTCAAGCAATCTCAACTCTGGATGCTGTAGAATATCTTCGCTTTCCCATGTCGCATCCTCAACTGGCAAATCTTTCCACGTTACCAAATATTCCCTGATAGTCCTCTAATGCAACTGTCTCTCTCTAGATTCCAAGATGGACTCAGGTACTAAAATTAACTTTCCCTCATCATCTAAGGGAGGTAAAACTGTAGAAGGTATCACACGGTGTCCTAATGCCTTTTTGAGGTGTGATACATGAAAGACATTGTGTACCTTGCTCTCTGTAGGAAGCTCTAGCTCATAAGCCATCTCTCCCATGCATCTCAAGATCCTAAAAGGACCGTAATAACATGGCTTAAGCTTCTCTGCCCCACTCTTCCTAAGAGTAGACTGACGGTAAGGTTGCAGCATAAGATAGACCATGTCACCTACCTCAAAAGATCTCTCGGTCCTCTGCTGATCTGCATACTTCTGCTGATTCTGCGCCTTAGCAATATTCTCCTTGAGAGTCCTCATAGTATCCTGACTCTCTTGTAATAAGTCTCCATCACTTGGCACTCTACTATCGCTTAGTAGCAAATCTAGAAAACTCAGTGCCTCATACCCGTACAATGCCATAAAAAGAGACATCTAAATGGTCATGTGGAAAGTCATGTTATAGCAATATTCGCACAAATGAATCCACTTGACCCAAGCTTTTTGCTGCCCTGCAATGTAGTTCCTGAGGTATCCCTCCACCCATTTGTTCACTATCTCTGTCTGTCCATCAGTCTACGGGTGGTAGCTAGTGCTAGGTGTAAGCTCGGTTCCACAAAGTCAAAACACCTCCTGCCAGAAGTGACTCAGGAATCGACTATCCCTATCGCTCACTATGCTTCGAGGTAATCCATGCAGTCAGAATACCTCTCGAAAGAAAACCTCTGCTACCTATGTAGCTATATGGGTGGTGGTAATCGGGAAGAAGTGAGCATACTTCGTTAACCGATCCACAACTACATATATGCAATCTCGTCCTTGGGCTTTAGGCAAGCCCATAATGAAATCCATTGACAAACACTCCCATTTCCTATCAGGAATTAGTAGTGGCCGCAACAATCCTGCTGGGTACGTGTTTTCCTGCTTGTTCTGTTGACAAATAGGGCACTCACGCACATACTGAAGAACATCTGCTTTGAGGCCTTTCCATGTGAATCTCTCCCTAATCTGTCTGTAAGTCTTAAAATATCCGAGATTTCCTGCAGTCGGTATATCATGAAAAGCTCGCATGATAATGTTCTTCATCGATGATCCTGGGATCAAATAAACCCTGTTCTTGTAAATGATCAAGTCATCCACAAGAGTATATCTAGTGTCAACTGTCGATCCCTCAATAATGCTAGATGCCCATGTATCCTTGGCATATTCTGCCACAATCATATGTCGCCAATCCTCTGTAATGTGGACCATGGTACTCAAATACGGCCTGCGTGAAAGAGCATCGGCCACAACGTTCTGGGTGCCCTTGATGAAAGAGATGTCAAAATCATATGCCTGTATTTTACTCGCCCACTTTGCTGATGATCATTGAGGTCTCGTTGCCCCAAGAAATGTCTCAAACTGTTGTGGTCCGTTTTGATACAAAATTTGCTGCCCACTAGATATTGCCTAAATTTTGCCAAGGCATGCATGATAGCAAGCATCTCCTTATCATATATGTTGTACAGTCTCTCTAGTCCCCTGAGCTTATGACTCTCATATACTATGGGGTGCTTGTCCTGCATAAGCACCGTTCCAATGCCCTTGCCTGAAGCATCGCACTGAAGCTCGAATGGCTTCGAAAAATCAGGTAGTGCCAAAACTGGGCACGTAGTCATCAACTCCTTAAACCTTTCAAAACACTCCTGTGCTTCAGGTGTCCAACAAAAAGCACCCTTTTTGGTCAAATCTATCATAGGAGCTGCATGTCATGAATAACCATTCACGAATCTCTGATAAAAACCACACAGACTTAGAAATCCCCTTAGCTGTGTTAGGTTTGCTGGAATAGGCCAGTCTATGATGGCACGGATCTTCTCAGGATCCATCCGCACTCCCCCTGCACTAATAATATGACCCAAGTATAACAATTCAGTCATCCCCAAATCACATTTGGACTCCTTGGCATACAAGGATTCCCTTTCCAGGATGCTGAGTACAGTCTCTAGATGAGCCAAATGCTCCTGCCAAGTCCTACTGTATATAAGAATGTCATAAAAAAAACAAGTACAAACCTCCTCAGTAGTGAATGGAAGACTCTATTCATGGTGGACTGAAATGTTGCTGGCACATTAGTGAGCCCGAATGGCATCACTATAAACTCGTAGTGTCCACTATGGCAACGGAAAGCTGTCTTCTCCACGTCCTGCTCGCAAACTCTGATCTGATGATAGCCTGATCTCAAGTCTATCTTCATGAAGTAATGTGCACCATGAAGCTCATCAATAAGCTCATCAATACATGGTATAGGATACCTATTCTTAATGGTTCTCTTATTCAAGGCTCTGTAGTCAATGCACATTCGTAGGGTGCCATCCTTCTTCTTCACTAGGACAACTGAAGAAGCAAATGGTGATTTGCTTGGTCGAATGTGACCCATAGCTAGTAACTCCTTAATTTTTTTTTTGATCTCATCCTTTAACCACTTAGGATGTCGATAAGGAGTAATCATAATGGGCTTAGCCCCCTCCTCAAGCTCAATAATGTGCTCAGTGCCCCTGTCTGGAGGTCTCCCTGGTGGAATGTCACTAAATACCTTATCATGCTTGACTCTCAACTGTTGAATGTCAAGATGATACTCAGTCTTCTATTGTCCCTCCTGCATTGGTGCCAATGTGCACTCAGCAGCCCACTCTACCATGTCATGTCGCATGAGCCTCTCCATCTGATGTAAAGAAATGGTTTTGATGTTGTCGTCCCGTATTGCTTTAAGAATGTGAGTCTTCCCATCTACATCAAAACTGATCTCCATATCCTTAAGACTAAGAGTGACTACCTCAAGGGAATGAAGCCACTTCATGCCCAAAACCAAATCTATATCCCCCATGTTGACCACATAATAATCAGCATTGAACTCATAGTTGTTCAAGTGCAATGGGAGATCTCTGATCATCTGCTTACACTTGAGGGTGTAACCGTGAGCTACCTTAACTCTAATGCCCTCAAACTCTTCTGTGGTGAGTCCAGGCTTCTCCACAAATCTAGTATCAATAAAATTATGTGTGGCTCCCGTGTCAAGAAGGGTAATGACCCTCTGTCCTGCCAAAACTCCTCAGAGTCTGAATGATCCCTCGTGCTAGATGCTAGATAGACGTGCCTCCTGAATTTGGAGCTCTGACTCTACCTCTACCCTAGGCTCTAAAGCCTCAGCCTCCGGCTCCTTGAACAATCATGATGTTTAGAATCTTCTGATTCCTCATCCTCATAATAGGCCCACATCACCCGATTTGCTTTGCCCTTAGGTCTCAAAGGACAATCATGATTAGCATCATATGGACCTTTGCAGTAGAAACAAATCTTCTTCTTGCATAGATCATTAAGAGCCTCTCTATGCAAAGGTGGTGCTACTGGATTGGCCTTTGAATCATTCTTAACACCTAATCTATCTATGTTGAAACCTGGTCTTTCTCTATTCCTGTTGAAGCCCTTACTATCCTTAGATGAAGAAGTACCTCTAGAGTTAGATCTACTTGATGGGGCTACCATATCCATACTGCGCGCCTTCTTCTTAGCTTCCTGTAATGAAGGAGGATCAAAGCCTTTGATCCAACCTCTCAATGGTTCTGTCAATCCCTCCATGAAGAGTACTACTAGTTGCCTCTCTGAAATGTCAGGAACCATGACTGATAACTTTTGGAAGTCACCAATGTATGACTCTAGACTACCACTTTGGCACAACTGTGCCAACTCTCAAAAATAGGACTCTGGATCCCTCCTATCAAAATGCTCTACCAGCCTGTCCACAAACTCCTGATAAGAAGTGATCTGATCATGATGGAGTGTCACCATCTCGTGGTGCCACCAATCGTGAGCTACTCCCTCAAGATGTAGTGTCGCATATTTGATAGCATCTTCCTCGGCCATCGGACACAATGTGAGAAAGGTGTCCAACTTACTAATCCAAGCCTACGATATGACCTTACCACTTACATCGAACATCGCAAGTGTGAGCCTGCTTGTAGCATGCTTAAGATCATTGTTTTGATGTCTAGGTCTCTTGTCTTGTCTAGCCAATCTGTAGTGCTCTCTCCTCAGATTAACAAAATGATCAAAGGTCGTCCTCTCACAAACATGAGGAGGTAATAAATTCCACTCATCATCTGCAGCCAAGTAAACATCTGCAAATGAGGAATCTCCTGCCTCCTCCTCTGCTAGAACTTCTGGTTCATCTTGAACAAATGTAGGACATGTAGGTCTATCTGTTGTTCTGGAGTGGCCCTGCTGGGGTCTCTGATTAACTGTAACATCTCTGTTATCACCTTGGTTCCCATTCTGTCTATCATGTGGGTTCATCCTCCTTATCATAGTAGTTAGTGCCTGTAGTGCTTGTGTCATCTCACAGTAGGATTCTCTAGTACCCAGATCATCATTATGTCAGTGGGCCCTGGGTGGGCTACCCTCTCATTTGTCACTCATGATAATCAGCTGTTGTTCTAATAACTGGGTACCTTCAAGCAAAGCTCTACTGCATGTGTAATACCCATGTGGTCCCAACTCTTATGGCTACATAAGATTTTCAAACCCTCAGGATGGCAGGATTTAGCTTTGATACCACTGTAATATCCCTTCGAATATCAAAACAAAAGCTCTGAATTGCTTATCTAAATTTCTACAAAATATCTTCAATTAGATAAATAAATCATAGTATAAACTCTTATTTATTTGCTCATAAGCTTACAATAGAGATGCTCTGTCAAGTATACAAAGCATATTGAAAGTACAACCTGAATAGCCTAAATATTATGCAAACTGGGAAAGAAATCTGATTCTGGTACATCTCGGCCCGTTGTGTAGAAAACACAGTCACCAATGTCGGTTATGCTGCCGTCGTCGGTCGATCTGTAGTCATTATCTCGCTGATGTCGGTGATATGTCGACCAATGTCGGTCTCTATAAGTATCTGTTTGCCGATGTCGGTACCTAAACTTTATGTTGATGCGTATGGATTTTCACGGATCTATATGAAATTCGTACGGCCGCTGATATAGCACAACCTGTCTACTTGATCCTGATCTGTAGAATTATGGGCTAATACAAAAGATCTATATCTAGATAATTCTTGAATCAAAACCCAAAATAATGAAAATACCTGTAAACCCTTGTGATAGCTTCTGAGTGAAGTTATCTCTCAAATACCTGCAATACTATGATAACTTCTGGGTGAAGTTATCTCTCAATTTGGCAATAGATCGGCTGATCTTTCACAACCTCTGAATCGCACACAATGAAGAGTTGACGTTCTTCAATGCAATTGGAATCTTGGAACCCTTGGCTCAGTCTTCATAGAAGAATTTCTTAACAAGAATCAATATCAAATAATAAACATGAATACAAACTCTCTCCCATGAGAGATTCTTATACACCTCCAAAGGTGTGCTTGCTAAAATTAGATTCCCTTAAATTAGACTGGGGCTTCCTTAAATTAGAACTAGGGTCTTAAAATTAGACTAATTCTTAAATTAGAATTAGGATCCTAAAATTAGACCCAATAATTAATAACTAATAATTAATTAATAATTAATTAATATTTAATTAAAATTAGATCAAATAATTAATATTTGATTACATCAATCAAATATTAACATCTCCCTTAATTCATGTCCGAAAGAGCCCGAATGAAAATCGACCCATCTCCATCAGGACCCTCTATCCATCCCATCAGCCTACGAGGGTCATATAATAGGCTAATCATCCGCTCGAAAAGATGTCAACTAGAAGGGGACATGACACAAGCTCATTCTTCAATAAACCACTTACCATGCATATTCACCAAATACACCTTGAAATTAATGACATCAAATGACATAAAACTTGACATCAACTACAACACTTCCTCAATAGATGGGTTAGATAGTTTATCATAAACTATCAAAAAGGATTTTAGACTAGGGAAGGGCTAATGAAGGTAGAAAATGACTAGATAAGGGTGTAAAATAGGAGGAAAAGCATAGGAGAATGTTTTTATGAGATGGTTGTATAGGTAGTAAGTGATATCACAGGGATAAAAATAATCAAAAACACCAATGGTCTACCCACCACTTTCCCAATGCACCCTTTAAGGTGTGTACTCAGAGAGATTGAGACTCAACATATTCTTGTAAGAGAGAAAGCATCAGTAATTGATAAATTTTGAAAATATTATGTATACATATACCCCACTCAAATCTCATCATGTGTCACTTAGGTAAAATGTGGTATAGTTCTTCAAGAAAAAATCATTAAAACACAACATTGAAGCTGAATAAATTACAATAAAGATAAAATAAGATAAATAAAATAATAGATTTCAAAAACACATACCTTTACCTACCTTAGTGTTTTAGATAAAGAAGGATATATAATAAATGTGTAGGTGTCAAATGTATGAAACATTAGGCAAACCTATATAAGTTAGAAAAAAAAGAGTGAAAATTGAAATATTAACAACATATGCATATAATAAGTGAAATATTTTCTATGATGTTAGGATTCCATAACATTTTATAGTTTGAATAAAGAGCTAATAGAAATAAAGATATGCTCTAAATATGAAATCAAATGATAAATATTTGAAAGGTAAATAATTTTGAATAGTAAATATAAATAGGGTAAAAAAATTCATTTATTATTTTTACTATTCTAAGAAAATAGAACTCTGAGAGACCTAGTTGGAGACTAGAAAGCCATCATGGTGAGGAGATGATAGCCGAGATGAAGATGATCTAGAGGAGAGGTGAGCACTATCTTGATGGATGATGTGCTTAGATAAGATATACCTAGGATTAAGGGTTAGTCTATTTGATGTATATATTATATATATTTTGGATATATAGAAGGATGTGATTATACTTATGATAGTATAAGTGTTGTGTCATAAGTCAAATAGTAAGCTATCATTATACATGATAGCCTTATCTTAGTCCATTTTGGATCAGGGAGCACTTTGAAACTTTGGGTATGTCATCTAAGTCCATCTCATGCATTATATGTATGGGATATTATCTATAGGTTAAAAGATAATGGGGCCTATATTTTACTAAGTGCTTGGTTATATGAGAGGTTTCCTATGTATCGAATAACTAGGTTGCCTTATGTGGTTTATGATATGTTATCTCAAGTGATAAGATGGAGGTAAGACTATCTAGCTCAAGTTATGCCCCATATGCTAGTGTTGCCTGCTATCACATAATGGGATATTATGTGGAATTGCTACATGGACATTGCTATTATATTACCTCATTGGTCAACCATTACGATAAGTTTGGCATGAGTGTAGATCATGGGTCACTATACCTCATGGGTAGAGCCACATCTAGTGGCATGATTGCTTGGGTAGATTGGATTCCCATACCCAATATCCCATATAGTAGTGATTTCTTATTGGGAATGATATGCTAGAGAGTTGAAAGGGATAGAAGGAGGAGAAGGAGTACTAGTGGATATATTTGTGATCAAGCCACAATGTGTTAAACCATAGACTAGTTAAGCATGGTAGTAGGTGGCCAAGGGAGGGTATGACATGAATGTAGATTCAAGTACATAATAGGCACCAAATTAAGCACTATAATAGCCACTACTATAATAGTATAATAATTACCACCTCAGCTACACCACAAATAGAGGCACCACTAGTGAGAACAAACATTAGTGATGGTGACAATGTAGGATGATCCAATAACCATTCTAAGACATAGTTGGTTGATAAAGACACCTATTAGGAGAGGGTCATGGAATGTATGAGCGGTGACTCTTAGCTTTCCACTAGTATGGAGATGATCAATAAAGGACATGCTCAATGGATGAGCAGATGGAGAGACCATGTTTGGTGGAAGAGTAGATAGGGAACTAATGATTAGTAACACTAGTAATAGTGAGAAATTTTGTGATTTTGATTTGAGATTTTGATATAAAATACTAAATATATCTATTTATAGTATATATATATATATAGTGTTTTGGTTTTATATCTCTAGTGATAGAGGAGATCAGATGGGGATCTCTAGTTATGGTTGTGAACCATGAAATTTTAGACGAGGTGATGGCTCTGTATGACCCCACCACTTTAGATGTTCTTATGGTACTATTTTCCCCAATGTAGATAGGCTAGTTTAGACTAGTGGGGGAGGTTTTTAGGTAGTTTTAGGCATCTGGGGATGGATTACATCTACTAACATGGGTGGGAAAGGGATAGGCACAAGCCTAATAGGCCTTAGCTTAAGAGAGAGTAGTGCATATGGCTACCACTATATATTTGGGATAGGTGCAAGAGTAGGTGGCCATCTAAAGGGATAGGTAGTAGGTTTAATATCTCAAACTACCTCATTATAGTGTACCATTGAGAGAGGATAGTCCCAGACATCTATGGGTAGCATGGCTAGGCCACATGATAGGAAAGATAGAGCCCATCCTTAAAGCTAGAGATATGTTGTATTTTTTAATTTATATTGTATAGAACACATGATATATTTAGATATTTTTTTACATTGGGATTTGATCTCATGAGTTGTATTTGGTTATGGATGTTGACGCATGGATATATTCTTTTCTAGCACATGTATTTATCTATTGTTGTATATGATATGGGAAATATATGTGGAGTGTTTTATTTTCTAACGTTTTGTGATACACATGCATGGTTAAAAATAAAAAATGAAAAAAAGACTTGTAAAAGTATAAATAATCAAAAACTAATGCACTACACACTATATCATGATGGGACCTATGTAATAACAAAATATGACTAAATACAATAAACCAAAAGATGGTATAAAGGATAAAAAATGTTTTTACACCATATAGAGTATTTGTACAAAATTAGAATAAGTAAAATCACACTATATCACATTAGGAAGTATGAAAATGATGTAATAATATGGAAGTCAAATGAAATGCAAATGGTATAAAAATAAAACAATTAAGTCAATCCATCTTGATAAATCATGTTGGGAAGTATAAAATAGAAATAAAATTGGAAAAATGAACTTATATTGATCACACTAATTCAAATTGGGAAGTATGCAAAAATTAAGAAAAATGATTGTAATCTTACATGAGATCAAAAATAAGGAAATAAAAGTTAAAAATCAATGGACTAATCATAAAACATATTATTACAATATGGGAATCATGTCAATGACGTGTAACTTATAATCAATCCCTACTTATCTCAAATTTGACACATAATTTCATTGTGAATTGGGTATTGGAAAATTTTGTGAGGAAGGTCTAGTCCAATCCATGGTCTTACACTATAACTCAAAAACGAAACACCCATGAGGTGGAAGAAACTAGGAAAATATGTTAAAATGAATGTTTTTAATGGTAATTTATGAGGAAGGCCTAGTCCTATCCATGGTCATACACTTCAACTCATAAATGGAATCCCTAGGGGGAGTGACCAGTGAACAAAAAAATATTTCTCAAGGGAAAATATTAAGATTATTTTAAATGAAAGAGGGAATGTAAAAATCACAATGTAGGCATTTATGATAAGACCTTAGAAAACATGAGGCATATTAAGGATATATAAAAGACACCAAGTGACTAGTGACCATCATTATACAAAGGATACCCTATTCATAGTAAACACAAAGTTATTTATGCAAATAAGTAAGGTACTAAGATTGAATCATGTTGATTATTTAAATAAGGAAAGTAAAATAGACCTACCTTCCCATAATGTGTTCCTCATTCCTTAGGACCTATTATATATCTATCGATCTACTATGAATATTGGGTACTTGTGTGAAAAATTAGGTATCACTAAAGGATTTTTTCAAACTCCTTTCCCAATATACTAGCCTACCGCACCCCAATAGACCTCAACTCTATTATGAGGCCAACTGTGGAGTTTGATATTCTATTAGAAGAAGGAGATGTGTTTTGAATCATGTCTTTTAGTGTGAATTGACTTATGAAAATTTGAATGTTACCTTTTATATCATTGCCTTTTTTTAAATGATTTAGATTTTAAAATTTTATGGCTTTTAAGATTCCTCATCCATATAGATTTGGAATAACCAACATGAGGGATGAAAATCACACATAAAAATGAGCTTTAGACTTTAGCAAAAGGAAACTAAGTATCCAAAGACTTAGGCTTACTTATGAACTAGTATATTATCTCAAGTTTCTACCATGTGTATGCTTAGTTTATGAAAGGAAATATAGGGTAATAAAGGGAGATCTAAGGTGGATTGATAAATTGGGATTCTAATGAGATGACTTGTTTGCTAATTGATCACATGGTAAATAAGGATTACTGAGGGGAGAAACATTTCTATAACAAAGTCACAATAATAATTATAAATGTGATGGAGATAAGGTAGAAAATATTCATGAGAAAAGAACAAGACATCCATGGAAATAAATGAACTCATAAATAGAATCATGTAATCATGAAAAGAATTGATAATAAATAACAAGTAAATAAAATGTCCCCAAAGTCATCATATAATGAAAAATATAAAGAGACATATAAGATAGATAAATGAAGAAAATAATTTGACATAGAGTTAAATGATATATAAATTATATAAATATAAAATTAAATCACACATCCAATATAAAATGAAGAAGAAAGAGAAGTAACACCATGATATGTTCATAAATAAAGTTAAATTTTTCCACCAACATTATCCATAACATCTAATATATCTCTTTAAAGTTGGACCCTAACTACAGTGAGGGTCTCATCGATCTTTGGTAAAAGTTGAGAAAATGCCTCTTGTCAAATTTACTCAATATAAAATGTAGGAATAAATGAAGGATAGTGTTCATGAGGGATATCATGCATAGGATACTCAAAATATGGAATAAGAGTGTGATATATGGAACATTAATGAGCCATCAGTGGATAATGGAACACAAGTGAAGGAGGATCCATGGGTGGAGAAACCAAAAGTAGATAAGGGACCATAAGTGGAGGAACCATATAAGAAGAAGGGATCACATGTGGAGTAACCATGGGGGGAGAAGGGGGATATTTATTTCATGGGAGACCTATGGGAGGAGGTATAGTAGTTTTATAAATGGTTATAAGGTGATCCTAAAGATGCTACTAGAGAATGTAATAATGATTAGTGTGATGGGTACTATATTAGTGTCATAGACAATATACCTCTCCATATTTGGGAATATATTGAGGTAATAACTTGGGAGGAGGTATAGCCTTATCTTTAGGCTAAATAAGAGTAGGGAACAAGGTATCAATATATTGTTGAAGCTCTTGACAATTGGTGGAGGAATGATTATCTATGCCATGGAAGCAATAGATACACTTGTTAGTAGACTTTGTGTGTGTACTAATAGAGGGAGTGAAATCATAAGCTAGTGAATGCTAGTATAGTTTACAATCTATAGTCTAATGACTAAAAATTATATGAATTTCATAGTATGATTGATCACCTCATTAGGTAGGTAAAGGAGAAAGCTATGATAAAGGAAGTAAGCCATCACCAAGGGTAGGCAAGGCTAGTGGAGAGACTAGGTGAGGGTTGTCTAAAGGAGAGATAGAATCAAAATAAGGAAGAGACTTAGCTAAGGGTGTATCAATAATAGTATCTAGACTAGGCTCAATTGAGGGAGGATCAAGATATACATAGGGCTTAAGGATAATATCAATCATCTCAGGGGGAAGCTAGCTATAGAGATCCTTGTATCTAGAAAAATGATAGGGACTAATCACAACATGATACATAAGCATGCTCATAAGAGGTTCTTCAAAAACTAGAGGTGTGTCATGTGAACATGCCATCTCTACCCTATTAAAAAGATGAATAATTATAAAATTAGGAACAGTGTAATAGGTAATATGATAAGATAAATGGAAAAACTAAAATAAAAAAGAATGATAAATAAGGATTTCAACATCTCTAGCCTGAATAAGACCTCCTAGAAATGGGTTGTCTAAATTATAACCATCATCATATTCATATGTATGAATATTAATTGTATAGGTAGGCATAACCTTCTCATTAGAGGTGGCATGATCATTAGATTTCCAAGTCTTAGTTAAGACTATGGGTGTATCATTGCTAAGTGGTTGATGGGAATGTAGCTTCAAAGATGGTGAAAGTTAGGAAATGAGATGAGGAGAGAGATAAAAAAAAATTATCTTGAGGTTGATCTCATCTAGCTCATTTTCATCAAAATATAAGAGGATAGGTGATATATTCTTGATGAGTTTAGGGTAACCATGATAACCTTGCATAGAGCTGATAAGGAAATTAAAACATTAATATTCTCATAATGGAACACTAAGTAAGGGTTCAAGGGTTAGAATTTTTAATATACCATGGTCTTAGAATTTTTAAAAATTTCAAGGGTTATTATCATCTTGAATCTTGTATATTTGACCATTATGAGTAAACTTGACACATTGTGAGGTAGAAGGAGCAATATTCCTCATAGATGAGTCCATGGTCTACCAAGCAAAATATTATAGGAGAGGGGGAAATTAAATATCATAACATTCACCTGAATAGTGATAGGTAGGATGGTAATAGGGAGCTACACATAAGGGAGGAATTTTACTTTGATCATAACCTTGATAGGTGTTGTATGTGTCCTTAAGACTACACTTAGATTATCCAAAGGTTTTAAATAATTTAGAAGAGGAAACACAAGTACCTAAACCTTCACCAATCAAATCACACCTGACTTACATGTCACTGATTTGAATGTTTATAAATATGGGAGGATCATATACATGAAAAAGAATCTCATCTTGAATCATATAATTAATAATAAATTTGAGAGAGAGAGAAGTGTCCATTGTTTTATCAACATGTATAGACATCTCTTCACATTGTTGTAAAATGTTGTCTTCTAATCCAGATAAAGTACCTTCACATATTGATAGGGGAGGATAGGGGATGTTAATTTTGAATAGGAGTTACATAAGGTGGTTGTAATGACATGGATAAATTTGCATGAGC
This sequence comes from Torreya grandis, assembly GCA_037957365.1. Lineage (NCBI taxonomy): Eukaryota > Viridiplantae > Streptophyta > Pinopsida > Cupressales > Taxaceae > Torreya > Torreya grandis. The sequence continues at coordinate 1,346,197 of JARHVA010003647.1, forward strand.
TTAATAAAATGAATTTGATATGGGAGATTGGTAAGATCTCTGATACGGTCCCATTCATCATAATCCATGAGTGGACTACTAGATAGAGGCATGTAATTTTGGAGGATCTCCTCAAAAGTAGTATTAAAAGTGCATGTAATTTATTATTGATAGGACATGGGAGGTTTAATTGGAGTACAAATTTGTTGATTGTCTTGAGATTATGGGGTGGTTGATTTAGATTTATCTTGCGATTGATTTGAATAAATGGTACTAGAAGGTTTGATGATGTTGTTTATGGGTAAAGAGGGTGGGAAAATTGTATAAATGGTATGAGAGGTGTTATTCAATGGAATTTTTGGAATTTTTTCATCAAAATAGATAAGGTCCTCTTGCCCCAACTCTATTAGCTAATTTGGGAAAGAATCTTGGATAAAATGAAAAGTGTGAGATGATTGGTGTGTGTGGGTAGGATGAGAATCAATGAAAATAACTACCATTTACATATTAGTCATAGTTACTACATTTTATTTAGGATTTTTTTCTATAAGGCTGTCAATTTTATTGGTGGAAGGAGTATGCTTGTCAATATTATCTTGATGGGTATGAAGAGGATATTTGAAGATAGCCAAATGAGAGTTAGCTTGGTTCAAAGCTTGATTTTTAATTTTTGTTTCATGAGATTTAAAGGTATGCCATAAGCTTGTATATGCTTATGAATGAGGTAATCATGATCAAAACTTACACCAAGGAGGAAATCCATAGCTAAGTTACACAATTACCTATAATTCTCATGAGTGTCAACATAATTAACATGAAAATAATATAATTTATTTAGATCATACCATTATTTCATGGGGTGAGTGCAATCAAGATCTCATGGAAGAGGCCTTGGTATATGGTTTTATAGTTCCACTAAGGATAATGGCTTATGACCATTGATATTGTTTATTTGATAAAATTGAGTATTAGGGGTGTGGTTTAAAGGGGAAGCTTGTTTTGAAGCAGGGTCAAGAGCAATAGCTTGAATATTATGAATTGTATCATAGGAATAAATGGTACCATCATTATTATCATGATGATTTTTATTTTTTATGAGCATGTAAGTGCCCACAAGAGTTTGGGATGGCTCAAACTGATGCATGAGAAAATATTGGCGCTTGGCTTAGTCAAGGGATTCTTCCAAAGTTCATGGAGATAGAGAGTCCTAACCTAATATTACAACTTAGAATAGAGAGCATTGGTGAATATATGAAAGAGGTTATAATATTCCATGTTGTGTTCACACTTATTAGACAAGGTCTTCCATTATTTGATGAAAGCTTATGTGGTTTTAATCTCAAGTTACTTGTAATTAATAAAATAAGCCAAGGTATAATTAAGGAGGTCATTATTTTGAAACTCTTATATTATATAGTTAACTAGATATTCCAAACTAGTGATGAAATGAGACTTGATTTGATTATACCAATCTAAAGTATCTCTAGAGAGGGTTGTTGATAATTTCTTAGTTGTGGAAAAATTATTTAGTTTGATCCAATTTTTGTATAGATTTCCAAATGTTGATAAATTTAAGATAAGATCATTTGTCCCATTGTAACTAAATGTAGTGGTGATACCTCCTATATCTATGTTTGCAATGTGACGTGTAAGAGGTTCATTTTTAAGATGTTTACTCATTTTATTAACAAGAGGTGGATATGGAATAAGGTCACCATGGGAATCCCTAGGCAAGGTGGGGGGATATTTTGATTGTGCACTCCCCATGGAACCTATTTAGGTTGATTTTGGAGGTGAATAAGGTGATTCTACATGTGCATCATTTGGTTCAAATTATTAGCATGGAAAGCATTCATTTGGTTAAGAGTTTATAACAAAATTTGATGGGTTTAAGTGTGTTTTTGGTTAGTGTGCATATCATGAAAATTATTATCATTGGTATTAGTGGCTTGGGTACCACTTTGAGTAGTGCCATAAATGGTACTAGTGGCTTCACAAGCATTGATACAAAATGAGGCACTAGTGGCATGATTATCATGTGTTACAAAAGATGCACTAGTATAAGTATTAGAAGAAAAAGAAGCACTAGAGTCAAGGTTACCATAGGTATGAAATGATGCATTAGTGGAGTTATTAAGAAAAGCGGGTCTTGAAAAAATCCCACTAGATGTGGAACCTACCATGTTAGTATAAATACTTGGCATGGAGGTAGAAGAAATTAAGGAAGAAGAGGTCATATTATGAGGAGTTAAAAGAGAAGGAAGAGGTTGAGAATAAAATAATATATTTCCCCTAAATATGTGTAATAATGTGTGGTAATTTGATTGGTGATCTTCTTCTTGACCACTTATCATTCCTTGATGTTGAGGACATTAATTAATGAAGAAAAGCATTTCCAGAGTATACTCTAGTTAAGGCTGATATTCTAAGGATAAAAGAGAGTTATGAACTTAATAGGCATGAGGATGAGTCCCATAATGTTTAGTTTGAGTAACCATATGCACATTACTTTTGTCTAAAGTGGAAGCCACAAGCTATTTATAGGGAAACCTGTTATGATTGGTAAAGTTCATCATATTTATTGAGTTCAACTCTATGTTGCCCTCAAATAATAATTTCATGATGAAATATATATTTTAATAAGGATGATGATTATGATACAAATAAAAATTCATATAATAAGATATATAGTCAAATCAATCAACTATATTTTGTAACCTATTATCACATAGATTTTATAGCCGTCTTAATGTTTATAACATGTTGTGAATAAATATAATGATACAATGGGATCACCTCCAAGTTTTAGGACCTTTTATAATTTATTTTAACCTATATAAAAATATAAATTCCTTTCAATAAATTTAGTGCAACTGATAAACTACCATTTCATGTGGAAATTCTGCTTCTTAGTGATCTTGCTTTTAAACTAGGGTTTGACTCTGAGAAAAGAGTTTTTAGAAATGAATTTTCAAAACTTGAAATGGTGATTACACCAAAAATTTGTAGTGTATTTTAATTATTTATTTAAACTAACATAGATAAACAATAAATATATTTAAATTTATCAAATCATAAACTCATGTAAATGTGGAACGAAAGATAATATTGGGTGTTTCTCATATAAGGGACAAGATTCTTTATTTTTAATAAAAAAATCTATAAAAAGAGAAAAATAATACCATAAATGAAAATTTTTGACTTAAATAATAATAACATTGCATACACAAATATATCATAGACAATAAAAACAAATCTTCAATTTATTCTCATTTTCTAGGTTACAACATGTAGATAACTTATACAGAATGCATAAATTTTTTTTATAATATAAAAAATAAATGTTTTATGCCATATTACCCATATTTATACAAAATATTCCCATATAATAGATGTATTTAACAAAAAACTCCATGGTGAGTTTAATATCAAGTAAAATCTAAAAACTCTATGCAAGGGGGCATGATCTTTAGATGCAATAGCATCCTTGGAAAAGTAAATGGTTGTAAAAGGATCATGAAACTATTTAGTGTTCCAAAAAAATGTTTTAGGCATGGGAAAACTTGTTTAATATTCACGTAATGCTTCATCTTATTTAGTTGAGTTGTTGTAGCTTCTCCATGCAATGAGGTACAAAACTGAACTCATACTTAAGACAATAGATAGATTTTATATAACTTAGGTTATTTTTGAAAAACCTAACTTGTAATTTTCAATTGGGACTTTTACAAAATTTTAATTCATCCAATTTTGATAAATCTATAAATGCAATTTACAACATGAGTCTTTGCATGTTAAATAACTTATACTTTGTAAATAAGGAACGTGCAATTTACAAGTTTGCTTTTCACAACTTTTCAACCTATCAAAATGATACTTGGAAACTACAAGTGGATCTTTCTCACAAAGAGATATCAAAATGATAGTTTAAATTTACAACATATAAATTTTCAATATTTTTTACAATAAATAAATATAATATACAAAATATATTTTATTGAAAGAGTTAATCTACAACCATAACCTCTGAATACTATTTTTCCTTATTTGCATGTCTTCTTAATATAAGCATCAAAACTCTTGAATATCTCTAGGATATTATCTTCATTAGGACCAAAAGAGTATATGTGGCTTATTTCACATTCTACAATTGTGTTAGATATTTCCCTTTGTGCAGCCCTATATACTTGAGCCTCTTTCCCTATTTGATCTAGTGTATTATGGTACCTGATAAAATGGTGGATGGAGCTCAAGTTGAATGTTGTGTCTCATGTTGACACTCCTTTGAATTTCTATTTAACTTCTTATATTGAAAGGATTTGGTCTTTATGATTTGTTTCTTGACATGATAGTTTATTAAGCAAGTCTTCAATGTCAAATATCAAATATGTGACCTTATCATGCATAGCCTTATCTTTATTAATACTCTTTATGAGTATTCTTATTCTAAACTGGGTTGCTCTATCTAATTCCTCATGCTCTGCATCATTTTTTAATATCTTTTATGAAATTAGGGTATCAATTTCAATCATGTCCATATGTTACAACTTTGGATAGAATAGGTTCAACATTTATATCTCTTCTTGATTTTTTCTTATTTTCTCCTTCAAATTTGCTCATTCATCCTTCAGAGCTTTATAGTAGTCCATTACTAATGCAATGAATTTGTTTCCATTTTAAATGAGCTCCTCTACCCATTCCTTTGTATCCATCCCCATGCTACCAATCTCTACTATTGCATTAACTATTTCTTGGTTAGAGATCTAGGTAATAAATTATGTTGGTTGGGCAGTGGGCTTAATGAACTTCTTCAGTGTAGTCATCAATTATTCAACCTTATTCTTCAATTAGTCCTTTATGACCTTATCACTATCCATTTTATTAAAAATAGAATTAATTTTGGATTGAAAATCATGTTTCAATCCCTATCTTGTAGGATGACCAAGGTGAACATTTGATATTTAGTAATCCCCCACCACTAGATCTTCTTTCTATTTATCTATAGGGGGACTAAAATGTCTACATACTTCTTCCTTATTGGATTATATAATATTATTGATATGGTTCTAGGAGTTGCATTCAATTTATTATATCACTCTGTAAGATAAAAATATAATGTGCTCAGGGAAACCATCTATTTCCATTTATTTCCCACTGATTACACTAGCCAATTCAAAGTGGCAACCTATTATCCTGACACTGCTAACTATGAATCTATAGCTAAAGTTGTTGCACTAGTGGTTATGATGATGAGTGTTGTATCTTTCACTGATATGGTTATCAAATCTTTAGTTTATGTTTTTAAAACCTCTTTCCCATCTATGGGTTGAGTAGCTAAAATTTTATCAATGATTTTCTCTATCTCTACCTCCTTTGTGGGGTTTAGGGTTTTTGTGAAAATGCAAGAAATGGGTATTGTGTATTGATGTGGGTTTTATACACAACACAATTGAATGAGGTAGCCTCTAACATTTTAGGATATTAATGAAGATGAACTCCACTCTAGGGCATGAGTTACATGTATGTAGTGTATTTCACCTATTGATGGAATAGGGGTAGGGCATGTAGGTTGTTGACAAGGTTTTTGGATGGAGGTGTGGCCTCTTAACATAGTGAATTTTTAACATGATTTATATGGGTGGTTGGTTTTTAATCTAAAAGTGGGTAAGTTTTAATAACAAACTCAAAATTAGGGTAATGTACAGTAGAAAAGAAGGATTTGTGGTTATTGGGAATCACTTCCTTCATGGGTTTATTAATAGACCTATGCTTTTTGAGACCTATGCATGTTGCCATCAACAATAACACACATACAATTAGACATGGATAGGAAGTCTAAGGACAATAAAAGTGCAAGGAATTAAAAATACTCAAATAAAGGTTGTTCCTTTTAGGGTAGCTATTACACACCTTTAATCAGGAGATTATGGCTCAAGAAAATGAATTATTTGAGGTATCTATTTCATACACACAAAAAACTACACCAAAAAAAGAACAAGTACACATTCATAAATATGATTCAATCAACTTGACTAACTCAATTAATATATTTACTAATCTTTTAATAGATATTGCACATTTAGGATTAGTATATCAATCATGAAATCAAGACTCCATTCGTAGTTGTAGCACACTAAAGATTATTGAAACACATCAATATAACAACTAATTACATAAAATTGGAAAGAAAATACTAAAAACATTTTTCTAACAATCAAAAATTTATTTATTGCTCTGTATTCCAAAATCTTTTAACAAAAGATTATGTGAAATGGTTGTAACCGTCGATAGTCCATCGCCGAGCTAGGGCAGTCGTGCCCTAGCTTGTTCTTGCTGTGTTTGAGCCTATGTAAGAGAGGGGGGTCATTAGTTAGCATGGAGTGGGGTGTTGTGGATTTGGAGGGCAAATTGACTGGGTTGATCTCCTTTTTTACTTGACATTTTATTTTGCATGGGCCTTCTGGATAAAGTGCTATGACCAGGTGGGTGAAGGTGTAGGGAGAGACCTTGCTGCTATGGAGTGGCTATAGTCAAGCATGGCTATGGCCAAGAGTGTGACTACTAGGGATGAAATGGGCATAAGCTTTAGGGAAGTGGTGGGCTTGAATCTACTGAGACAGGAAGTGAGGGTGTTTGAGAATGCCATTTTTTCTCAGACTGTAGGGGCTACAGATTCAAGCTTACCAGGAGGATCTTGGATCACAAAGATAAATGGCTACCTCAAGCACTATAAAGAAAGACCCAAACTAGTAATTCCTTTTGAAATGATAGCTAAAGATGTCGAATACTACTCTAAGCATTCACTATATTGTAAGTTTTTGGGTTTAAGAGTTTCCCTTCAATTTTTGGAAAATTGGGCTCAGAGAGTATGGGAACCAGAGGGTGAAATGGAGGTTAAGATGCTTGCAAACAACTATTTCATGGTTAAATTTGTTTGCCTGGATGATCATAATAAGGTTTTTGAAGGGGGGGCTATTTTTATAATCAGGTCAGGCTATTCATCAAACCATGGCATGTAGGATTCAATCCTTCTGAGGAGCTCCCAAATTGAGTTCCAATGTGGGTGTGGCTACCCAGATTTCCAATAGAATGTTCTCATGAGGATGTTCTCTAGATGCTTGCTTCGATGCTTGAAAGGCTGATATGATCTTCAACACAAACATTGGGTAAGAAAATTATGACTTTTTCTCAAATTTGTATGGAAATTGACTTGAGTAGACCAATACCAGATGTGGTGGAGATGTGTGCAGGCTCATATTCATGGGTGTAACAACTAGATTATGAGACCCTTCCTTTCTGATGCTACCTCTACCATGAATATGGCCACCTGGTTGGAAGATGCTTGAGAGCCAAGCTAAAAGTATATCACCCTTCACCTCCTCTTAGTAATATTCCTGGTACTGATAAAGGGAAGAAGGTTGTGGCTGGTGAGGGCAAGGACGCTGAGGGCTTTGTTAAAGTTAAAACCAAAAATCATAGTAGAGGATTGAAGAGAAATCTAAGGGAGAGGTAGGAGGAGGATACCTTTAATAAGTTTGAGGTCTTGGATGAATTGGGTTAGTAAGAAGTTAATCCTAGATTAAATAGTGTGGATCAACTTGTGGGGAATTCTAGATTGGAGATTACTTTTGCCATTCCTCCCTCTACTTCTCATGTGGAAGTTGCCATGCCTATGATCATGGATGGATAGCCAGGGGCACAAATGATTTTAGAGATAAATGCTGATATGGGACAAGAAGTAGAGGAAGTGGCTCCTCCTGAAAGGACTGGGCTTTTAGAAATGGATAAGTGAGGTAAATCTTCCCCTCATCTAGGCATCTTTCAAAAGGATGGGAGGAAGGGGACTTCTAAGAAAAATGTTAAATTAGGACAAAAGAAGGACCTATAGAAGATTAAGATGATTGGGGAGACTTTGGTGGAATTAGGATCTGTAAAGACCTTGGATTCCCACTTTTTGACCCCACCCAAATTATCATTATTTCTTGGAATGTAATGGGCCTAAACAGTGGCCCTAAACAAAAAGCTATTTAGGAATTAGTTAAAAGTCATTCTCTTGATGTTCTCTTTCTTTAGGAGACCAAAGTTTCTATGGAATGTATGATGAGCATCACACCAAAGGTATGGAGGCAAGGGCAATGCCAATGCATTAGAGCTCAGGGATCTTTGAGGGGTGTGGCGTGTCTTTAAAACCCACAAAAAATACAACTTGTGTCTTGGATTACAATCAAGTCCTCATTATCCATGGTTTCCCTGTGCATTGAGTTTGGGGAATCTATTATCTTTTCTAATATCTATGCGTCCATCGATTACCAAGGTAAACTTTTGGTATGGAATAATATCCATGTGGTTCATAGATTATTTCCTTACTTGCCATGGATTATTATGGGAGACTTTAATGCCATTCTAGATTTATCTAAAAAATGGGGAGGTAATGCAAGACTAGAGCCCTCCTCATTCTTGCTTTGAGATAATATGTCAGCTCTAAATCTTGTGGATATCAAGCCTAGCAATGGCCACTTCACGTAGAACAATAGAAGGGTGGGTGATAGGTGTATTGCAGAACATCTTGACCACTTCCTGGTTTTAGGTTTTTGGGTGGGTGGATTGTGGTCTTTTAGCTCTAAGATTCTATATTGGAGAGGCTCAGATCATTGGCCCATAAAGCTTATCATTTCCTCAACCAGGGTGCCTTAGAAGCCACCTTTCAAATTCTAGCTCATGTGGCTCAGGGATCCAAACCTGTATGGGCATGTTGCTGAATGGTGGAAGGTAGGTAGACCTACTTTTAGTATAGTTATGTATATTTTTTCCAAGCTTCTCTAATATGTTAAGTATCAGCTCAAACACTAGAATTGATAGTGCTTCAGGAACATGTACCAGGCAAAAAAAGAGGCTGAAATGGATTTGAATGATGTTACCAGGTTGATTAGGGAAGAGGGGTGTCTAAGTTCTTGTTACAGGAGGAAGCCAAGGCTCTAAAAACATTGGAGGAATGGGAGCTAAGAGAGGAAATTTTTTGGAAGTAGAAAGCGTGGAATGTGTGGCTTCAGGAAGGGGATAAAAATACCACTTTTTTCTTCAATTCAGTGAAAGCTAGACAACATGGTAACTCTATATCATCCTTGGTAATGGATAGGGGGAGGTTATCCATTCTACCTAGGGTATTTGCAATGAGGTTGAGTAGTATTTTTCTTCTTTATTTAGGGAGGAAGAATAAGGAGACTCAGCTACAGAGGCTCAGGTTCTTTCCTATATTCCTTCCTTGGTTTCTTTGGAAATGAAGGAGAATCTTATGAGAGCCATATCTATGGAGGAGCTGGAGAAAATTGTTTTCAAGATGCAAAAAGGCAAGGCACCTGGTCTAGATGGTTTATCAATTGAATTCTTCCAAGAATTTTGGGACATTATCAAAGTAGATTTATTGGCAGCTATTCAGGAATCCTAGAAAAACAAGCAAATGCTTCAGGCCCTAAATTCTACCTTCCTGGATCTCATTCCCATGGGGGAGGGGGCTGATCAATTAAGTCAATATCACCACATTTCTCTCTATAATGTAATTTATAAAATTATATCTAAGATAATTGCGGAAAGGTTAAAAAAGTGGCTTACAATGTTAATTTCTAAAGAGCAAAGTGGCTTTGTGGAAGGTCGGTAAATCTTAGATGGAGTGGTTGTGGCTATAGAAACTATTCATTCCATGGCCAAGTCTAAAGAAAAGGCTATGTTCATCAAGTTGGACATAGCAAGGCTTATGATAGAGTTCATTGGTCTTTCTAGAAGGTGCTGGGCACTTTTGGCTTTGAGGAAGAATGGATTAGCTGGGTAATGAGTTGTGTGAACTCAGCTTCTTTCTTAGTTTTGATTAATGGAGAACACTCTAATCTCTTTGGAGCCTCTCAAGGTTTGAGGCAAGGTGACCCTCTTTCTCCCTACCTATTTCTAATTCTTGTGGAAGGGCTAGGACGGTTGATTAAAAGGAGTGTTGTAGGGGGTTTTATTCAGTGTTGGCAATGGGGAGGAGGCCTTCCTATACAATCTCACCTATAATTTGTGGATGATGTAGCTTTGATGGGAATGGAAATGATTAGGGAGGCCTCTAATATGCGCAAGGGCTTGGATGTTTATTTTATGGCTTTAGAGTAGGTAATTAATGAGGGGAAGTCTTTTATCTTCTTCTTTAACACTCCTATTCAACAAGAGTTGCTAATATTTTTAGGTTCCAAATTTGAAGTCTTCCTTTGTTATACCTTAGAATTCCTATCTCATCTAGTAGGCAATCTAGGGAGTCATGGCAAGGTATTCTAGATAATTTTTGGGCCAAAACGAACTATTAGACACATCGATGGCTATCCTTTGCTAGTCGAGTTCAATTTTTTCAATCGATAGTGCAAGCACTTCCTCTATATAGGTGTATGATCTAGGTGGCACCAGTGAGCTTTGTTAGAGAACTTGATTCCTTAGCAAAGCAATTTTTATGGGCTGGTAATTTATCATCAACTAAGTGGAGCCTTGTTGAGTTGGAGACATTATGTAGCCCAAAAATTTTGGGTAGCCTGTGACTAAGGCAGTCATTACTTTTTGGTATGGCTCTAGCTACAAAGTTGTATTGGCAGTGGTGTGTGGAATAGGATAGGGTGTGGGCTAGAATCTTATCCCATAAGTACCTATTTGGGGTCCCCTAGAAAGAAACTCCTTGACATAGCTTGACAGGGAAGGGTTTGGCAATTTAGACTACGCTCAAGAAGGGGTTATGTTCATTAAGTGTGGACTATTCATGATTTGTAAGAATGGGAGGGAGGTGCAGTTTTGGCAAGACTCCTAGGATGGATACCCTCCCATAGTTACCCAGTATCCTCACTTAGGTATATTGTCACAGAGGTTTTGTGAGGCTAGCTGGATGAGGGTGGGTGATTTTAAGTCCCTTTCCCTTAATGGGTGTGTGGTGGAAGCAAGTTGGAAGACCCCAGAGGAGTGGCATATCTTTGGGTTGGAGGAAGAGTGTGCTAAACTCCATTTCATTCTTTATAATCATAGTTGTAGCACCCTTATGGATAATGATGTTTTGGTTTGGGCCCCTAATCCTAAAGGTATGTACATTGTGTCTTCTGGTTATTAGGAGTTGATCTCTTAGTAGCTAGAAGGGGGGAGGGAGTTCACTGGTGCAAAAAAGTTTGGAATAGGTTTTCTTGGTCAAAGTGTAATTGTTTTATTTGGACTTTGGCCTGGAATAGATATTTGACTTGGGATAATATCCAGAAGAGGGGCTTTGCTAGCCCTTTGAGGTGTGTTCTCTATAGTTGTGGGGAAGAGGATTCTTATCACTTATTCTCCTATTGCCCCTTCATAATGCAATTATGGAATTTCTAGTGGTAAGTATGGAAATGCAAGTGTATTCATGCTCCCTCCTTGACAAATTTTTGGGAGATATTGGGGAAGCCACCCTCCTTGGCTCCCTTCTTGTAGGATGTATGGTATACTGGTCCTATCTTTTTGATATGGCAAATTTGGTTGGAAAGGAATCACAAAAAAAAAAAAAAAATTTGGGGGGGGGGGGGGAATTGGGGATTCAACAGGTGTGGACTAGAATCTTGGGCATGATCCAAGAAACTATTGAAGCTAAGAGTGAGATTATTCTACTGCTGGAGAAGAGCAATGTAGAGATAGCCGATAGGCTGGGCATATAGGGGATATCTCTAGCCTCAGCTTGTGTCAGGAGAGGTAGACATGTGAAACATAGAGTTAAAAGGATGGGGAAATGGCTACCACCTCCTACTAGTTTTTTGAAAATTAACATGAATGGTTCCTCTAGGGGTAATCCAGGTCTGGCTGGGGTTGGTGGGATTGGCAGGGATTTTTTTGGTTTAATGGTTTTTATTTTTGTGGCTAATAAGGGGGTGTAGACTATTAATAGGATGGAAGGCTTGGTGATCCTATATGCTTTGAAGTGAGATTATGATCTAGGGTGGAGGAAGGTGATTTGTGAAGCTGATTCTCAAGTCTTGGTCAACTTGCTTCTTGAGAGGAAGATCTCTGATGTTAGCTGGAAACTATTTATGCTAGTTCAGTAGATTCTTTAGGTTAGTTATTGTATAGATTTTGTGTCGTATGCCCATATTCTAAGGGAATGGAACAGGGCGGCTGATTGCCTGGAAAAATGGGCATCAAAGGATGTAGATGTCAAAAAGATTGATGTTTGGGAGCAGATACCCAATGTGTTACATCAGGGCTTGGATAGGATTATTAAGGAGGAGGAGAGAGGTACTGGTGAGTGATTTTCAATATTTTTGGTTGTTACTATTGTTTCTAGTGGTTCTGGGTGTGTTGGCCCTAGGTTATTATGTAATTTGGTATTCTAAGTTTCAATAAAGTTTTTACCCCTATTTTTTCAAAAGAAAATCTTTTAACAAAAAACTAATTTTGTTATAATTGTATATATAGACTTTGGGAAGGGGATGCCTCATCCTCCAAGTTCATGAAAAGTTATTACATGTGTCAGTTAGAACATGTAGTTCTAATTAGGTCTAAAAACCATCTAAGAAAACTAGAAGTTAAAATAAAATAAATTGACTTTTCCAAGATTATGCAATGTGTGCATGTACACAAAATATAAATTCATTTTTTGTATAATTAGTCACTCAAAATGCCAAAAATATCCAAGTAAATTTTCCATTACAAAACCATTCATGCATAAAATATTAGCCTATCAAGGCTTACTTGTTTGGAGTGATGCATGCACCTTGGTTGGCATAAAATTCATCATGACAATTAAAGATATAGTATCACTACTAGAAACCTACTTATTCTTTACTTCATTATCTTCATAAACTTTTTGTGCCACTCCATGCTTCTTTCATATAATGTCTAAATTTAATAGTGATGGTTGATGGATTATTTTGGTCTATCCAAGGATCTTTGCATGCTCATCCTTAGTTGTTTGAAATTTACTCTTGAATATTTCAACTTTAATGACATTTTTTGAGCCTTTCTTAATTCTAACTCAATTTCCTTAAGTGTCAAACCTTGCAAGCTCTGCTTAAAATCATCATCCACTTCTTGGATAAGTTTATCAAAATTAATCCTAGTATTTAACTTACTAGTGGAGTCTTTAACTTTGGATAAATTTAGCTCATGAAAAATTTGAATAATCTGAGCCTCATGTGACTGATATCTAGTGATTAAAGCCCCAGCATTTTTCAACCAATCCTTTACCTCTTCTTACTAAATGACTACTAGATTTAAGGCATTAGATGCCTCTAGCATAGTCATAAGGTTGAGATGACTATATAGCGAGTTTCCTATATAGACAACTAACATCTTTATTTTTTCACTATTGTCTCTTAAGGAATTAAATAATTGATTGGCCTAGTTCACATGAGGGGCCATCTCAGTCTTCATTAACTCCATGGCTTCCAAGTAATTATAAAATCTCAAAGCTACCTCCTAAACTTCAAATTTTATGCTAGTAAGGATATGTAATATCTTATATTTCTCCTTTAGTTGCTCCACTTTAGCCTCTAACACCTAAAATTTTACCTCAATATTTTGTTGAGCTAATTTTATGCCCTCATGGATTGCAACTATGGAATCCTTGTGTTGTTTTGCTAGGTCTACTAGATTTTCCTCATAAAAAGATTCTCTTGGCTATATTTTCTACCTCTTGGTAAGGGAGAACACTTATTTCCTCTCTTCAAGTATGATTTGGGTGATTTTTGAATACTACAAGTTGGAGGATAAAACAAATTAGAAATAGAGGAGAGCTCAGTGATTTTAAAGTTTGGTAATTGAGAAACCTTGCTCCTTAGATCTACTACCCATGAAGGTATATCTAATTTGTATGCATAAGAGGTTATGACAAAAATCTCTTCCTCAACCTACTCTTGATTTCTCTATTATTTCTTGTGGGCATTGTTTAGGACATCAAGCAAGGAAGGCCATATAATTTTGGGATAAATCCACTCTTCCAAACTAAGGAAGTGGATGGACTATGATCATATGAGGCTTGGCCTTCCTTCCCCTACTAGTAATTATCACTGTAGTCTCCTTTATGAAAGTGGTAGATGGTAGTGGAAGGGTGATCTGAGTGGAGTGGACATGGATTTATGAGGTAGATAGAGAGGTATGCACCTTCCTAGATACTTTCTACTTCTTGAAGTCTCTAATAGTGGAGTTCCTAGTAAGAATAGAAGGGGTCTATGTAGTGAGTGGGATAAAAGTGGAAATGAAATGACCAATGGGGGTAATGGAAATGGAGGGGGTTAGATATGTAAACTTACATAAAAGTGACTTGTCCATAGATAGGTATAAAAGATAAAGGATAACTAAAAAAAGATTGAGTACCTAGGAATGTAAGCTCCATAGGTTCTATTTATAGGCTTATAGCCTTGGCTATCTCTAACTTAGATTCTCCATCTAAATCATCCTCAATGTCTTTGATGACCACTAGATCTCCCCTAGTTGTTTCTAAATATGGAGGTGGGATAGACAAGCCTTGTGATGTCTCCATTATAGGACTACCCATAAGAGTCATAGGCTCTCTTATAGACTAAGGGGGTCTTTACTTATGTGGGGGAGTCCTGAGGTGATGATGTTTCTACTTATTGAGTTTCTATCCTAATGGATTTAATAGTGTGTACCTAGGGCATAGAAATAGACATTTGAATAGAACCTATAGTAGGTAATTCCTATGTGCTCTCTTCCTCATCAGAATCTAGGATGATGGGATCCCCTGCTTGTCATTCCCTAGTAGAACTAGGTTCAAGTGCTTGGGTTATTTCTTCACTTTCTTCAACTTCAACTTCAAAGGAAGTCCTTGGGAAGAAGAAGCAACTTAGTCCTTGGATTTCTCCTTGAACTATCCTCTCCAAAAATTTGAATGTTTCCACCCTTTGTAAAGTGCCTTTTTGTTGTCCAACTCCCTGGTAGAAATATAAGGATCATCCTGGATCATTCTAAAATGATCATCTTATAGCCCATAAATTTGTGCCTATTTAAATACTTCCTCATTAGACTTAGAATTTAAAAATAAAAAATCATAGTCATAAGCTCACGACTATAGGGGATATTTAACCCATGAATGTGTTTTTGGATTAGCATGTGTGGATCCTAATCTCTATGTACAAGTGTGAGGAAAGGATAACTCATATGTTTTCCACCTACTTCCCTAATATTATTTCTCATTAAAATTTCCATCCTACCAATATTTATAAGATGACAAAAATACAAGGCCTTATTTTGCCTTGATAAATGCTCTTTAATGCTCTTCCATGATTGGAAGGTGATTTTTTGTTCAACTAGCTTATCTGACACAAACTTTGGGAAACATAGGGGGAAAACATTATTTCCCAAAACCATGATTATAATTAAATTTATGTAAATTAAATCATCCCATTTCCAATTCAAATTGTTCACTATATTCTATCCAATTCGAGGCATAAGTGAGCCATAAATGGCTTGCCAAACCTGAGGATAAACATCCTTGGAAATCTTCACCATATGTTTAGTATATAAATAAACATGCATGAATTATTAATGATCATAGATTATATTCTTCTCACAATCTATTTTTGGAGCCCCTAATTCAACAAAATCCTTATAACACATACCCATGATTACATCCAACAAGTAAGACATCATGTAGAAATATCTAGAGGGTGTGGGATGCTTGTCTTTATGAATAATATTCTCCCTCAACTTAGGGCTTATTATCTCACTTATGTCATATAAAACATCATGTATAAGTATCATATATATTAATGACACAAAATCCAAAATAAGAAAATGAATTTTGGGCATACCCTATAGTCGATTGAGAAGAACCATACCAATGTAGATCCCCATCTTGAATTTATTAATTAGAATTGCTCCTTTTGGCTTTCTCCCTTTCCATGTGATGGTATGGTCTAAGATTATCCATGATGATAGTACCTTCTCCATTGAATTATTTTCATTAAATTACACCAATATGTGCTTATCAAAGTAGGCATCATGTATACTCAAAGATAGGAATCTCTATAAATCCACTCCTCAAATGCACATGGCCTTCATATTATTATTAAAATTATTCAATAAATCATCCTATGATATATTCCCTAAAAATAATAGGTCCCTTAAGAGGTCAATGCATAACATTACTTCTAGATTGGCTGTAGAAAAGTGTAATCTTTAACATTTGAATTCCAACAATTCTTTAATGAACCATCTATCTACTAGTGTCATATCATCTTCAAGTGAAAACATGTCCACTAAATTATGACATCCCATAATGCTAAATAATTTTGGCATTTTTTTCCAAACACTATGGCATCAAAGACTATGTCCTTGAATTATGTGGAGTCCTTAATTTAGTATTGGGATAGCAGATTGGTACCTCAGAACATCCTTGATGTACATGTTGTTGACGAGTAATTTATGCTAATTCTTCTATGTGCTAGGTATGCTTATGTAAAAAACTCATATCTAGCTCATTCAATGTTTTAATTTTAGTACTCTTGAAGTGGGAACTAGGGCTATTCATCATTGTAAGAAAGAAAATAACTTCAAATACAAGTTAGCTTAAATGTAAAGATGGTTTTTTAATTACAATGTATCACCTATATAGAATCCTACATTGTATATCAGTTCATGTGACATAAATGTGGAACATTTACTTGGATTTTATTTCCTTTTGTAATTCAAACTTGTTAGCTCAGGTTGGTAGGGGGTATTTTAAAGTATTCATATGAAATATTTTAAATTTTATTTTAGCTAAGTATGGTGAGACTAGTAGTACTCTTAATAATAAGGCACTTAGGTTATACATCAAAAAAATTATTTTAGGTTAACATCCATAGACTAATTCCTTTAAGGGAATTATTTTGGATAAAATGTCCACAACAATTTCTTTGAGTAATTCATCTAGGCAAAAGTCCCAAGACAATTATCTTGAAGGGATATTCAAAGGTTTGGAGAGAACTTTCAATTTCCATAAAGGGTATTTTTGATCTAAAAGGCCCACTTCATAGGGAATTTTATCCATGAAAAAATTCCTAAAGGATCTACTTCATAGGGGACAAAGGGAACTTTTTATTTCCTTGAAGGGTACATTCATATAGCTAAGGGTCATTTCAAAAATCTTGAAGGGTAGGTTACACAAAACTCGAAGGGTATGTGCCTTGGGTATGAAGAGTATTTTGGTGGGAAAAAATGGGTTGTGATGATTATTCCAAAGGGTAAGTGGCCACTTCAAAATAAAAGGGTCAAAGGCTTGGGACAAAAATCTTGAAGGGTATGTTCATGTCAAAGGGTCCAATACATAAAGGTTAAAGGGAACTTTTCATAAGACAAAGGGGTCAAAAAGGATATCCTAAAGGATAAGTCTAAAAGGGTAAAGGTTTTAAGACAAAATCCCTAAAGGGTTATTTACATAAAACCTAAAGTTTATGTGCCTTAAAAGATCAGGTCATAAAGGGTAAATTGGTTGATTTGGGAAAGGTTGAAGGGTTAAAGGACAAAGGACACTTTCAAAAAGGTCAAAAGGTTAGTTCATAAGTTCTGAAGGGTATGTGGAAAGGATTCAAAGGGTCTAATTCATGGCAAAATTTTCTTTAAGGATCTTATTCATAAAGGCAAAATGTAACTTTTTATTTCCCCAAAGGTTACTTTTATATAGCTAAGGGTTGAAGGGATAGTCCATCAGGTATTTGTTTTAGGCAAAATATCTATAGTCTAAAATTTCATGAGGCAAAGAGCCCATCTACCAAATTATTTTGGGGGAATTATTTTGGATAAAATGTTTTCAATACTTTACCTAACAAAATAAGTCTTTATAAATAGTAATCTTGAAAGAAAGTAGGCTCATGAGTACCCAAAACATAAAACCTGAAAGGATAATTTGCATAAGGGTTGAAAGATTTAGCCTAAAAATATAAACCCAAAGAATAATTTTTTTAGAACAAAAGTTAGTCTCATGAAGACATGATGCCAATATCATCCTAACAAAAGTGAAATGCATTATATTTTATATATTTTACATAAACATATGAAAAATGAGGGGCTCATCATTAAGATCAAAAACTAAAAAAATGGGTCCCCATTTTTATTTAAAGAAAAGGGGATGTTGGGTACAACACAGTGGAAATGGATGTGCCTACTGGGGGTGTGGGAGATGGAATTGGAACCAATGGATGGGTAGGCATAGGGAATTGAAAAGGGTAAATGTGTGGGTGTGTGGAATCTAGATCCATGAATGAATCAATAAATGTTTTGGGGACACTCGAGGTTGATGAAATGGGAAAGGTGATAGGAGATGAAAATGAAGTACTAGTTATCCCAATGTTTGGGATGGATAGAAGGATTATAGTCAAGATGACTATATATATATATATATTGGTGTGTGGTATTAGTGATTAATGGGGTGGTGGTGGTGATTGGGGATTATATGGAAAGAATTATGGAAGAGGGGAGTGAAATTGTGGAAGAGGGAAGAATTTTTGAAGAGGTGAGTGGAAGTTAAACCTAAGTTTCTAATTGATTTGATTAAACTATTGGAAATGGATTTATTGGCATAGGTGAGCTAGTGGAAGTGGAGGGGGAAATTTCTTGAGGTAATGGTGGAGTGGAGATAAGAAGAGGAGGTGTTTTAGTTGATGGAATAATAGAGATAGGAGGAGAATTTATGATGGAGATAGGAGGATAAACCATTTGTACTTTAGGATTATTTGTGTCTTTAGTTGATATTACTATGGGTTAATCTACATCTTCTCCTTGGCTACTAGATTGTCCCCTCTTATTTTTTATCTTTTGTTTTCTCTTATGAGATACCACTGGCCTATCTACTTATTATATTTTAGTTCTACTACTATAACCTTATGTTATTGGTGTCACTCCCTTCTCCTTAATCTCTCTTAGCTTCTCACTGATGCTCATTATTTCCTTGGTCACTTTGACCCCTTTACTTCTTAGTGAGTTGATTGTTCTATTTATTACATTATGGTTCTATCCATTAATGATGACTTAGGAATGGACCACCTAACTTCTAAAAGGGGTTGAGTGAATATTTTGTTATCATAATAGACCTTGTATACTAAGGATTCATCATCTACCAAGTCCTCAAGGATTGGTACCATGTAAAAAGCCTTGATCTAATCTAGGGTCATCATGAAATAATCCTTTAGTATCACTTCTTCTTGATCTTGTAGGTCCTCCTAGTAGTATTCACAATAGGGAACATGGGAATATGTTTTGATCCCCAATGTACTATTAATGTTTCCATTTACATTATAAAATGGCCTTGCCTCTAGAGCCATTAAGTTCATCTATGTAATTTTAGCATTTGCACACTTAGATTTAGATAAGGAAGGGAATGTATAAATCCCTATACTAATGGGGAAATGGATTCTTTCCATTTATTTTCTTGATAATAACTTGTGATTCTATACAAGATGACTTATAAGTTTCATTAAAGCCCATTTGTCATTTACATACCTTGGGAGGGTATAAGGACAACTGCTAAATCATCCTACTCTGGTGTATATTTATGTAGAGAATTGAATGAAATAAGATCCCTAGTTTATGATCTCTAAAGTAGTATCATCAGATAATATCTTATTTTCCATCTTTTTCAAACATGACTATGATGTAGTATAGGAATGCATCATCTACCCTTTTGAAGTGTTGCCTACTTTCCTCAAGAGTGAGGTCAAGCTAATAATTTAAAACCTTTTTTACTTGGTCAACTACTATATTCAATCTTGGGAAGGATCTCCCCTTTTCTAATATGTATACTAGATAAGAAGTCATGTAAAACTTCCCTATATTCTATACTTATATCAACTGCTTATGGATAGAGTCACTTATCAGTTGTGATCAATAGATGTGTTGCTTGTTTTGATGAATTACCCATATATATTAGTACATATAATCTTGAATGTTCTTTTCATCATGGTTCCTAGTGATTCTATGTAGGAATACGATTAAATCACCAACTTCATCCTTAATATATATCCTTTTTAGTGTTTTGGGTAGTCTTTTGAATGTAGGCCTAGGGAGTTTTAGCCATTATTTATTTATTACCTTAGATATTTAGTTTAATTATCCTAATAGAACTTATTTGATGATTTGGGAGTTATATCAAGATAAAATTCATATTCAGGGATAAATAAAATTGAGTTTATAAATTTGAGGTCCAAGTTTAGAATTCTCTCTCACTTGTCATTTAGCTCTTTTATCTTCTTTACATCATAATTCTTCACCAGTTTGAGCACAAGCTTAAAGATCCATAATAACAATGGGAAGGTTGTTTATTAGGGCATTATATGGTTTTAAATGCTTTGAATCCAATCATTTTTGAATTTGGCATTCACCCTAGTCCAAAAATCATGTAGGTCAATGTGACCTAGGTCTATGTCTATGATGTCATTCATGTTGGATTGTAAGATGAGTGGGATACCAAGTCCCTTGGATTTAAATTTCATCTCATTTATAGATAGATTCTAGGGAAATTTCTAGGGGAAACCAAATACAAAGTTGGTGGGATTTGGAGTTGTAAAACATAGGTAAATTTTTTGATGGATTTTAGAGTTGCATCTATAGGGAAATGTATGATGGGGATTGTGGTTGTAAATTATGCTTGAAATGTCTACTTAAAACTTTGGTGGGTTTTAGGATTGAAATTTTAAGTAATATCATTGATGGGATTTGTATTTTTAAAGTGAACTATGATTGTTGATAGAGTTATAGGGTCACAAATTTAGGTGTAAATCCTACAATTTTTGGAATTTATTTGACAAGTGAAAAGTCTACAGGGACTGTGTAGGGAATCCTCAAATGAATATTCAATTGGTTATAATGATTTTGAAAACCCTATATTTCTAATAGTAGGAAAATGGAATGAATGAATTCAATAAGAGATTGATAACATATACAATCCTAAATGATACTAGAAAAAAAATGATGCTAATGATGCTAAGAAAAGGAAAAAGTAATCCTAAATTTTTACCAGATGGGAGTAAACAAGAAACCAACACAAGTAAGCTTTAATAGAGAAAAATGTAGCTAAAAAAACACATAGGGATTTAAGAATAACATACAAGAGGAAATAATGAATTTGTGGCATGAATGCATGGCTTGAATGTGTGGTATCATAGATTGAGGTCATTAGAAGGGTTATAGATCTCCAATCTCAAAATTCACAAATTAACAATGAATTACAATTAACCTTATTTAGATTTATATAACCTATAAAATAGATTTCCCTAAGTTGGTGGTTAATGGGAGGTTTATAAATTTAGAGTCTATGAGTAAATTTTAAAAAATTTAATTTGCACTTTGACCTCTTCTCTTTTTAGGATAGCTTCATTCTTTGAAAATGGGAAGGTAGAATTCAAGGACCAATTTTCAATTTTGCAAGTTGTAGATTACTGATTTAACTATTTTGGGAATATTGGAGTCTTATTCCTAATTTAGTTAAGGGTCTAAATGAATTATATTAGTAAATAATATTGAAATAATTAATCTAATAATTTTTATAATTTAATTGTAATTTTAACCTTTCTAAAAACATTAATAAATTAAGAGAAATGTAACTTATCTTAAACTAGATAAAGATGGCTAAGGCAGGGTCTAGAATCTACTATGCAATATTTGTATAATGTCATGAATTATGATCTAGCCATAATTTTGTGAAAGGATAGGATCACCAAAATAAGACACCCTAGGGTTCAATGCTATAGTCCTATTTTATCACTATTGTCCTGGAGGCTTGAGCTTTTTGTGTTTTGTTTGATGTTTTTATGTGAGCTTGCCTGTGAAATTTTGAATGTTAGATGTTTGTGGAACTCCCTATAGAGAAGATTTAATCTTCAAACCCTATATTCCATTATTATTTAAAAAAATTTGAGATAGAGGGGGGGGGTTTAGTGTGCGTAATATGCACTAAATGTGTATCCACACCCCTTATGTGGGCACAATGCCTACATACCAATACTCCAAAGAGGGATCAAGCCATATGTAGTTCTCCCACTTGATGTGATTTATGTAATAGTGTATATGAAGATGAAAAATGATATGATGGGTGTGCTTGAGGTGGCTAGGGACTGGTGTTAGTGTTTGAATAAGCTTGTAGTTGTATTGGTTAGTTGTATGTAAAGAATAGGGAAATATGCCTGAGTAGTCATGCTTGTATTCTTGCTTACTTTATGTATTTTCCAACCCCTTCTAAATGAAATTTGAATGGGATTTTATAGATATTTATTGGTCATAGGTAAAATTTATGCATGTTAGGCCACCAAGAAGAAGGATAAGAACTAGAAGGAAATGACCATTAGAGCTAACAATGTAATTGGATAGGAGCACTAGAAATGAACACCCTAGGGTCTGGTGTTATATTCCAAGTTGGGTGATATTGTTATGAAGGTATAAGACCCAATGGGATAGGATTGGCCTAGAAAATTCTACCTGGAGGAGGTGGAATCATTGTCTTAAAGGCTAAAGATGACTAGGAACTAATGAAAAGGTGCCTAGAATGGTCATGAGAGAAAGCAAGAGGGACCTATGGATTAGATGTCACAAGCCACACTCAAGCTACCAATTTTTACATTTTATATGATTAAATTTCCTCCCTTTATTCTAGTGATGTAGCAAAGTGAAATACGAGGATAAAGGAAAATTAAAAAGATTACCTAAACTTACCTGTAAGGGTGGAGCTCATGAAGCTATGTGATGTTGGGTGTGCATAGAAAGAGCATGTCTTGAAGTGTAAATATGAAAAATAAAATCATGAGTAGATTATTTTTTACTAGATATGCTATATCTAAAATAAGAATGTATAAAGCTAGGTAAAATAGAGAAGAAGATAAAGGAATGAATATAGCTCATTGGGTGCATGGACCAATACAAAATTTGTTATGATATTGATTGATGATGAGTGATGCTAGGTATTTTTTGAATGGTGTTGTACCAAGAGTAATATTGTAAATGAAGCTAATTGCTCAATTCCCTAAGATTTCCTCAATAATACAAATTCTATTCCTTTGTCTTCATTTTTGCCTACTAAGTGAAGTTATACAATCATGCATATGTTAATTGATGCTTAGATTGTTTATCCAATCCCTTTGAGTAGGTGTCTCAAGAATACAAAGGCTATTTATTCCTTTGAATCCATCATTTCCTCATGAAGTAAAGCTATGAACTGATACCAATATGAAATGTGTGTTGTATGAGATGGCTCTTGAAGCCCATGAATTCTCTATAATATGACAATATTGACATGGATAGTCAAATGCATGCTAGAAACTAGGCCACTCTTGGCCACTTGGAAAAGGTGGAGATTAGGCTTGTATGAAAGACACTCAAAAATTTGGAAATGATTCCACTCATAAATGATTCCAACCACTTACAAATGGAATACGACATGAAATTGATGATAATACCTAGGTAATGTATTGAACTCAAAAAGAAAAAAAGTTAAATGTGTCATGCATATTACCCTTAATCACTAGTGTGTAAAACATGGATTATAATTTGGAAGTTATATCAACTACCTAATCTAAAAATGGAATTGAGAGCATGTCATGCATGATGCCCCCTATATCTAGATTCTCTAAGAAAAACCATATTAAAACTGTTGATTTTGAAATGAACTGTAGCTAACAAAACTATAACTAGTGTTACCTTTCTATCTATTTCTAAAAAATCTAATTTTTTATATTTAGATAATATCACCAAAATTGGACATCATAGTGTCCAATGTTATAGTCCAATCTTGGAGCTCTTGTCCAGAGCCAATTCGGATGATTGTTTTATAATTGTCACTATCTACCTGGTCTATTTTGCCTAGTCTGAAGTCTAGATACTATTTTGGGTGTTCTAAAACTAGATTTTTTGACCATTAATAGCTCTAATCTCTATGACTAAACCCCTATTTATTTCCCCTCTTCTAAGGGTAGGAATGAAGACCCTGTAATGACTACCCTCAGAAGAAAGATCCCTAAAAGCATGTTATGATGTAAAATACATGATATAGCAATGATAATCGACAAGATATCTCAAGATACAACATGATTTGTATTAGAGATTGTTAGATCAACAAGAGTATGCCTAGATAGATATAGCAATGTAATAGCATGTGGAATTTACTAAACTAAAACTAGAAATGTTAGTTATTCATTTTTAAGGAGGGATGGATCATGATGTCCATCATGCCATCTAAGAAAGAAAGATAAAGAATGATGTAGATTATTTCATTACAAATAGTTGAAAATCAATCAAGCAACAAGCACACAAGGCAAGAAGCAAGAAACATACAATAGTGGCCAAGGGGATAAACAAATAAGGGACGTGGGCACATGTCACTCAAATTGGAAAGAAAACATATAAGATGCTCAAATAACACATACACATACAATTGGAAACAAGCAAGGATGGTATGAAATCCATAATCACATAGAAGAGTACAGGCTAAGGACATTGGCAAATGTCCTAAGGCACACACAAGAATAGAAGAAAAGGACATTGGAAAATGTTCTAAGGTACATATAAGAGAAAAAATATGAAATAATAAAATTCAATCACATCTAGCTATGAAAAGTAATAAATTAAAGCATGTAAATACTAGAAATAGAATCACATTTAACTAATCAAAGCAATAAGTGAAAGTATGTAAGATATGGAGTAAAAGACTAGGTATATGCTAAGAAATACATAAGTGATATACACTAGTGAGTTTCCATAGAGTAATATATGTAATATAGTAAATAATTTATATCAACAAGATAACTAGAGTGTTTCATGTAGGAATTATATAACCCATATGGTGTAGTCATGTAGAAGATACCTAGTGGGTAGATATAGCGATGTATGTCTCGAATGTAGAAGTAGGATGCCCACTCAATGGGTAGAGTAAAGAAATAATGGATATGGATGTCACTAAAAACACTCCAATAAGATCAAGTGAAGCATGATAATTTAGATAAATAAATAAAAAATAGCATAGAATAAATGTAAATCTAGCATGGTAGTAGAAATGTAAATCACAGATAATGCATATAATTGAAATGTTTTTAGTTTTTTGAAATTTTTGAATGTTTTTTTTTTATAGTTTTAGATAATGCAAAATCAATCATAAGAATACAATGTATAATAAACACTAAAAAAATATGTACAAGTAAGTAAAAAAGAAACTATGTACAAGTAATAAGTAATATGTACACAATGATGTAAATGA
This sequence comes from Torreya grandis, assembly GCA_037957365.1. NCBI lineage: Eukaryota > Viridiplantae > Streptophyta > Pinopsida > Cupressales > Taxaceae > Torreya > Torreya grandis. The sequence goes on from JARHVA010003647.1 coordinate 1,371,374, forward strand.
CTAGGATAGAGGGGCTAAAGGATCCAAGGATGGAGATCATTGGGGATGAATATGGAGGAAGGGATCATAAAAATCATAAAATTCCTCAATATCATCTTCATAAGTATCATCATATTCCATATATTCTATATGCATGGTGGCTATCTCCTCAAGTGTCAGTACGATATGTGCTCTTTGTGTACTCTGAGATCTATCACTCATAATGGTATCATATTATTGATGGTGAATTGAAGGTTTCTTTAGTGGTGAATATGTTTGGTCTCCTTTGGGATGTTTATCTCTTTTAGAATATTTATTTGGTGGAGTGGTGAAGATGGTATTGATGGTGGTGTAATCTAAATAATACCTTGAACCTGTACTTTATCCAATCTCTATTGTAAAGTTGTATATGATTTTGTCTCATGGCCTATGATCCTATGAAAAATAAAAAATGAGTGACCATATTTACATAATAACCTATTAATATATCTATGTCATACTATAGGTAGTGTGATTAATCTATGAACAAGTAACATCTATAGTATAATTTATGGTTGATGTTGTGTGTTGCCTACTTGAATTTGAATGACTAGCTCTATATCCACAGAGGTTACCATGTAAACTATATGTGCCAAGTGATCTATAAATGGTCAAAAATGTGGAGTGTATCCTAAGAGTGTAGTGCAAGATGTTAAGAGTGATGTAGTATGTGTAATGAGATCTCTAGAGTCATCTTAGTACTCTACTAGGCTAACTAGGGTAAAGATCAATCCACACAAATAGTCATTTGTGAGTGTAGGTGTCATATAATCATATGAAGCAAGTTGAGAATTTGTATCAATATCATGTACATATGGTAACTCAAAATTGAACACAAGGGGTAACTATAATATGAGAGTCTCATCAACTATAGTAGTAGAAGATGGTGGTGTTATGATAGTATCTATAACTGTCAAAGTTACTATAATTGAAGAATCAACTAGTACCATTAGAGCTACTATCAATGATTATATAATTGTAATACATGTGGAAACTATGACTGATGGAGTAGCTAAAACTATTAAATCTGCTATGACTAGATGACTATCTGGAGCTAAGGACACAACTATAAGTGGAGTGATAGATGTGCTAGTCTCTCCTACCTTATATGTATGTATCTGATCAAGAGAAATGTGATGAGGTAGTATGACTAAACTATGATATGGGATGTCCCATCTAGTGAAATAGTTAAACATGACTCTGTAATTCAAAAATATCTAAGTAGATGGTTATCTTTTGGGCATGTATATAGGTATCCTTCATGGATAAACTTAACACATTGATGAAGAGTAGAAGGAACTACCCCCATAGTGTGTATCCAAGGTCATCCAAGTAAAATATTATAATGAAGATGACCTAGCATGACCTAAAACTATGTAGAGAGAGTTTTGGATCCTACCATGATATCCAAAGCAATGGTGCCCAATGTCTATCATGATATATCATCAAACCCTCTAATATTCTTATATAATTTTTTCATAAATGTCATATCTATGCCCATGGTCTATCATAATGTAATATTACATATATTAATTCTGGAACCACTATCAACTAGAACTCTCTTAACTATGTTGGTTTTGACTTGAGCTTGTATGAACAATGGTAATTTTGATAAATAGCTATCTGAGATGGCATGTCCTCACAATCAAAAGAAATAAAATATTATATAGTTTTCAACATGTTGACCATTGATTCAAATAAGAAGGCCTTGAATCAATGGGCATATAAGTCTAAGTGAGTAACTGATAAAGAATGTCCTTGAATACATTGGCTTTATTAAGCAATTCTAACGTAGAAATATTGGTTGGTGTGTTTCTTAACTGATCAACAATATCATATACACTATGTGGATCTACCTATGTAAGTGGTTTGGGCCCAGGATGGGAAGGAATATGAGGGTGGTGAGGTTCCTGACTAAGTGGTGGAGGTATGGTAGCACATTGAGTAACAACTCTAACCACATTATTTACTATTTGTATAGGAATAGTAGTATGGGAAGAGAGAAAATATAATTGATAGGTCAAGGTGGTGAATGGATAAAGGGTGTTAACTAGGATCTTCAGCAATGGGTAGTGACCTAGGGAAGATAAAAATGGACCATGCAACATGAGTCAGTATGGGATAAAGGCTCTAAGGGAGGTGAGGTAAAATTTATCTTAACATGTTTAACACTAAATTTCTTAATATCATTCCATATTATGAAAAGTAAGCATGAAATTCAAGGAATGAAGCTTTGTAATAATAGATAGTAACCTTCATCATTCATATACATGATAGGATCGAGTATAGCCTCCTTATCATTTTTAAGAAATGCAAGAAATATGTGTAAAAAAGTGAGATCCATTTTTGTTATTATGTGAAATCTAATTTTAGATGTACGATGATACCTCAAGAAGCAAAGGGACCTATATGAAACTAGGGTTTTAAAAAAATGATTTACTTTTAAAATTACTAATTAATTTTAAAATTTGATTTGAATTTTTTTTTAAATATGTAGGTAAAAAATTGAAAAATTATTGGAAAATTCTTGATTTAAAGGGACCTAGTATATGCAACTATGGTTTTGTAGATTTTTTAAAAATAAAATTACTATGAAATTTTAAAAATTAAATTGAATTTCTAATATAAATATGCTATCAAAAACTCATAAAAATATTATAAAAATCAACAAATAATTTACCCTGGTGTTTTTAGGGCTTTTATGCACAAATGAAGTAAGTTAGGTTCACTAAATGATTTAACTATTTTGGGAATATTGAAATCTTATTCCTAAATTAGTTAAAGGTCTAATTTATTTAAATCAATAAATAATATTAAAATAATTAAGATACTATTTTTTATAATTTTAACCTTTCTAAAAATAGTAATAAATGAAGAGAAATGTAACTGAGCTTAAACTAGATTGAGACGACTGAGGTAGGGTCTGGAATCTAATATGTATGACTAGGATAGTGTCATGAATAAGGATATAGACTTTGTTCCATGAAAGTATAATAGTACCAAAATAGGACACCCTAGGGTTTAGTGTTATAGTCCTCTTCTACTACGATTATCTTAGAGGCTTGAGTTTTTTGGGTTTTTTGTGTTATCTCTGTATGAGCCTGCCTATGAAATTTTGGATGTTAGATGTCTATAGAACTCCTTGTAGAGATAATTTAGTCTTCAAACCCTAGAACCCATTGTGCTTTAACAAAATTTTAGATAGGGATGGGGGGTGGGGGTTAGTGTGCGTAAGATGTACTGAACATGTATCCACACCACTTGTGTGGTCATGCTAACTACATGACAATATTCTAAAGAGGGATAAAGACATATGTAGTTCTTCCACTTAATGTGCTTTTTGAAATATTGTATATGAAGGTGTAAAATTCTAGATTGGGTGTGCATAAGGTATCTAGCGACTCATGTGAGGGTTTAAATAGGCTTGTAGTTGTATTTGATAGTTGTATGTAGAGAATAGGGAAATATGCCTAAGTAGTCTTGCTTGTATTATTACTTGCTTTGTGATATTTTCCAAACCCTTCTAAATGAACTTTGAATGGGATTTTATAGAGATCTATTGATCATGGGTCAAATGTATTTGTGTTAGGATAATAAGAAGGATAGAAACTAGAAGGAAATGACCATTAGAGATAAAAAATTTAATTGGATAGGAACACCAAAAATAAACACCCTAGTGTCTGGTGCTATAATCCAAGTTGGGCACTATTGATTTGAAGGTACGAGACCTAGGGGAATAGGAATGGCCTAGGAAATGTTGCTTGGAGGAGGTGTAATCACTGTCTAAAAGGATATTGATGATTTAAAATGAGTAAAAATGTGCATAGAATGATCATGAGAGCAAGCAAGAGGGACTTATGGATTGGATATCACAAGCCACACTCAAGATACTAATTTTCACATTTTATATGATTACAATTACAACTAGAGTTCTAGATTTTGTAGGATGAGTAGTCTATAGGATGCAAGACTTGAGTTGCAATTTTCAACTTTGTAAGTTACAAATTGCAATCAAAGTTCTAGTTTCTTATTGCAGTGATGCATAGGAAGTAGATGTTGGGAATAATTTTAAAGTTTTCAAGTTGTAAATTTCATTCCAATCTTTGATCTCTATGGGGTATGTGTTTTGTGGGAAGTAAAACTCTATTTACAATTTGAAGCTTTGTAATTTACAAATTATGAGTGGGGTTCTAGTTTTTGATGGGCATGAGTTACGTAGGAAGTGGAGGTTGGGAAGAAATTTTAAACTTTATAAGTTTAAAATTTCATTCCAATATTCAGTTTTTGTCAGCTATGAGTAGAGTAAGAAGTGGAGGTTTGGATGCAATTTGCAAGTTTTCAAGTTATAAATTGCATCTAGATCTCTAGTTTCTACCAAGTTTTGGAAATCAGTGCCTTGGGTCATTTTGAGTCATATTTCCATAAAAAATGGGTGTCCCTTAGGGTACTAGATATTTTTATATTTTTGGGATGAAAATATCAATATTTTTTAGTGACCTTTATGGGATGATTGTCTGTTAATCAGTTCCTTTTTATTAGCCTTCTAGTTCATTGGGGATGGAATCATTTTAATCTTTACACACTTTAACTAGTGAAGAATAAAACTATGATTTTCCTAAAAAAGAATGAAATGGGGAAAAATACAAAAACATAGAGAATAAAAAAATCCTAATGAGTTGATCTATCTAAAAGTACTTATTGGGAAAAAAATAACTAACCCTAATATATATAATATTTTTGGAAAATAAATCAAGATTTGAGGTATATCCCATTGACTAGGATAGGTAGTTTTGATTCATTGATCTTGGATAAATAGAATGCATTTGATCCTTTACACTGAGTTATAATATATGAACCACTCCATATTACATCCAACTTCGTGTGCATGCTTGGTTTATCCCTTTCAGCATCCCATTTGAGAACCATGTTTCCTTCATTAAAGCTCTTGTCAGATGATTTTTTTTGAAAGTTCTCTTTGTTTGATCATGATTTAATTTCAAATATTTATTTGATTGGTTCTTAACTTCTTCCAGTTCCATTAGGTCCACCAATTATACTATCAATTCATCATTGTGAATTAAATCCATTAAATGATTGAATTCTAGAGATGTTAACTAAACTGACAATAGAAATCTAGCTTCCCTTCCATATACTAATATGAATGGAGAATTACGAATGGCTCTCTTTGGAGTGATCCTATATGCCCACAATGTTGATTTTAACTTCATGTACCATGTCCTTTGGTTGTATTCCATTATCATTTTGATAATCCTTATGTGATTTTTGTTGGTAAACTCAACCAAGACATTACCCTATGGGTAATAATTAGAATAAGTAATTAGGTATACACTGTGCCTTCCAACCCATTCGCTCACTTGAGTGCCCATAAAATCATTGGCATTATCTAAGATAATGGTGTAAGGAACACCAACCCTTGTGACTATGCCATCCATAAATTCTAGGATAGATGCTTTCATGACATGTTTTATTGAAACTACTTTAGTCCATCTGGTGAAATAGTCAGTTATTATAAGGACCCATTTATGGCCTAAACTTGATGGTGGATTGATCATACTAATGAAATCTAATCCCCATTGAGCAAGTAGTTGGTCAACTTGGATTGGTTTGAGAGGGAGAGATGTTAATCATTATTTGCCTATAAAGTAAGCACACTTATCATGAATCCTTACCCATTAGTGAGTATCTTTGATTATGTCAAAACAATAATAACCCCCTTTCATTATTTTTATGGTTATGGTTCATGTAGAGAAATGCCCACTTGATGGACCATCATGAAACTCTTTGATCACCTTAGGGACTTGATCATCCTCGATACATCTTAGTATGACTCCATTCATATATTTCATAAAAGTATTCCATTAAGAACATAAAGAATGGATTGGAGTCTAAAATATCTTTTCTTGGACTAATAAAAATCATATAGGTACTCTCCAATTTTCAAGAAGATAGTCATGTCATAGATCTAATTATTAAATGGAGGTAAAGTGGCTAGTTGGGATGCATTTTGAGCATACATAACACCAAATACTACTCTAAAAATCTTTATATTAGAATCAAACAATTCACATAAGCAATTTTCTCTTAAAATATTTTTAATTTTGATGTTCACGTAATATTCCATGACTTTTGTGATCCATCCTTCTCTTTTTTTATTTATTTCCTGGATCAATAGAAAATCTTTGACACTTTGGTGACTAACCATCAGATGAATTTTATTATTCGAGAGCATATGTCTAAATGTTTTGGGATCCTTAATTATATCATATACTTAATTCTCCATGAAACTATACTTTACTTCATAATCCTTAAAGGATTGACTAAAGAAAGGTATTGGTTATTCCAACTATTTTTTATTATGCTAGGTTAGAATAGCTGAGATGCTTCCTTCCCATCCAAAATCATAGAGAATGAAATGTTTCTCATAGTTGGGATTGACTAGGGTATGAGCCTAAGAAATGGCTTTCTTGATGGCTTTAAAGATATCTTTTCTTTCCTGTGTCAAACTAAAAATGCTACCATTCTCAAGCATAGTATTAAGGGGCTTGGCCACTGAGGCAAAATTTTGAACAAATCTTCTTATGTAGTTGATATTTCCTAGGAAACTTTGTAACCCCTTTTTATTTAATTGAAGTGTTAATGTAGATATAACCCTTATTATCTCTGGGTATATTATAAGACCCTATTTTGAAACAATGTATCCTAGTAGTTTCCCTTCATGAACTACAAAAATGCACTTTTTGGATTTATGGAAACTCCAAATTCTTTGCACCTTTTGAAAATTTTCCTAAGATGATCTAGGTGTGCATCATCATGTTTTGAATAAATAGTGATATCATCTAGGTATACCATGATCATCTCATTTATCATAACTTGAAAGCCATATCCATAAATCTTTGAAAAGTAGAACCAACATTAGTTAGCATAAAAGGCATCTTTTTATATGCATGAATGCTCTATTTTGTATTGAAGGCAATCATGAACTATTTTGATTCTTATACTAGGATTTAATTATATCCAAAATAACCATATAGAAGGGAAAACCTACTCCATTGGTGGAAGGGGATAATGATCCTTTAAGGAAGTTTTGTTTAGGTGCCTAAAATCTACACAAAGCCTGATTTCACCATTCGTTTTCTTTATAGGGACAAAGTTAGCAACCCAAGATGAGTGTTTGATAGGGAAAATGATATTATCCTCTATTAGTTTGGATAGCTCACTCTTCATCAAGGTTTTTATTTTTGGATTGATTGGTCTCTATTTCTATCTTATCAGCTTGGTATTTGGGTTAAGCTCTATTATGTGTTACGATAATCTTGGGTCAAACCCCATTATATCTTGATAACACCAAGAAAAGTTATTATCAAATTCTTGACACAACTTAATAAAATATTATTTTTAGATTCATTACATACCTTTCCAATCTTCAATGTTTTACCCTATGAAATGACTATTGACTCATAGTCTTCTTCATTGATCGTGATCGTATTATTTCCACCTTTTAATTGATCATTTGAGTTTAAGATACTCTATAAATTTATAAGTCCCATAGGTTATTTTTTTATATTAAACTAAATGATTTGATCTTCATATTGATCTTGATGTCTTGACTAGTTTTTATCAAGGAATTCAGGTTCTTCTCTAATAAATTTTATAATTTGTTTATCACTATCAAAGACTTGCCAGTTGGTTACATTATCAGGAACATATGGCCTTACTATCAACTTTACATGTTAGCTATTTTTATTCATTATTTCTTTAGAAGGGTTATATTAAGAGCCTACCAAACCCATATGATCATCATTTTTTTATATGCTCTTGGTACTACTTAAATGTTTAAAGTAGTAAAGTCTTCTAATAGGTCCCAAACACTATGTTTGTAATATCTTAGCATGTTATTATTGGTTATGCTCTTAGATATTACCTGGTGAATAAATATCTCACTATCACCAAATATTTGTAGTGGTTTTATTCCTCTTTCCTTGGCCAATTGAAAACCTCAAATCAATGCTTCATATTTAGATTCATTATTTATGCAGCTTTATTAAAGTCTAAAATAATAGAAATAACTCTCCTTTTATGGAGAGATCAAAATAATACCTACACCCACACCATTCCTACTTCTCGAGCCATCAAAGAATAGTTTCCACATTCTTAAATATCTTTAGATGGTTTTACAAGATTAAAAATGATTATATCATTCTCATGAATGTAATATGTACCCAACCTAGTTTACTATACATAGTTACAAGGATCAAATTGGATATTTGATCCCTATTCATCTAGATGAGGGTTTGGGATATTTTCCATGGGTGTTGTAACTTCATGATCAAGATATTCTTCCTAATACTACAATGTACAATTCATGTCCATAAGGATAGGATAGTTTATCTCAATATGGTCTTTATCAATTGTCTCATCTCTTATTTTTACTCTTGTTCCATATATTTTCCTAAGTAACATGTTAGACTAGTTAGCCAAAAGATACCCTCATATTTTTGAAGTGAAGTATTAAAAAAGATAGATAAAAAAATTAGGGCAGATCAATAATTAAGATATCTTTAAAAATTTATAATATAGGACATGCATTGATGGTAATTGTTGGAATGTGTTCATTGGTGTCATGTGTTGTCATTGATGTCCTAAGTTGACTTGGTTCTTAGATGCATTAATGACAAAGAGGCTAGTTTGATAGTAATGAGAAGCTATGGTATGAGATCAATAGTATGACATGTTAGATACTGATTTGAGGGTGTTATATATGTTTAATTAACCTATTTAATTATATGAGTGATGAATAAAGTGCATATCCATTGGTATTAAGGTTAGGTTTGAGGTATAGTCTTGGTATGATAGACCTAGTGTGAATACACAAGCTTAGTATCTTGTTGAGGTAAGAAGTGTGAGACTTGTATGAATAATGTTGATAATGTGTGATCATGTTATTAATGTATTTAAAATTTGTATGTGGTGTTGAGATAATTTACAATGATGATAGGGTCATACTCAAGACCTAAAGTGACTTCTAGTTAAAGGCCTACAATGCCAAGACACCTAGAGGGGCCAAATGGGGAATGAGGATCAGATTCCAAGGTAAGAGTACCTATGTAATCATAGTATTAAGTTATAATATTTATGTGATGATTATATATTAGGATAAAAGTTTTCCAAGTGATTTCAAGATTCAAGTATGGTTAGTGGCTCTAGAACTAACATGCATATAGTCTTAGTGAGGTCTAAATGAAGGATCAAGTTGAGTTTTCAATATGAAAAAACACATATGAGCATGGAATAAGGTTTTATATTTTTATTCAAAGGTGTCAAGCAATTTTTAGATCTTGAGGAGAAATAAAAAGCAAGATATCATATTTGAAGATCTCTTGTACATGAAAAATGAAGAGATGAAAGCTCAAGAAGGAAGTTTAGATGTTCATTGGCATGTGTAAAGTTTGCATGTTATCCTAAGTCTTTTGAAAGAAATTTAAAATGTTCGTAAGAATGTTTTATAATGATTTGTAATTGGTTTTAGGTATATATTTTTATAAACATTTATTAAGAATGCAAACTAGTCTTAAACCCTCTCTAAACCCTTATAGTGACCCAATTGGAGAAAACTTGTTAGGAAGTGTACAAAATGGTTTTTTTGATAAATTTTGATGATTTTATGTTGTAAATGGCTCCTCAAACCATATTTATGTTTTAGTGGTGTGTCAGTGTAGTGATTATAAGGTACATAAAAGTGTTTATTTCTAAAGAATTTGATGCTACAAGTAGGGTTGACTGAGTCAATGCATGAAATTTTATGAAGGTTGAAGGTAAAGACTTGTTATTTATGACCATAGAGTTATTTTTGTGAGTTAAAAATTATTTTTCAATAATTTTTTTCATGGAATATGACCTATCATTAAACTACCAAACAATGAAAATAGTGAAGGAATCCATGCATGAGTGAGAATCTATTTAGGGATGAGTTACCATTATTTAAGAATGAATCCAATTGATTCAAGTCTTTTTTCAATATCTATACCTCAGGTTTCCTTTTTTTAACTGGTTATGGTGCTCATATATAAGCAATGAAGTGATCTCAAGATGATTAGTCTATATGAGTCAAGATAGTGAAAGAGTGAGTTATAAGGATTGGCCTATATGTTCTACATTTTCCATATGACATATATGTCTTAGTGTTTTAAGTTAATATAATATTTTTAAAGTATCATATGAATTTATTATAATATATTTGAAGTGTCCCCATGAGTTTTGGAATGCAATTTCATCTTAATTGGTTCCTAAGCTAGAATGATTGTTTTAGGTTTGCCATGAGAAATGAAGATTTAAGTATGGTTAGTGGCTCTAGAACTAACATGCATATAGTCTTAGTGAGGTCTAAATGAAGGATCAAGTTATTTTCAATATGAAAAAGCACATATGAGCATGGAATAAGGTTTTATATTTTGATTCAAAGGTGTTGAGCAATTTTTAGATCTTGAGGAGAAATAAAAAGCAAGATATTATGTTTGAAGATCTCCTGTACATGAAAAATGAAGAGATGAGAGCTCAAGAAGGAAGTTTAGATGCTCATTGGCATGTGTAAATTTTGCATGTTACCCTAAGTCTTCTGAAAGAAATTTAAAATGTTCCTAAGGATGTTTTATAATAATTTGGAATTGGTTTTAGGTATATATCTTTATGAACATTTGTTATGAATGCAAACTAGTCTTAAACCCTCTCTAAACCCTTATAGTGACCCAATTGGAGAAAACTTGCTAGCAAGTGCACAAAATGGTTTTTTTGATAAGTTTTGATGATTTTATGTTGTAAATGGCTGCTCAAACCATATTTATATATTAGTGGTGTGTCAGTGTAGTGATTATAAGGTACATAAAAGTGTTCTTTTCTAAATAATTTGATGCTACAAATAGGGTTGACTGAGTCAATGCATGAAAGTTTATGAAGGTTAAAGGTAAAGACTTGTTATTTATGACCATAGAGTTATTTTTGTGAGTTAATATTTTTTTTAATCATTTTTTTCATGGAATATGACCTATCATTAATCTACCAAACAATGAAAATAGTGAAGGAATCCATGCATGAGTGAGAATCTATTTAGGGATGAGTTATAATTATTTAAGAATGAATCCAATTGATTCAAGTCTTTTTTCAATATCTATACCTCAGTTTTCCTTTTTTTTAAGTGTTTATGGTGCTCATATATAAGCAATGAAGTTCTCTCAAGTTGATCAGTCTGTATGAGTCAAGATAGTGAAAGAGTGAGTTTTAAGGATTGGCCTATATGTTCTAAATTTTCCATATGACATATATGTCTTAGTGTTTTAAGTTGAATTTTACATTATCATATGAATTCATTATAATATCTTGGAAGTGTCCCCATGAGTTTTGGAATGCAAGTTCATCTTAATTAGTTCTTAAGCTAGAATGATTATTTTAGGTTTGCCATGAGAGATGAAGTGTGAGCCCCTACGACATAATTGTATGCATAAAATAAATTTATTGTTGTGGTTTTATACATAAATTAACTATAAAATCCTTATATAATATTTGGAGATAGGTTAAGGTGTTAATATATGGAAGTACAAATGCCTTAGTAGACTATGTATGCACAATGTACAAGAGACTTGAGAGATTGGTTTGTAAGACCAATGATTGTTATTATAAAATGTGATCTATAAATTTGGGATTTATCTATAAATATTTTATAATATATTTTTTTTCATTATATGTCTTTTAATCTCTCTTACAATTTTTAAACAAGAAATTCTATATGACTATATTTTTGGAGGCTACAGGCAGTTTGAGTAGTCTTCAGGGAGTGATGAGTTGGGTGTCCTTTGACCTAAGTTGAATAATAAAAATAATTTAAAGATGTTTTTAAGTCATATTAATGTTAATATTAATTAAATGAGAGTCATTTAATGTTATACATATGGTTTTGGTGGTCAAATATGTTTGACTATGTTAGATTTTTGAAAGAACTGAGTGAGCCTATTACAAAGGTGTTTTTAGGTGTTTAGAGCATGAGCGAAGGTGTGAAATTGACATGGTGATGTTTTTTAGGTATTTTAGGATATATTAATTCAATTTTTTAAATTTTTTGTGTGATAAATTTTAATTTTTTCTTTAGTTTCATGAGATAGACTTTTTTATGGTTTAAGGCCTAATGGCAAGTAGGTTAAATGGCTTGGTTCAAGAGGTGATTTAGAATTACAAGAGTATATGCCTATATGTGAGTGAAAAAATTTATATTTTATATTTACTATATATGTTTTAATTTTTTTTAAAGTTTAATATGCTCTAAATAGTTTAAGTGTAACATGCGCCTTGAAGAAGACCTAATTGATTTAGGTCTCAACTAGGCCTATTAAAGGATTTGGATATTAAGGGCAATGAAGGACCAAAGTGATGTTTTTTTAATGTATTAAATGAATTTATTAACATATTAAAATATTAATAAAAGTTTTTAAAATATATTGGCTGACCAATATAGATGAGATCAAGAGTGTGGTATAAAGGCAAGGCCTAATTGACATATTTGAGCGAGTTAGACAAGAGATGAGACAAGTGAAGGAGAGAGCCTTTGAAAAATAAGGATAAATTAATTAAATACCATCATAGTATAATAGGTTAAATCATTAATATATAACCAAGTTGATGTGGGTGGATACATATGTCATTAGACCTAATGAGCCTAGAAGAGCCCTGATTGAGCGAGTAATCCCAACAAGTTGTTTGAGTGAGAGTAAAGAGGAAAGAGTGAAAAAAGGAGGTCATACTTAGTTGAATATTATAAATAGGTGTTCTAATATGATCATATTTAAATTTTTATGATTTTTTTCTTGGTTACCTAAGGTTTTGGATCGTCCTTGTAAGATAAAGATTGTAGAAGACTAGTTGGGTGGGTGCTCAACTAAGTAGGGGTTGGAGCTCCTTGTGAAGTCAGTGCTTCTCTAAACCTTGGATATTGACATTATAAGATAGTATTCCATGTTAATGGTTTAGTGGGTTTTATCCCTAATATAGTTTCCCACATATCTCTTGTGTTCTCTTGTATGCTTTTGTAGTTGTTTGCTCATGCATTGATCTTGTATGTGTTTGTATGATTCATGAAATGATGAATATAATTCAATAAACATTGTTAAATAATTGATTCACCCCCCTCTCATTATCTACTTCAAAAAATTAGTATCAGATATGGACCTTTGAATTAGGCTTATTATAATATAGGTGATCCTAAGTAGCATAAAGTATTATGAAGACAATATTCATCTTATTTGCCATGATGGTTTATCAAAGAATGATGGTATTTGTAGAGTGGTCTAAAGAGAAGAAGGATGTAAAGATAAGGCTTAAAAAACACATAAAACAAGGTAATTCATGTTTTATTCAAGACATCATTCAAATTTTATATAATTTCAAAAGAACCATTTGGTAGTTCAGAAGGACTATGTGGAAGCAAAATCAAAGATCAAACCCAAGACTGACAATCTAGAAGGAATCCAAATGACATGTTGAGAAAAAGTGGATTAAAACTTGTATAATGCACTTGGTTTGATGTTATAAGTATTTAATGATGTGGTTACCTAATTATAGATCATTTATATGTATTGAAGGAGGTTTGACAATATGTGTTTATGTTTGAAATACACCATGAAAGTTGACTGAGTGTTAAAGTGTTTGATAATGGCAGAATAGCGTTGCTTGTAGAATTGTTTGGTATTCCTAGAAGCTCAATGTGATTGATAAAAGAGTGTGGTAGTGTTTTTAAGTTCATATATAATATTTATATGATTTTTGAATGTTTATTTTGATCCCTAAAATGAATAATAATCTCAAGAGGTGAAAAGAAGAGGATTGAGGGTTTCAAGGTGTTTTGTCTATTCAAACCCTAGGTGTGTGTTTGTAAGGTAAATGAATTAAATCATGTTATTTGGAGATATATGAGTGTTGGATGGATTAAGTGCAAGGTTTAATTTAGTAGTGTCCATGCTTGGAATGCATGTTTGATCTTAAGGAGGTGTCTAAGGTACAAGATCAGATTAGTGGTTCATGAGAGTTGAAGTATGGTCCACAATGCTAGTGTTATTAAAGGATAGTGTGGTTTTTCACCCATTTTATGGTTTAAATATCATTCTAAAGAGTGAGATTCAATGTTCTCTATATCTTGAGAGTGTTCACAATTTTTCTAAAAGGTGTTCTTGCTATTGAAGCTTTGCAAGTTTCTTGTGAGATTAAAGGAGAGTGAAATAGTGTTCCTAAAGGTTATATTATGAGATGTCATGGTTATTTGCTATTAATTTGATCTCATAAAATCATATAGTAGTGTGTTGTCATGTGGTTGATGTAATGAATAAGGTTTTGGGTGTTATAATAATGTTTAATGATATGAATATGACACTTGTAAATGATGACAAACACCTAAAGATGGAATAAGGCACATAATTACTAATAATACCTGGGTAATGTACTGAACTCCAAAAGAAACAAAGTCAAATGTGTCATGAAAATTGCCCCCAATCACTGGTGTTTGATACATGGATTTTTATATGGAATTTATATCAAATACCTAATATAAAAATATAATTGATATCCATCATGTTGTGCATGATGCCCCTATATCTAGATTCTCTGAGAAAAACTATATTGAAACTATTGATTTTGAAATGAACTGTAGCTGACAAAACTATAACTAGTCTTAATTTTTTATCTATTTCTAGAAAATCTATTTTTTTGTTTGGATAGGAGCATAAAAATCAGATTTCATGGTTTGCAATACTATATTCCAATCTTAGAGCTCTTGTCTTAGGCCAATTTTGATGCATTTTCTATAATTATCACTATTTCCCTAGTCTAATCTTCCTATTTTGAAGTCTCAATACTATTTTAGGTGCTTTGAAAGTCCATTTTTTTATTGGTAGGAGATTTGATCTCTATGACAAAACCCCCATTTATTTCCCCCTATTCTAAGGGTAGGAATGAAGACAACGTAATGATTTCCCTCAAAAGAAAGATCCCTACAAGCATGTTATGATGTAAAATACATGATATAACAATGATAATTGACAAGATATCTCAATATATATCATGGTTTGTATTGGAGATTGTTAGGTCAATAGTGGTATGCCTTGATAGATATAAAAATATAATAGTATTTGCAATAATTGCATTGAAATTAGAAATGTTACTTATTAGTTGTCAAGGAGGGATGGAGCATGATGTCCATCATGCCATCCAAGAAATCAAGGTAATGCATGATGTGGATTATGGATTTGAAAATAGTTGAAAATAAATCAAGCAATAAGCACACAAAGAAAGAATAAAGAAGCATACAAGAGTGGCCAATGGGACAAATAAACAAGGTACATTGTCACATGTCACTAAAACTAGAAAGCAAATATATAAGGCATGTTCAAAAACCACATACACATATAATAGGAAACAAGCAAGGTTGGAATGAAATCCACAATCACATATAAGAGTGCTGGCAAAGGACATTGGCAAATCTCCTAAGGCACACACAAGAATAGAAGCAAAGGGCATTGGAAAACGTCCAAAGGCACATATAGGAAACAAAATAGGAACTAAGAAAATGTAATCACATCTAGCTATGTAAAGAAAGAAAGGAAAGCATGTAAATACTATAAATATAATAATATCTAACTAATAAAATAAATAAGTGAAAGTATGTAAGACATGGAGTACAACACTAAGTATATGCTAATAAATACACAAGTGTTATATACTAGTGAGTATCCATAGAGTAATATATGCAAGATAGTAAATAATGTAAATCAAAATGATAACTAAAGTCTGTGGTGTAGGAATGCCATAACCTAGATGGTGTAATCATGTAGAAGATGCCCCAATGGGTAGATATATTGATGTATGTCTCAAATGCAGAAGTAAGATGCCCCCTCAATGGGTAGAGTGAAACAATCATGGATATGGATGTCACTACTCACACTCCAAGAACATCAAGTGAAGCATGTTAATGTAGATAAATAGACAAACAATATTATAGAACAATAAATGTAAGTCTAGCATGGTAGTATAGATGTAAATCATGGATAATTCATACAATTGAAATGTTTTTGGATTTTTAAAATTTTTGAATGTTTTTTGTTTTTTTGATATTTTGAGCTATGTAAAATCAATCATAAGAAGACTATGTATAATAAAAATTGATAAAATATGTGCAAGTAAGCAAAAAGAAACTATGTACAAGTGATAAGCAATATGTACACAATGATGTAAATGACTAGGATGGAGGGGGTAAAGGGTCCAAGGATGGAGATCATTGGGGATGGAGATAAAGGAAGGGATCACAACCATCATCAAATAACTCATGATAATCATCATAAGTATCATCATATGACATAGATTTTGTATACATGGTGGCTATCTCCTTAGGTATTAGTAAGATGTATGCTCTTTGTGTAGTCTGAAATCTATTACTCATAATTGTGTCATCTTGTCAATGGTGAACTAAAGTTTGCTCTAGTGGTGAAGATTTTGAGTCTCCTTTGCGATGTTTAGCTCTTATAGTGTATGGATTTAGAAGAAGTGGTGAAGATGGTACTGGTGGTGGTGTGATCTAAATAATACCCTAAACTTGTAGTTTATCTAATCTCTATTATAAAGTTCTACATGAGCTTGTATCATGACCTATGATCTTGTAAAAAAGATAAAATGGGTGACCATATTTACATGATAACCTACTAGTAGATCTATGTCATACTGTAGGTAATGTGATTAATCCATGATCAAGTAACATCTATAGTATAATTTATGGTTTATTTTGTGTGTTGTTTGCTTAAATCTGAATGATTAGCTTTGTATCCATAGAGGTAACCATGTCAACTATATGCGCCAAGTGCTCTATCTGTGTCCATGAATGTGGAGTGTATCTTGATCATGTAGTGTGAGATTCTAAGATTGATTTAGGATGTGTAATGAGAGCTCTAGATTCATCTTGGTACTCTCTTAAGCTAACTAGTGTGAAGATCAATCCACAAAAAAAGTCATTTGTGAGTGTGGGTGTTGTATCATCATCTAAAGTAGCCAGAGAATATATATCAATATCATGTACATATGGCAACTCAAAATTTACCACAAGGGATAATTATGATATGAGAGTCTCATCAACTATAGTAGTAGAAGATGGCAATGTTGTGATAATATCTGTAATTAAAAAAACTAACTATAATTGTAGAATCAACTAATTGTAATATGTGTAGAAACTATGATTGATGGAGTAGATGGAACTATTGAAACTATTATGATTGGTTGTGTATCTGGAACTAAGGACACAACTATAAGTGGAGGATTGATATATGTGCTAGTCTCTCCTACCTTAGATGTATGTATCTAATAAATATAAATGTGATGAGGTGGTGTGACTAAACTATGATATGGGGTGTCCCATCTAGTGAATTACTAAAAGATGACTCTGTAATTCAAAAATATCTAAACTGATGGATATCTATTGGGCATGTATATAGGTATATTTCATGGAGAAACTTAACACATTGATGAAGAGTTGAAGGAAATGCCCCCATAGTGTGTATCCAAGGTCATCCAAGTAAAATATTATAATGAAGAGGACTTGGTATGACCTAAAACTATGTAGAGAGGTTTTTGGGCCCTACCACGATATCCAAAGCAATGGTGCCCAATGTCTATCATGATATATCATCAAACCCTTTAATATTCTTATATGATTTTTCATAGATGCCATATCTATGCCCATGGTTTCTAAGAATGTAATATTACATATATTTAGTCTGGAACCACTATAAACTATAACTCTCTTAACTACACTAGTTTTGACTTGATCTTGTATGAATAGCGGTAAATTTTTATAAATAACTATTTGAGATGGTATGTCCTAACAATCAAAATAAATTGAATCTTCTATAGTTTTCATTGTGTTGACCATTAATGCAAAATAATAAGGCTCTAAATCAATGGGCATAGAAGTATGAGTGAGTGCCTGATAAAGAATGCCCTCAAACACATTAGCTTTTTGAAGCAGTTCTATCATGGAAATATTGGCTGGTGTGTTTCTCAACTAATCAACAATATCATATGATTTATGTGGATCTTCTTATGCAAGTGGGTTAGACCTAGGATGAGAAGGAATAAGAGGGTGGTGAGGTTCCTACATAGATGAGGGAGGCATGATAGCATGTTGAGTAATAGCTCTAACCATATTATTTAATATTTATATAGGTATAGTAGTAGCTATGGGAGGAGAACAAATATAATCGATAGGTCAAGGAAGTGGAGGGATAAAGGGTGTTACCTACACTCTTTAGAAATGGGAAGTGACCTGGGGAAGATAAAAATGGACAATCGAACATGACTTAGTATGGGATAAAGGCTCTAAGAGAGGTGAGATAAGATGTATCTTAACATGTTTAACACTAAAGTTCTTAATATCATTCCATATTATAAAAATTAAGCATGGAATGCAAGGAATGAATACTTGTACTAGAATATGGTAAACTTCATCATTCATGTACATGATAGGATCGAGTATGGTCTCCTTATTATTTGTGACAAATGCAAGAAATATGTGTAAAAATGTGAGATCCCTTTTTGTTATTATGTGAAATCAGATTTTAGATGTAAGGTGATACCTTAAGAAGCAAAGGGACATAATATATGTAACCAGGGTTTTTAGAAAATGATTTATTTTTAAAATTACTAGATAATTTTAAAATTTTATATATTTTTATTTAAATATCCAGGTAAAAAATTAGAAAATTATTCATTTAAAGGGACCTAGTATATGTAACTAGGGCTTTGCAATTTTTTTAAATTACTATGGAATTTTAAAAATTAAAGTGTTTTTTATTTAAATATGCTATAAAAAAACTCAAAAACATATTAAAAAAATCAATAAAGAGTTTTCCCTAGGGTTTCTAGGGTTTTTATGCACAAACAAAGTCATGTTCACCAAATGATTTAACTATTTTGGGAATATTAGAGTCTTATTCCTAATTTAGTTAAGAATCTAAGATAATTAAATAATATTTCAATAATTAAGCTAATAATTTATATAATTTAATTATAATTTGAACCTTTCTAAAAATAGTAATAAAAGAAGAGAAATGTAACTTAGCTTAAACTGGACTAAGATGACTAAGATAGGATCTGGAATCTATTGTGTAGGACTAGGATAGTGTCACGAATTGGGATCTAGACTTTGTTCTATGAAAGGATAGGAACACCAACATAAGATAACCTAGGGTCTAGTTCTATAGTCCTCTTCTACTACTATTGTCCTAAAGGCTTGAGTTTTATAGTTTTTGTCCATTATCTCTGTATGAGCCTGCCTATGAAACTTTGGATGTTGGATGTCTATGGAACTCCCTATAGATATGATTTATTATTTAAAACCTAAAATCCATTATGCTTTGACAAACTTTGAGATAGTGGGGGTGGGGTTTAGTGTGTGTAAGATGCACTAAACATGTACCAACACCCCTTGTGTGGTCATGTTAACTACATACCAATACTCTAAACATGGATCAAGACATATGTAGTTCTTTCACTTGATGTGCTTTCTGCAATAGTGTATATGAAGATGAAAAATGATAGACTAGGTGTGCTTAAGGTAGCTAGGGACTGGTGTGAGGCTTTAAATAAGCTTGTAGTTGTATTGTCTAGTTGTATGCAAAGAATAGGGAAATATGCCTGAGTAGTCTTTCTTGTATTCTTACTTACTTTGTGATATTTTCCAACCCCTTATAAATGAACTTTGAATGGGATTGTATAGAGATCTATTGGTCATGGGTTGAATGTATTCATGTTATACTAATAAGAAGGATATGAACCAGATGGAAATGACCATTAGAGCTTAAAAATCAATTGGATAGGAGCACAAAAAATAGACACCCTAGTGTCTGGTGCTATAATCCAAGTTGGGCACTATTGTTATGAAGGTACGAGACCTAGGGGGATAGGAATGGCCTGAGAAATGCAACTTGGAGAGGTGGAATCACTATATAAAAGGCTATAAATGATTGGGAATCTATAAAAACGTGCCCAAAATGGTCATCAGAGCAAGAAAGAGGTACTTATAAATTAGATGTCATAAGCCACACTCAAGATACCAATTTTCACATTTTATATAATTACAATTATAACTAGATTTCTAGTTTTTGTAAGAAGGGTAATCTATAGGAAGCAAGACTTGAGTTGCAATTTTTAACTTTGTAAGTTAGAAATTGCAATCAAAGTTTTGGTTTCTTATTGGAGTGAAGTGTAGGAAGTAAAAGTTGGGAACAATTTTCAAGTTTTCAAGTTTAAAATTACATTCCAATATTTGATCTCTATGGTGTATGTGTTTCATGGGAAGTAAGCCTCTACTTACAATTTGAAACTTTGTAATTTTAAAATTATGAGTGGGGATCTAATTTTTGATGGGCATGAGTTATACAAGAAGTGGAAGTTGGGAAGAAATTTAAAAGTTTATAAGCTTAAAATTTCATTCCAATATCTAGTTTTTATCAGCTATGAATAAAGCAGGAAGTGGAGGTCTAGATGCAATTTGTAAGTTTACAAGTTATAAATTGCATCTAGATATCTAGTTTCTACCAAGCTTTGGAAATGAGTGTCCTAGTCATTTTGAGGCATTTTCCATAAAATAAATGGGTGTCCCTTAGGGTACTAGATATTTTTATATTTTTGGAATAAAAATATCAACATATTTTTGTGACCTCTATGGGATGATTGCCTACTAGTCAATTTAGTTATAGTAGCCTTCTAGTTCATTGAGCATGGAAACATTTTAATCTTTACACACTTTAACTAGTGAAGAACAAAACTAGGATTTTCCTAAACAACAATGAAACGGGGAAAAATAGAAAAAACTAAGGGAATAAAAAACTCCTAATGAGTTTGACATATGTAAAAGTACTTATTGGGAAAAAATAAATAACCCTAATATATACAATATTTTTGGAAAATAAAGAAAGATTGAGGTATATCCCATTGACTAGGATAGGTAGTTCTGATCCATTGATCTTGGATAGCTAGAATGCATTCGCTCCTTTACAATATGTTATATTATATGGACCACTCCATATTACATCAAACTTGGTGTGCCTACCTAGTTTATCCCTTTTATCATCCCATTTAAGAACCATGTCTCCTTCATTAAAGTTCCTATTAGATGATTTTTTGTTGAAAGTTATCTTTATTTGATCTTGATTTGATTTCAAAACTTTCATTGACTATTTCTTAACTTTTTCTAGTTCCATGAGTTCCACCAATTATACTATCATTTCATCATTTATAATAAAATCCATTTAATGATTATGTTCTAGAGATGGTAACTCAATTGACAATAGAACTCTAGCTTCTCTTCCATATACCAACATGAATGGAGAATTATCAATGTATCTCTTGGGAGTGATCCTATCTACCCATAATGTTGATTTCATCTTCATGTACCATGTCCTTTGGTTTTATTCCATTTTCATTTTGATAATCCTTATGTGATTTTTTTTGGTAGACTCGACCAAGACATTACCCTATGGGTAATAATTAGAATAAGTAATTGGGTATACACTATGCCTTCCAACCCATTCACTCACTTGAGTGCCCATAAAATATTTGGCATTGTCTGAGATAATAGTGTAAGGAACACCAAACCATGTGACTATGTCATGCATAAATTCTAGGATAGATGCCTTTATGACATCTTTTAGTGCAACTAATTTAGTCCATCTAGTGAAATAGTCACTTGTTATAAGGAACCATTTATGGCCTACACTTGATGGTTAATTTATCATACCAATAAAATCTAATCCCCATTGAGCAAATAGTTGGTCAGCTTAGATTGGTTTGAGAGGGAGAGTAGCTAATCATTATTTTCTTATAAATTAAGCACACTTGTCAATGTTCCTTACCCATTGGTGGGCTTCTTTGAGTATGTCAGGATAATAATAACTCCCTTTCATTATTTTTATGGTTGTGGTTCATGTAGAGAAATGTCCACTTGATGGACCATCATGAAACTCTTTGATCACATTAGGGACTTGATCGTGCTTGATAAATATTAGCATGACTCCATTCATATATTTCATAAAAAATATTCCATCAAGAACATAAAGAATGGAATGGAGTTTGAAATACCTTTTCTTGGACTACTAAAAATAATATGGGTACTTACTAGTTTTTAAGAAGATAGTCATTCCACTGATCTAGCTATTAAATAGAAGCATACATAGCATCAGATATAGCTTTGGCAGTCTTAATATTAGAAGCCGACTATTCACATAAGCACTTTTATCTTAAAATATTTGTAATTTTGATATTCACATAATATTCCATGACTTTTGTGATCCATCTTAAACTTTTTTTTATTATTTCCTGTCTCAACAGGAACTCTTTGACACTTTGGTGACTATCCATCAAATGAATTTTACTATTGGACATCATATGTATTAAATTTTTGGGATCCTTAATTATATAAGTTACTTAATTCTCCATGAAACTATACTTTTCTTCATAATTATAAAAGGATTGACTAAAGAAAGATATTGGTTGTTCCAATTATTTTTTATTATGCTAGGTTATAATAGCTGAGATGCTTCCTTCCCATCCAAAATCATAGAGAATGAAATATTTCTCATAGTTGGGGTTGACTAGGGTAGGATCTTGAGATATGGCTTACTTGATGGCTTTAAATCTATCTTTTCCTTCCTATGTCCAATTGAAAATGATACCATTCTCAAGCATAGTAGTAAGGGGCTTGGCCACAGAGGAAACTTTTGGAATAAATCTTCTTATGTAATTGATATTTCCTAGGAAACTTTGTAACAAATTTTTATGGATTGGAAGTGCTAATACAAATATAAAACTTATTCTCTCTGGGTCTATTATAAGACCCTCTTTTGAAATAATGTATCCTAGTAGTTTCCATTCATGAACATCAAAAATGCACTTTTTTGGATTGAGGGAAACTCCAAATTCTCTGCACCTTTTTGAAATTTTTCCTAAGATGATTTATGTGTGCATCATCATGTTTTGAATAAATAGTGATATCGTCTAGGTATACTAGGATCATCTCATTTATCATACATCTAAAAGCCATATCCATGGCTCTTTGGAAAGTAGCACCATAATTAGTTAGGCCAAAAACCATCTTTTTATATGCATGAATGCCATATTTTGTAGTGAAGGCAGTCTTGAACTAGTTTGATCCCTATATTAGGATTTAATTATATCCAAAATAACCATCTAGAAGGGAAAACCTTTCAGATCTTGATACGATTTGAAGAATTTGCTCCATGGGTGGAAGGAGATAATGGTCCTTTAGGTATGTTTTGTTTAGGTCCCTAAAATCTAAATAAAGCATGATTTCAACATTCTTTTTCTTTATAGGGACCAAGTTAGCAAACCAAGATGAGTGTTTGATAGGGAAAATGATATTATCCTCTATCAATTTGGATAGATAAATCTTCATCAAGGTTTTATTTTTGGATTGATTGGTCTCTATTTTTATCTAAAAAGCTTGGTATTTGGGTTAAGATTTATTGTGTGTTGGGATAAGCTTGGGTCAAACTCCCTTATATCTTTATAACTCTAAGCAAAGTTATCATCAAATTATTGACACAACTCAATAAAATATATTTTTTTAGAATCATTACATACCTTTCCCATATTCAATGTTTGACCCTATAAAATGACTACTAAATCATAGTCTCTTCATTGATCATGATGGTATTATTTTGACCTTTTAGCTGATCATCTGAGTTAATGATACTCTATAAATTTATAAGGCCCATAGGTAATTTTTTCATCTTCAATTGAATGATTTTATCTTCATATTGATCTTGGCATCTTACTATTTTTTATCAAGGAATTTAACTTCTTCTCTAAGAAAAATCATAATTTATTGATCACTATCAAAGACTTGCTAGTTGGTTACATTATTAGGAACATATGGCCTTACTATCAACTTTACATGTTGGCTATTTTTATTCATTATTTATTTAGGAAAGTTATATTAGTATCCTACCAAAGCCATATGATCATCATCTTTGTTCTATGATCTTGGTAATGCTTGAATGTTTAAAGTAGTAAAGTCTTTTAATAGGTCCCAAACCCTATTTTTGTAATATCTTAGCAAGTTATTCTTGGTTATGCTTTTATATATTACTTGGTTAACAATCAACTCACTATCACCAAATATTTGTAGTGATTTTATCCCTCTTTCCTTGGCCAATTGGAAACCTCAAATCAATGCTTCATATTCAAATACATTATTAGTGTAGATTTACTAAGGTTAAAAATAATAGAAATAACTCTCCTTTTATGGAGAGATCAGAACAATACCTGCACCCACACCATTCTTGCTTCTCAAGCCATTGAAGAATAGTTTCCACATTATTTCAATATCTTCATCTAGTTTTACAAGATTCAACATGATTTCATAATTCTCATGAATGTATTATGTACCCAACCCAATTTACTATACATATCTATAAGGATAAAATTGGATAGCTAATCCCTATTCATCTAGATGAGTGTCTAGGATATTTTCCATGGGTGTTGAAACTTCATGATCAAGCTCTTCTTTCTAATACTACAATTTTAAATTCATGTCCATAAGGATAGAAGTGTATCTCTCAAAATATATTTATAAATTGGCTCATCTCTTATTTTTATGCTTGTTTCATATCTCATTCTAAGCAACATGTGAGACTAGTTAGCCAAAAGATAAATACCCATTTTTATAGTGAAGTCTCAAAAAAGGTTGATAACAAAATTAGGGAAGATCAATAATTAAGATATCTTGGGAAATTGATAATATTTTACATGTAGTGATGGTAAGTGTTGGAATGTGTTCATTGGTTTCATGTGTTTTCATTGATGTCCTAAGTTGACTTGGTTGTTAGATGCATTAATGAGAAAAAGGCTAGTTTTATAGTCATGAGAAGTTATGGCATGAGTATTATAGTATGACATGTTAGATAATTATTTGAGGTTGTTATAGATGATTAATTAACCTATTGAATTATATGGGTGAGGAATAAAGTACATATATAGTGGTATCAAGGTCAGGTTTGAGGTATAGTCCTAGCATGAGAGACCTAGTGTGAACACACAAGATTAGTATCTTATTGAGGTAAGAAGTGTGAGAATTGTATGAACAAGGTTAACAATGTTTTATCATGTTATGAATTCATTTGGAATCTATATGTGGTTTTGATAACATCTATAATGATGATAGGGTCATACTCAAGACCAAAAGTGACTTGTAGTTGAAGGCCTACTATGCCAATACACCTAATGGGGCCAAATAGGGGATGAGGATCAGATTCCAAGGTAAGAGTACATATGTAAACATAGTATGAATTTATATGATGTGTGTGATTATTTGAGATTATGACAAAAGGTTAGGTTTTTAAGTGCTTTCAAGATTCAAGTATGGCTAATGGTTCTAGACCTAACTTGCATACAGTCATATTGAGGTCCAAATGAAGGATCAAGTTGAGTTTACAATATCAAAAATAAAATATGAGCATGGAATAAGGTTTTATATTTTTATTAAAAAAATTTGACCAAGTTTTAGGCCCTGAGGAGAAATAAAA
Organism: Torreya grandis; assembly: GCA_037957365.1. Classification (NCBI taxonomy): domain Eukaryota; kingdom Viridiplantae; phylum Streptophyta; class Pinopsida; order Cupressales; family Taxaceae; genus Torreya; species Torreya grandis. Next base: position 1,397,032 of record JARHVA010003647.1, read on the forward strand.
ATCAAGATTTCATGTTTGAAGATCTCTCATGCATGCAAAATGAAGAGATCAGAGCTCAAAAAGGAAGTTTAGATGATCTTTGGCATGTGTAAAGTTTGTATGTTATCATAATTATTTTGGGAAAGATGGAAAATTTTCCTAAGAATTTTTTCCAGTCATTTGGAAGTAGTTTTAGTTATACATCTTTATGAACATTTGTTAAGAATGCAAACTAGTCTTAAACCCTCTCTAAATCATTATAATGACCTGATTAGAGAAAACTTACTAGAAAGTGCCCAAAATGGTTTTTTTGATAAATTTTGATGATTTTATGTTGAAAAGGACTCCTAAAATAAAATATATGTTGTATTGGTGTGTTAGTGTAGTGATTATAAGGTACATAAAAGTGTTTATTTCTAAAGAATTTGATGCTAAAAGTAGGGTTGGTTGAGTCAATGCATGAAAGTTGATGAAGGTTAAAGGTAAAAAATTTCCATTTATGACCATATAATTATTTTTGTGAGTTAAAAATTCTTTTTCAATCATTTTGGTCATGAAATATGACCCATCGTTAAACTACAAAATAGTGAAAATAGTGAATGAATCTAATCATGAGTGAGAATCTATTTACAAATGAGTTGTAATTGTTTAGGGATGAATCCAATTTATTTAGGTATTTCTTAAAGACCTATACATAATTTTTCATTTTTTTATTTTTTTTATGGTGCTCATAAATAATCAATAAAGTGATCTCAATTTGATCAGTTTGTATGAGTCAAGATAGTGAAAGAGTGAATTTTAAGGATTGGCCTATATGTTCTACATTTGCCATATGGCATCTATGTCTTAGTGTTTTAAGTTAATATAATATTTTTAAAGTATGATATTAATTAATTATAATATCTTGGAAGTGTTCCCTAAACTTTTGGAATGAAATTTAATCTTAATTAGTTCCTAAGGTAGAATGATTGTTTTAGGTTTGCCATGAGAAATGAAAAAGTGTGAGCCCCTATGACATAATTTGATGCATAAAATGAATTTATTTTTATGGTTTTATATAAAAAATAAATATAAAATCCTTATTTAAGATTTATATATATGTTAATTTTTTAATATATGGAATCCAAAATTCCTTAGCAGACTATGTATACACATTGTAAAAGAGAGCTGAGAGACTGGTCTGTAAGACCAATGATTGTTATTATAAAATGTGATCTATCCATTTGGGAGTTATACGTGTTGGAGTTATATGTATTTTAATCTCTCTTACAATTTTTAAACATGAAATTCTATATAACTATATTTTTAGAGGCTACAAGCAATTTGAGTAGTCTTTTGGGAGTGATGAGTTGGAGGTAATTAAATATCATAATAGGATAAGAAGGGGTGAGACTTTGAAAAATAAGGATTAGGTAATTAAATATCATAATAGGATAAGAAGATAAATAATTCATATATAAACAATTTTATTTTGGTGGATACATAGGCCATTAGACCTAATGAGCCTAGAAGAGGCCTGATTGAGCGAGTAATCCCAAGAAGTTGTTAGAGTGAAAGTGAAGAGGAAAGAATGAAAAAAAGGAGGTCATCATCAGTTGTATATTAGAAATAGGTGCTATAATATGATCTTATTTTAAGGTTTCTAATTTTTTTCTTGGTTACCTAGGGGTTTGGATCCTCTTTGCAAGATAGAGGTTATAGAAGACTAGTTGGGTGGGTGCTCAACTAAGTAGGGGTTAGAGCTCCTTGTGAAGTTGGTGCTTCACTAAAATTTGGATATGAAAATTATAAGATAGTATTATATGTTCATGGTTCAATGTGTTTTATCACTAATAGGGTTTCCCACATATCTTTTGTGTTCTCTTGTATTCTTTTGTAGTTGTTTACCTATGCATTTATCTTGTATGTGTTTGTATCCTTCATGAAATTATGAATAGAATTGAATAAACATTGTTAAGAAATTGATTTACCCCCCCCCCCCACATATAATTATCTACTTCTAAACATTATTATCATATATGGACCTTTGGATTAGGCTTTATATCATATAGGTGATCCTAAGTAGCATAAAGTATTATGAGGATAATATTCATCTTGTTTGTAGTGATGGTTTTTCAAATAATGATGGTATTTGTAGAGTGGTATAAAGAGAAGAGGGATGTCAAGATAAGGATTGATAAACACATAAAATAAGGTAAGTCATGTGTTGCTGAAGGACATCATTAAAATTTGAAATAATGTTAAAGGAACCATTTGGAAATTCAAAAGGATTATGTGGAAGCAAAATCATAGATCAAACCCAAGACTAACAATCTACAAGGAATCTAAATGACATGTTTATAAAAAGTGGATTAAAACTTGTCTAATGGAATTTGTTTTATGTTCTAAGTATTTAATTATGTCATTACCTCATTTAAGGAGGTTTGACAACATGTGCTTATGTATGAAATACATCATGGAAGCTGACTGAGTGTCAAATTGTTTGACAATGGCATAATGGTGTTGTTTGTAGATTTTTTTGGTGTTCTTAGAAGCTCAAGGTGAATTATCAAAGTGTGGTAGCATTTCTAAGTTCATATATCATATTTATATACTTTGTGAATGTTTAATTTGATCCATAAAAGGAAGAATAATCTCAAGAGATGAAAGGAAGAGGATTTAAAATTTCAAGGTGTTTTGTCTCTTCAAACCCTAGGTGTGTGTTTGTAAGGTAAATGAACTCATTAATGTTATTTGGATCTATATGAGTGTTGGATGGATTAAGTGTAAGGTTTCCTTTATTAGTTTCCATGGTTAGAATGCATGGTTGATCTCAAGTAGGTGTTTAAGGTACAAGATAAGATTAGTGGTTCATGTGAGTTGAAGTATGGTCTACAATGCTAGTGTTATTCAAGGATAGAGTGGTTTTTCACCCATTTTATGGTTTAAATGTTATTATAAAAAATGAGATGTAATGTTTTCTATATCTTGAGAGTGTTCAAAAATTTTATAAAAGGTGTTCTTGCTATTAAAGCTTCACAAGTTTCATGTGAGCTTGAAGGAGAGTGCAATAGTGTTCCTAAAGGTTACATTATGAGATGTCATGGTTATTTGCTATTAATTTGATCTCATAAAATAATATATTAGTGTGTTCTCATGTGGTTTATATCATTAATAAGGTTTCAAATGTTATAAAAAATTTAATTGATATGAATATGCCACTCAGAAATGATGGCAACCACTTGGAGATGGAATAAGACACATAACTACTGATAATACCTGGCTAATGTACTAAACTCAAAAAGAAAAAAAGTCAATTGTGTCATTCACATTACCCCCAATCACTAGTGTTTAAAACATGGATGATGATCTGGAAGTTATATCACCTACCTAATCTAAAACTATAAGTGAGAGACATCATGTTGTGCATGATGCCCCCTATATCTAGATTCTCTAAGAAAAACTATACTAAAATGACTAATTCTAAAATTAATTGTAGCTGACAAAACTATAACTAGTCTCACCTTTCTATCTATTTCTATAAAATCTATATTTTTTATTATTTGGATAGGAGCATTGAAATCAAACAACATGGTGTCTAATGTTGTTATCCAATCTTAGAGCTCTTGTCCTAGGCTAATTCTGATGACTATTCTATAATTATCACTATCTACTTGGTCTATTCTATGTATATTGAGGTTTAGATACTATTTTGGGTGTTTTTAAAGCTAATTTTTTTATTGATAGGAGCTCTGATCTCTATGACAAAACCCCTATTTATTGCACCCTCTTCTAAGGGTAGGAATGAAGACCCTATAATGACTACCCTAAGAAGAAAGATCTCATGAACCACTAATCTAATTAATAGGGGTATGCTCTAATATGATAATTGATAATATATCTTAGGGTATATCATGGTTTGTATTGGAGATTGTTAAATCAATAGGGGTATGGCTAGATAGATATAATAATGTAATATCATGTGCAATGTATTGAATTAAAACTAGAAATGTTAGTTTTTAGCTGGTATTTGTTATTTGTCAAGGAGATATGGAGCATGATGTCCATCCTACCATCCAAGAAAGCAAGATAATGCATGATGTAGACTATGTCATTACAAATAGTTGAAAATCAATCAAGCAACAAGCACACAAGGCAAGAAGCATACAATAGTGGCCAAGGGAACAAATAAACAATGTACATGGGAACATGTCACTCAAAATGGAAAGAAAACATATAAGTAATGTTCAAATACCACATACATATACAATAAGACACAAGCAAGGTTGGTGTGAAAGCCACAATCACATAGAAGAGTTTAGGAAAAGGACACTGGCAAATATCCTAAGGCACATATAGGAGACAAAATAAGAACTAAGAAAATGAAATCACATCTAGCTATGAAAAGTAAGAAAGAAAAGAATCTAAATACTACAATTATAATTACATCTAATTAATCAAAGAAAGAAGTGAAAGTATGCAAGACATGGAGTATAAGACTAGGTATATGCTAAGAAATACACAAGTTCTATGTACTAGTGAGTATCCCTAGATTAATCTATGTAAGATAGTAAATAATTTACATCAACATTATAACTAGAGTGTGTGGTGTAGGAATGATGTAACCTGGATGGTGTAGTCATGTAGAAGATTCCCCAGTGGGTAGATATATCGATGTATGTCTTGAATGTAGAAGTAGGATGCCCCCTCAATGGGTAGAGTGAATCAATCATGGATATTGATGTCACTACACACACTTCAATAATATCAAGTGAAGAATGGTAATGTATATAAATATATAAACAATAGCATAGAACAATAAATGTATGTCTAGCATTGTAGTAGAAATGTAAATCATGGATAATGCATATAATTGAAATGTTTTCAGATTTTTGAAACTTTTGAATTTTTTTTGTTTTTTTTATATTTTGAGATATGTAAAATTAATCATAAAAAGATAATGTATAAGAAAAACTAAGAAAATATGTACAATTAAGTAAAAAGAAACTATGTACAAGTAATAAGCAATATGTACACAATGATGTAAGTGACTAGGTTAGAGGGGGTAAAGGGTCCAAGATGGAGATCATTGGGGATGGAGATAAAGGAAGGGATGACAAGCATAATCAAATACCACAATATCATCATCATATTACATATATTTTGTATGCATGGTGGCTATCTCCTTAGGTATTAGTAAGATCTATGATCTTTATGTAGTCTAAGATTTATCACTCATAATGGTGTCATCCTATCGATGGTGAACTAAAGGTTGCTCTAGTGGTGAAGATGTTGGGTATCCTTTGGGATGTTGATCTCTTATATTATATGTATTTTTTGTATGTGTTGAAGATGGTTTTGGTGGTAGTGTAATCTAAATAATACCCTAAACCTATATTTTATCCAATCTCTACTATTACGTTATACATGAGTTTGTATCATGGCTTGTGATCCTATGAAAAAGACAAAATGGATGAATAACTTGCCATAATAATTTTCTAATATATCTATGTCATATTGTAGGTGGTGTGATTAATCCATGATCAAGTAACATCTATAGTATAATTTCTAGTTGATGATGTGTGCTACCTGCTTGAATCTGATTGACTAGCTCTATATCCATAAAGGTAACCATGTGAAATGTATGTGACAAGTGATCTATCTATGGCCAAAATGTAGAGTGTATCTTGAGAGTGTAGTTTAGATGATAAGAGTGATGTATAATATGTAATGAGAGATCTAGAGTCATCTTGGTACTCTCTTGGGCCAATTGGTGTAGAGATCAATCTACACAAATTATCATTTGTGATTGTGTGTGTCATATCATCATTTGAAGTAGTCTAGGAATCTATATCAATATCATGTACATATGGTAACTTAGATTTTAAGACCAGGGGTAACTATGATATGAGAGTCTCATCAACTATAGTAGTAAAAGATGATAATATTTTGATAGTATTTATAACTTTAAAAGCAACTATATTTTTAGAATCAACTTGTACTATTGGAACTATTGTCAATGATTATATAATTTTAATAGACGTTGAAACAATTAGTGATGGAGTAGCTAGAACTACTAAATATGTTATGACTAGATGAGTATCTGGAGCTGAGGACATAATTATAAGTGGAGTGCTAGATGTGCTAGTCTCTCCTACCTTATATGTATGTATCTGATCAAGAGAAATGTGATGAAGTGGTATGACTAAACTATGATATGGGGTGTGCCATCAGGTGAAATATTAAAAGATGACTCTATAATTTAAAAATATCTAAACGGATGGTTATCTATTAGGCATGTATATAGGTATCCTTCATGGATAAACTTAACACATCAATGAAGAGTAGAAGGAACTATCCCCATACATAGTATCCAAGGTCATACAAGTAAAATATTATAATGAAGAGGACTTGGTATGACCTAAAAATACATAGAGAGGGTTTTTGGCCCTACCATGATATCCAAAGAAATGGTGCCCAATATCTATCATGACATGTCATCAAGCCCTATAATATTCTTATATGATTTTTTCATAGATTCTATATCTAAGCCCATAGTCTATAAGAATGTAATAATACACATATTAAGACTAGAACTACTATCAACTAGAACTCTCTTAAACTTCACTAGTGTTGACTTGAGCTTGTATTAATAGTGGTAAATTTTGATAAATAACTATTTGAGATAGCATGTCCTAAGAATCAAAAGAAATAGAATCTTCTATAGTTTTTAATGTGTTGACCATAGATGCAAAATAATAAGGCTCTAAATCAATGGGCATAGAAGTCTGAGTGAGTGTTTGATAAATAATGTCCTTGAACACATTGGCTTTCTAAAGTAGTTCTAACATGGAAATATTAGTTGGTGTGTGTCTCAATTGATCTACAATATCATATTATTTATGTGGATCTACTTATGCAAGTGGGTTGGGCCTAGGATGGAAAGGAATAGGAGGGTGGAGAGGTTCTTGAGTAGGCAAGGGAGGCATGATAACACATTGAGTAATAGATCCAACTACAATATATACTATCTATATAGGAATAGTAGTAGCTGAGGGAAGAGAGTGAATATAATTGATAGGTCAAGGTGCTGGAGGGACAAAGGGTATCAACTGGGCTCTTTAGAAATGGCTAGTGACTTAGGAAAGTTAAAAATGGACAATGAAACATGACTCAGTATGGGATAAAGGCTCTAAGGGAGGTGAGGTAAGAGGTATCTTAACATGTTTAACACTAAATTTCTTAATATCATTCCATATTATGAAAATTAAGTATGAAATTCAAGAAATGAAGCTTTGTACTAACATATGTTAAACTTAATCATTCATGTACAAGATAGGATCAATTATGGTCTCCTTATTATTTGCAAGAAATGCAAGAAATATGTGTAAAAAAGTGAGATCCATTTTTTTTATGTGAAATATGATTTTAGATGTAAGGTGATACCTCACGAAGAAAATGGACCTAGTATATGCAACTACGGTTTTAAAAAAATAATTTATTTTTAAAATTAATAAGGAATTGTAAAATTTTATGTGAATTTTTTATTTAAATATGCAAGTAAAAAAATAAAAAATTATTGAAAAATTCTTAATTTAAAGGGACCTAGTATATGAAACTAGTGTTTTACAAAAAACAAAATTAAATTAAATTACTATGGAATTTTAAAAATTAAAATTAATTTATAATATATATATGTTATCAAAAACTCAAAAAAATATTATAAAAATCAACAAAGAAATTACCCTAGGGTTTCTATGGGTTTTATGCACAAACAAAGTAAGTTAGGTTCACCAAATGATTTAACTATTTTGAGAATATTGGAGTCTTATTCCTAATTTAGTTAAGGGTTTGAGTTAATTAAATCATTAAATAATATTGTAAAAATAAAACTACTGATTTATACTATTTAATTATAATTTGAACATTTCAAAAAATAGTAATAAATGAAGAGAAATGTAACTTAGATTGAACTAGACTAAGACAACTGAAGCAAGGTCTACAATCTACTATGTAGTACTTGTTGACCATTTTTTGCCCAACAGGCCAAAAATTGGACCGCTTCTTCCCCTGCTATTCTAGGCCAATTCATTTTTTGATTTTGCACAAGTCCAAGAATTTCTATGGACTCTACAGGTCTATTTCTATGAACTCTACAAGTGTTTTTCTACCATTTCTACAGGGCATGGATTTTTAATAGACTCTACAGGTGAAGTTTTTATGGATTTTGCAAAGAAGATTCTTTTACGAACTTTGCAAGTTAGTCTTTTGGTGCATGAAGAATTAGTTCAAAGAGTGTTGGGTTTTACAAGGCTTCTTCGAGCTCTTGTCTAAAGAAATTCACAAGGAAAGTTGGCATCTTTGAATCATTAAACCATTGAATCGATTCAATGCCTTGGTTTAATGCCTTGGTTCAATCAGCAAGTTCATCACTTTGGTTTAAAGCCTTGGTTCAATCATCAAGTTCATCGCTTCGGTTCAAAGCCTTGGTTTAATCAGCAAAGTTCATCACTTTAGTTCAATCAAATGGTTCATCAGCTTGGTTCAATGCATTAGTTCAACATCTCGGTTCAATGCTTGTGTTAAATTGGATGGTTCAATGACTCAGTTCACCTAGTCCATTCATCAGCTTGGTTTAATGCATTGGTTCAACATTTTTGGTTCAATATTAAAGTTCATCAACAAAGTTTATTACAAATCTCAACGCAAAGTTCATCGACAAGTTCAATCAAATAGTTTGATGCCTTGTTTTAACAAATGTTTGAACCGTTGAAATAGTTCAATGGTTGGTTCAAAGGATTGGTTCATCACGAGAGGTTCAAGCCTCCTAAAGGGCAAATGCCCTTGTGGAGGGTAGTTCTAAGTTCAAAAGCCCTTGCAGAGGGCAGGGAACACTTTGAAGGCAACTGAAGGATTTCAAAAATGCATAGAAAGTCTTAAGGCTTTGAATTCTTTCAGACAAAAAGTTTGAAGTAATTTAGAGGAAGGCCGCGAGCTCAAAAGGACCTAGGGAAATCAAAGTGGCCAATTCTCACAGACTTTTTGTCCAAAGGAAAAAAGCCCATAGAAAAGGCTGAAGGGACACTTCCCCTCTGAGAAGGTCTGAAATAGAGGGCGAGTCAAAGGAAAAGGCATGAAGGAATTTGCCAAGGACGGTGATGTCTCGGAAGCTATCAACTTTAAGAAGATAGATTAGTCATTATTTTTCAAATGGTGATGGGTCTAAAAATGTCATTTTTATGCCAGAGAAGTAATCATTTGAGAGCCAACAAAGAGCCTAGAGAACAAAGAGAGAAAAGTGCCAAGTGTAGGAATAGGCATATAATCCTAGTGGCAAAGGGAAGCACTGATTCAAGAAGTTACTCCAACAAGTGATACAGTGTCTACAAATTGATCATTAGGAGGTGCAAATGGCTAATAGTGTAACCCATTTTTCTTCATTTCACATTAATGAGCAGACAAGCTGCATAATTACCTTGAAGGAGTGGTCTTGAAAGCAGACAAATGATGTGGCTCATAATTTCTCATATGATGTTTAAGCAGCTTGCTCTTCCTAATGATCAGAGTGCACATGGGTCATTTGTAAAAAGGGTGCCAAAAGGCCTCCTTCCTTCCCCTATATATTGTAGATTTGTCATTTGGAAAAGGATCTTTCACATTTTTAAGGCGAAGCCCTGGCAAATTTTCACCTAAAATCAATAAATGCATTTTACCTCTATTCTAGTTAGATATCTCTGTGTGTGTCTGAGTGTTGGTTTTGTGTTTAGTCATTTCTTCCTAATGCTTTCATAGGGTTAACACCAACACACCTGGTGTCTATAAGGTGCCATTCCTATAGGTGACAAGGAGAGTTGTACCTAGAAGCACAGAGACAAAAAGAAGCTACTATATAGTGTGCCCTTTCCACAGCACCTATGGTGAGTCCTTATTTTTTGTGTATTCCATTAAAGCCTCCCTATTAAGCTTCCTGTAGCATGGTCCTTCTACTAGTTTAAAGTGTACATATGTGTTTGTCTGGCTTCATGTGTGAGTGTGAGTAGGTCAAATCATTTGGTGCATCACCCATTTTAGAGTAGGTTTTATTTTTCTATAATCCTTATCCCTTTTCACCCCCCCAATTATATATCTATATACATGTATTAGCACTTATTGGAACAACTCAAATGCATCAAAGGGAGCTAGCCCTTACCTAGAGACTCTCCCCTCCAGCTTCACTAGTCCCACAGGTGAGAGGGGAGTTTCCATTTTGACGTGTGGAAGGTAGGAGCTCGGCCTCCTACCTTGAGTGTAATCCACTATGTCAATATTTTTTGGCATGCCCAATGGGACTCAATTTTTTACACTAAGTAAAGTTTCAAGATTGATGCTAGTCCTATTATAGCAAATCAACTATTTTCAACATTTGGTGACTCCACTGGTAAGAACTTTATTTTATATTTTTTATCAAAGACTGGTCTGACCTCCTATGCCTAAAATCACCATGCAGTCTGATGTCAATGGTGTTCCTTTTGAATTCATAGAGTTGCCTTTGAACTCAGCAAAGAGACTAAGGTTTGAGAGGACCTATCTTTATTCAACAAACCACTTTCCCAAACCTACTGTAAAGAACACATATGCAGCAAGGCCGTAGTTACATCCCATCATAGCTATGGCATTACCCTTTATGACTTTTCATGGTTAGAGTCCTTTTAATCTCTAACATTATGACCCAATTCTAGGAGCATCCCTCAAAAGTGTGCCTTCCTTTGATGGAGAGGGGCCCATTATAGTCATCAAACACATCATAAATATTGCTAACCTCTGCAATATTCACAATGTCATTGAGGAAAATATTGTACTCAGATTATTGGCATTGTCTCTCAAGGGCAAAGCTCTTGACTGGTATGGGACTTTGACTATAAATTCAATTAGTTCCTGGAATGAATTGGTCACTCACTTGATGGACCATTTTGGGGAAAAGAGTGATCACCTCTCGCTTGTCAAGCAGCTGACTACCATGAAAAGAGCCCCACATGAATACCTGTAGGATTTCAATGCTTAGTTTTAGAAGACATGGGATAAAATCTCCATTTTGGTAAAACCTACTCCTAGCTATGCTTTCCTGTATTACGTAAGAGCATTGAATAGTGATATCACTATTATGATACAATCCATGGGAGGACATGTGCTACTTACCACCTATGACATAGTTATAGTAGTTGAAAATTGCTTAGTGCAGGCTGGGAAGATAGCTCTTAGACCCCATATGCCACTTTTCCCTAAAATGCTACTCCAATCTAGACCACTGCTCCCACCTTAGCTCTTCTACCTAGCATAGAAAAGTCAGCTACTACTCCATCCAATGAACATCATGAAGTTAAGAGTCTATTGCAAAGTATGTCAAATGAACTTGTGGCTCTTAAAAGGTACCAAGTTCAAAGCAACTAACCAAACCAAGGATACCAGCAGTATGATCAACCTCCTAGACCCCCTTTCCAAAATTAAAATCAAGGGTAGGGTTAGCTTACTTAGACCAAACCCTTTCAAGGCTACAACCCAGGCACCCCTTCATCATCTAAGGTTATGGTGCCCGTTCAAAACAATCTAGTACAAGAACAACCAAGTTGTTCAACCTTGGGATATGGTCAGGAGCAGGATATTTATATAAATGAAATGATGGGTTATTTCCCAAATATGCAATAAAATTAGGTAGCCACCCATTCCCAAGGTTTTGAGGCTCCAATGTAACCCAACATGAGTAGCAATCAGACCTAGCCTGATTCTACTCTCATGAATCATTTAGAAGGTGAATTCTATTCAATCAATTATGTGGGTGTTGTAGATAATCAAGCTGACTGTGTTGCAGCCAACACAAGATTCAAAAGGAGAGCAATGGAAGAAGCTTAGGCTACTACCCAAATGTCAGCAACACCTTCTTCATCATGTGCAAATCAAAAAGTCCTAAGTTTTAGACTAACAGTTGTACCTTCAGCTCCTCAGCCTGCACCTCAGGCTGTAAATAATTCCAAAGAAATTTTGAAGGAAGGCAATGCTCAAGTCAACATGGTTGACCAAATGAAGTAGTTGTACATGAACATATTCTTATGGGATTTTTTGTCAATACTAAGGCAAAAGGACATGTTGCAAAAGGAATTTCATGAGCTAGATGAACAAGCTGTCCCAACAAAAGTTGATAATGTTTTGATGATGAATAGATAGCCTTCCACCTCAGGTTAGGCCCATAAATAAGAAAATGTTCCTCCTTTTTATGTGTCCTTGGTCATAGGATATTTCTTGGTGCACAATTACATCATTGATAGTGGAGCAAGCACCTCAGTGATGCCCAAATGTATAGCCAACAAGTTGGGATTGAAATATGAAGGAATGACCAAGGGACTCTTGTAGCTAGATGGAACCCCAGCAAATATAGTTGGGGTGGTAAGAGGTTTGAGCTTGACACTGAATGCTTTCCCAAATTTCTCAGTTCCTCATGATGTGGTAGTGATAGATGTCCCCCCCTACTTTGCCATCTACTTATCCAAGGATTTTACATCCAAGATAGGTGACTACTTAGTAGCAAATTGGTCTTATCTAGTTGTTAGAACCAAGTATGGGACTAAAGTCAAGATTGAATTCAAGCCACTCCATAGAGATCATCTAGAACCTTACTCACTCAAGGCAAAAAATGTCAGCTATGCCATCATTGACCAAGAAGAGCTCCAAGTAGACCAATCTCCATCCTCTACTCTTGAAGGAGTTACAAGCTTGCTCTTAGATGAATGGGGAAGTGACAACTTCGAGCATGATACTTACAAATTCATAGAGGAGGCGGGCCTTGGAATTTATTGCATGTATGAAGAGGGTACTTTTGTACCAAATTTGATGAAATCTAGCCAAGAAAGCTCAGGTCTATGGAAGTTATTCTTTGATGGTTAAACAAGTAAGTTGGGAGCTGGTGGTGGAATGGTGTTGGTTTCTCCTTCAAAAGAGAGGTATTTTTTAGCCTTCTAGTTCCAATTTTCTTGCACATGCAATGTTGTAGAATATGAATCCCTCATCCATGGTTTGGAATGGGTGAGGAAAGGAGGAGTTAAAGAGCTACAAGTCTTTGGTGATAGTGAGTTGATTTCAATCAAGTAAGAGGCCAAAATTTGATGAAGAATTCTCTACTGAAGTCCTACAAACATAGGGTATGGGAATTAGTGGAAAATTTCTTTGCTTTCAATATTTCCTCTATTCCTAAAGAGTGGAACAAGCAAGCAAATAGGCTGGTAGCAGTTGGTGCCCAGTTTGATATCCCTCAGGAGATAGGCCGAGACCACAACTCACGTCACTTGAAGGTAGTGATTTGGCCCTCTGTACCTGACAATGTCACCAACTAGTAGGTCTTTAATAGTGATTATAAAATAGCACTCTTCTTACAAGAAGAAGCTGAGTTTGCTACAAAAAACTAAGTTAAGCTACAGTAGTAATATGGCAGCCAAATTGTTTAGCTGAAGAACAATAAGCTCCTCAAAGGTTTGGTCACTCTAGAGAGTATCTTCAATGGAGATGACCAATTGTGAAGTGACAGGGCATGCATTATAACAAAGGAAGAGCACCATGAGAAGGTGGAAATATTCAATAATAATCTACTTGCACGTGGGAAAGTGTGCACAGACTGTGAAAGGCAAGCCTTCATCTTGTTGTGCCAAGAATTTGCTGATATCTTTGCTTGGGAGTATAGTGATTTGAAGGGTTTTGACCCAAGTTTGGCTAAACATACCATTGAGCTAGAAAAAGGTGCCAAACCAATCAAGCAAAAGTAAAGGCCTATCAACCCAATGATTTAACCTCTCATGCACAAGGAGCTCACTAAATTGGTTGAGTCTAGGATAATATTTCTAATCGAACACTCTTCTTGGCTGGCCAATCTTGTTCCTATCTAGAAAAAGAATGGGGAGATCAGACTATGCGTCAATTTTAGAAACCTCAATAGAGTCTCTCTAAAAGACCATTATCCTCTCCCAAGCATAGAGCAGATCCTTTAAATGGTGATAGGTAGTGAGATTTTCTCCCTCTTGGATGGCTATTTAGGATACAACAAGATTTTGTTGCAAGATTGTGACCATCATAAGACAACCTTCACAACCAAGTGGGGAACATTTGCTTACAATAAAATGCCTTTTAGACTATCTAATATTGGTGCCACTTTCCAATGAGCCATGGACATGGCCTTTCAAGGCTTGATAAATAATATTGTGTTGGTATATCTTGATGATGTGATAGTTTTCTCTAAGGAAGTGAGCCAACACATGAAACACCTCAGACAAATCTTCGAGAGGTGTAGAGAGTTTGGTATCTATCTCAATCTAAGGAAATGTGTGTTCACTGTCCATGAGGGAAAGCTCCTTAGTCACATTATTTCTTTGAAGATCCTGACTATTGATCTAGAGAGAGCTCACTCCATCCTGGAGTTGTCCTTGCCTAAGCACAAGAAAATCCTGCAAAGCTTCTTCAGCAAGATAAATTTCATATAGACATTTACCCCAAATTTTATAGAGATGGTCAAGCCTTTGACCTCTATGCTAAGGAAGGGTGAAGAGTTCACATGGACATCATGAAGAAAGGATAGTTTTGAGGAAATCAAGTAGGCCATAGCCTAGGCTCCCACTTTGATTAGCCCTGACTTCACCAAAGATTTCAACCTCTGCACTTTTAGCAATGAAGAGGTAATCTTTGCCATGCTTACCCAGGCAAGTAATGATAACCTTGAGTAACCAATTGCTTTTTTTAGCTAAGGTCTAGAAGGTTTTGAAGTCAGATACACATATGTGGAAAATCAAGTCTTAGCAATCAAATAAAATCTAAAGAAATTTAGACACATGCTATCCAATAGTAGAATCCACCTCATGGTTCCACATCCTAGCATCAAATATTTCTTGATCAACTGAGACCTAAATGAGAAGAGAGTAGGGTGGATCACTAAGGTGATGGAATATGATGTAGATATCAAGATCACCAAATTGGTAAGAGGGAGAGGCCTGTGTGAACACCTTGCTATAGACTTTAAGAAATAAAAGGAGGATAGTCTGCTAATCCATGATGTAGCTACAATAGAACCAGCTATCATGAAGGATTGGACATCAGATGTGAGGCATTTCCTTCTCACTAGTGAGTGCCCGTAGGGCCTTGATAGGACCAAGAGGAGATATTTCAGACTCTAATGTCTCACTTATGTCTTGATTGATGAAGTGATATTCAAAAAGGATCTCTCAGGAGTCCTTTTAAGATGTTTAGATGTAGATCAGGCTGATAGGGTGTTGTCTAAGTTCCATGATGGGCCAGCCAATGGTCATAAGAATAATGAGAGCTAGCTATTTTTGGCCTTCTTTTTTTAAGGACACCCATGCCTGTGTATGAAAGTGCTAGAAGTGCATGCTTGCATGGTTGGCTTCCATGCCTTTACATCCTATTTAGGTGGATTAGCCATTCATGTAATGGGGCCTAGACTTCATAGGGATGATTAATCCTCCCTCTAGTGTTGGACACAAGTGGGTCCTGACCACCATAGATTATTTCACAAAATGGGTAGAGGTTGTTGCTCTGAAGGAGGCTAATGAAAGTGTGGTCTTAGATTTTTATGAGGACCTGGTGGCAAAGTTTAGGGTTCCAACAACCATAATCTCAAATAATGTGTTAGCTTTTTTGGGAACCAAAACAAGTGAATGGGCACTGAGATATGGTATATATCTTAGCACTTCATCTAATTACTACCCATAGGGGAATAAACTGGCTGAGTCTACAAATAAGAACCTGATTAGGATCATGAAGTAAACCATGGAGGAAAATTAGAGGACTTGGCATACCAAGTGTAAAATAGCCCTATGGGTAGATAGGGCCACCTCAAAGAGGGCAATTGGCAACTCACCATACACGTTCATCTATGGAAGGGAAGCTAGGCTCCCCATTTCACTTGAGTTACCAGCCTTGGACCTCACTCGCTAGTTACAATTAAAAGAAAGAAATAGCATGGAGGTTAGGCTATGCGATCTGATGAAACTCCAAGAGACAAGGGACTAGGCTATGGCTTCTATGACCAGCTACCAACAAAAAATGAAGAGACACTTTGATAAGAAATCTTCATCAAAAGGTTTCTCTGAAGGTGACATTGTTTTGAAATGGGATGAAGACTGAGCTAAGCCTAGAAAGCATGCAAATTTTGATGCCTTATGGAGTGGCCCATACGTAATCGTTCAGTGCAAGTAGCATAATGCATTCCAACTCTCCAAGTTGTATGGTGAAGAACTATATATCCTAGTTAATGGGATACATCTTAAGCACTACCACTGAGTCCCTTTTCATCATGTATATATTTCCCTTGCTTTTCTCCTATTTTCCCTAAGTGCTTTCTACACATGTTAGTAGTTTTCTTAGCTTTGTGTGTGTTTTCATTTCCTTTTGAGGTAAATCTTCATGATTGGTTCTAGAATTTATCAGAGCTA
This sequence comes from Torreya grandis, assembly GCA_037957365.1. NCBI lineage: Eukaryota > Viridiplantae > Streptophyta > Pinopsida > Cupressales > Taxaceae > Torreya > Torreya grandis. The sequence goes on from JARHVA010003647.1 coordinate 1,413,453, forward strand.
TTGCTGATCTTTAAGTTACAATCTAACTCTGTGCCCAATGGATTTTGAGGCAACTAGCTTCTAAGCATAGTAGGAATACTTCCCCTAGTAGTCGATAATTTGTTGACCATTTTTTGTCCAATAGGCCAAAAATCAGTCCCCTTCTTCCCCTATTATTCTAGGCCAATTCATTTTTTGATTTTGCACAAGTCTAAGAATTTCTACGGACTCTATAGGTCTATTTCTATGGACTCTACAGGTGTTTTTCTACCATTTCTTTAGGGCATGGATTTTCTACAGACTCTGTAGGTGAAGTTTTTATGGATTCTGCAAAGAAGATTTTTCTACATACTCTAAAGGTTAGTCTTTTAGCGCATGAAGAATCAGTTCAGAGAGTGCTAGGTTTTACAAGGTTTCTTCAGGCTCTTGTCTAAAGAAATTCACAAGGAATGTTGGCATCTTTGAACCATTAGACCATTAAACTGGTTCAATGCCTAGGTTCAATTGGCAAGTTCATCATTTCAGTTTAAAGCCTTGGTTTAATTAGCAAGTTCATCACTTCAGTTCAAAGCCTTAGTTTAATCAGTAAAGTTCATTGCTTTGGTTCAATCAAATAGTTCATCAGCTTGGTTCAACACCTTGGTTCAATGCTTCCATTCAATTAGATGGTTCAATCACTCCATTCACCCAGTCAGTTCATTAGCTTGGTTCAATGCATTGGTTCAACATTTTTGGTTTAATATTAAAGTTCATTGACAAAGTTCAATGCAAAGCTCAATGCAAAGTTCATCGGTAGGTTTAATCAAATGATTCAATGCCTTGTTTTAAAAAATGTTTGAACCATTGAACTGGTTCAATGGATTGGCTCAATGGTTGGTTCAAAGGAGTGGTTTAACATGAGAGGTTCAAGCCTCCCGAAGGGCAAGTGCCCTTACGGAGGGTGGTTCTAAGTTCAAAAGCCCTTATGGAGGGTAGGGAGCACTTCGAAGGCAGCCAAAGGATTTCAAAAATGCATAGAAAGTCTTAAGGATTTGAATTCTTTTAGACTTTTTGTCCAAAGGAATTCCTTCAGACAAAAAGTTTGAAGGAATTCAAAGGAAGGCCATGAGCTCAAAAGGGCCTAGGGAAATCAAAGTGGCCAATTCTCATAGACTTTTTGTCCATGGAGAAAAATCCCATAGAAAAGGTTGAAGGGACACTTCTCCTCTGGGAGGGTCTAAAACAAATTGCAAGTCAAAGGAAAAGGCCCAAAGGAATTTTCCAAGGACGGTGACGTCATGGAAGCTATCAACTTTAAGAAGATAGATTATTTGTTGTTTTTCAAATGGTGATGGGTCCACGAATGTCATTTTTATGATAAAGGAGTAGTTGTTTGAGCACCGACAAAGAGCCCAGAGAACAAAGAGAGAAAAGTGCCAAGTGTAGGAATAGGTAGATAATCCAAGTGGCAAAGGGAGGCACTAATACAAGAAGTTACTCCAGCAGGTGATATAGTGTCTGTGAATTGATCACTAGGAGGCATAAATGGCTAACAGTGTGACCTATTTTTCTTCATTTTGCATTAATGAGCAGACAAGCCACGTAATCACCTTGAAGGAGCTATCTTGCAAGCAGACAAATGGCACAACTCATAATTTCTCATATGATGTTTAAGTGGCTTGCTCTTTCCAATGATTAGAGCACACATGGGTCATTTGTAAAAAGGGTGCCAAAAGGCCTCCTTCCTTCCTCTATATATTGTAGACTTGTCATTTGGAAAAGGATCTTTCACATTTGTAAGGCACAGCCCTGGAAAATTTTCACTTGAAATCAATAAATGCATTTTACCTCTATTCTAGTTAGATATCTTTGTGTGTGTCCGAGTGTTGGTTTTGTGTTTAGTCATTTCTTCCTAATGCTTTCATAGGGTTAACACCAATGCACCTGGTGTCTTTAAGGTGCCATTCCTATAGGTGATAAGGTGAGTTGTACTTGAAAGCTTAGAGATAGAAAGAAGCTACTATATAGTGTACCCTTTCCACAACACCTATGGTGAGTCCCTATTTTCTATGTATTCCATTAAAGCCTCCTTGTTAAGCTTCCTATAGCCTGGTCCTTCTACCATTTTGAAGTGTATGTATGTGTTTGTCTAGATTCAAGTGTGAGCGTGAGTAGGTCGAATCATTTGGTGCATCACCCCTTTTAGTGTAGGTTTTATTTTTCTATAATCCTTCTCCCTTTTCACCCCCCATTATATATCTATATACATGTATTAGCACTTATTGGAACAACTTAGATGCATCAAAGGGAGCTAGCCATTACCTAGAGACTCTCCCCTCCAGCTTCGCTAGTCCCACAAGTGAGAGGGGAGTTTCCATTTTGACATGTGGAAGGCAGGAGCTCGGCCTCCTACCCTGAGTGCAATCCATTACATCAACAGTACTAGGATAGTGTCATGAACTAGGATTTAGAATTTGTTTCATGAGAGGATTGGAGCATTGAAATAAGACACCCTAGGATTTGGTGCTATAGTCCTCTTCTACTGCTATTGTCCTAGAAGCTTTAGTTTTTTGGGTTTTATTTGTTATCTCTATATGTGCATGCCTATGAAATTTTAGATTTTGGATGTTTATGGAACTCTTTATAGTTTTAATTTAGTCTTCAAACCCTAGACTCCATTATGCTTTAGCAAACTTTAAAATAGGGGGATAGGTATTAATGTGTGTATGATGCACTAAATATGTATCCACACCCCTTGTGTGGTCATGTTAACTACATACAATACTCTAAAGAGGGATCAAGACATATGTAGTTCTTCCACTTGATGTGCTTAGTACAATATTGTATATGAAGATGCATAATGCTAGACTATGTGTGTTTAAGGTAGCTGGGGACTGGTATGAGGGTTTAAATAAGCTTGTAATTATATTGGCTAGTTGTATGCAAAGAATAGGGAAATAGGCCTGAGTAGTCTTGCTTTTATTCTTGCTTGATTTGTGATATTTTTCAACCCCTTCTACAAGAACTTTGAATTGGATTTTATAGATATTTTTTGGTCATGGGTTGAATTTATTCATGTTAGGCTGACAAGAAAAAGGATAGGAATAAGAAGGAAATGACCATTAGAGATACAAATTCAATTGGATAGGAGCACCAAAAATAGACACCCTAGTGTCTAGTGTTATAATCCATGTTGGGAACTATTGTTCTAAATGTATGAGACATAGGGGGTAGGATTGGTCTGGTAAATGTTGTTTGGAAGAGGTGGAATCACTATCTAGAAGCTTATGGATTATTGGGAATTAGTGAAAAGGTGCCTATAATGGTCATGAGATAAAGAAAGAGGGACTTATGGATTAGATATTAGAAGCCACACTCAAGATACCAATTATCACATTTTATATGATTACAATTACAACCAGAGTTTTATTCTTTTTAGGAAGGGTGGTTCATAGGAAGTAGGACTCGAGTTGCAATTTTCAAATTTTTAATTTACAAATAGCAATCAAAGTTCTGGTTTCTTATTGGAGTGATGCATAAGAAGAAATTTTTGGGAATAATTTTCAAGTTTTCAAGTTACAAATTACATTTAAATCTTTGATCTCTATGGGGTATGTGTTTGGTGGGAAGTAAAACTCCATTTACAATTTAAAGCTTTTTAATTTGAAAATTATGAGTGGGGTTTTGGTTTTCAATGGGCATGAGTTATGCAGAAAGTGGAGGTTGGGAAGAAATTTATAAGTTTATAAGTTTCAAATTCATTCCAATATCTAGTTTTTGTCAAATATGAGTAGAGCAGGAAGTGGAGGTCTGGATGCAATTTGCAAGTTATAAATTGCATCCAAATCTTTAGTTTCTACTAGGTTTTGGAAATGAGTGTCTTGGGTCATTTTGAGGTATTTTACCATAAAAAAATGGGTGTCCTTTAGGGTACTAGATATTTCGATATTTTTGGGACAAAAATATCAACATTTTTTGGCAACCTCTATGGGATGATTGTCTGTTAATCAGTGTATTTCTAGTATCCTTCTATTTCATTGGGAATGGAATCATTTTAATCTTTACACACTTTAACTAGTGAAGAATAAAATTGGGATTTGCCTAAACAAGAATTAAATGGGGAAAAATAGAACAAACTAAGGGAACAAAAAACTCCAAATGAGTTGACCTATGTAAAATTACTTATTGGGAAAAAAACTAACCCTAATATATACAATAATTTTGGAAAATAAAGAAATATTTGAGGTATATCCCTTTGAATAGGATAGTTAGTTTTGATCCATTGATCTTGGATAGCTAGAATGTATTGTCTCCTTTACACTAAGTTATAATATATGGACCACTCCGTATTACATCAAAATTGGTGTGCTTGCCTACTTTAGCCCCTATAGGATCCAATTTGAGAACCATGTAAGCTCTTTTCAGATGATTTTTATCAAAATTTCTGTTTTTTTATCTTGATTTTATTTCAAAACTTTCATTGACTAGTTCCTGACTTATAGTTCCATGAGTTCCACCAATCGTACTATCATTTCATCATTGTCAATCAATCCATTTAATGATTGAGTTATAGAGATGTTAACTCAATTGATAATAGAACTCTACCTTCCCTTTCATATACTAAATGAATGGATAACTACAATGTCTCTCTTGGGAATGATCCTATTAGCCCACAATGTTGATTTCAACTTTGTGTACCATGTCCTTTGGTTATATTTCATTATCCTTTTGATAATCCTTATGTGATTTTTGTTGGTAGACTCGAACAAGACATTACCCTATGGGTAATAATTAGAATAAGTACCTAGGTATACACTATGCCTTACAACACATTCACTCACTTGAGTGCCCACAAAATCTTTGGCATTGTCTGAGATAAAGGTACAAGGGAAACCAAACCTTGTGACTATATCATCCATAAATTCTATTATAGATTCCTTCATGACATCTTTTAGTGCAACTACTTTAGTACATCTAGTGAAATATCTAGTTGTTAATGACCCATTTATTGCTTACACTTGATGATGGATTGATCATACCAATAAAATCCAATTCCCATTAAGCAAATGGTTAGTCAGCTTGGATTGGTTTGAGAGGGAGAGATGTTAATCATTATTTCTTATAAATTAAGCACACTTATCATAGTTCCTTACCCATTGGTGGGAATATTTGAGTAGGTTAGGACAATATTAACCCCATTTCATTATTTTTATTGTTGTTGTTCATGTAGATAAATTCCCACTTGATGGACCATCATGAAACTCTTTGATCAACTTATGGACTTGATCATGCTCGATACATCTTAACATGACTCCATTTATATATTTCATAAATAATATTCCATCAAGAAGAAAATAAAGAATGGATTGAATTTTAAAATACCTTTTCTTGGACTACTAAAAATCATATAGGTACTTACCAATTTTCAAGAAGATAGTCATGTCATGGATCTAGCTATTAAATAGAGGTAAAGTGGCTAGTTAGGATGTATTTTCAGCATACATAACATCAAATACTAATTTGGTAATATTAATATTAGAATACAACTATTCACATAAGAATTTTCCTCTTAAAATATTTATAATTTTTATGTTGACATAATATTTTATGAATTTTGTGATCTATCCTACTTTTTTTTTCCTAGCTCAACAAGAACTCTTTGACACTTTGGTGACTAACCATTACATGAATTTTAATATTGGAGAGAATATGTCTAAATTTTTTGGGATCCTTAATTATAACATATACTTACTTCTCCATAAAATTATAGTTTTCTTCATAATCCTTAAAGGATTGACCAAAGAAAGATAATGGCTATCCCAACTATTTTTTATTATGCTAGGCTAGAATAGCTGAGATGTTTCCTTCCCCTCCAAAATCATAGAGAATGAAATATTTCTCATAGTTTGGGTTGACTAGGGTAGGAGAATGAGAAATGGCCTACTTAATGGCTTTAAATCTATCTTTTCCTTCCTATATGAAATTGAAAATGATACCATTCTCAAGCAAGTAGTAAGAGGCTTGGCTACAGAGGCAAAATTTAGAACAAATATTCTTATGCAGTTGATATTTCCTAAGAAACTTTATAACTCCTTTTTATGATTTAGAAGTGTTAATGTAGATATAACACTCATTATCTCTAGGTTTATTATAAGAACCTCTTTTGAAATAATGTATCCTAGTAGATTCCCTTCATGAACTACAAAAATTCACTTTTTTGGATTGAGGGAAACTCAAAAATGATGAATATACCATATGTTCTAAGTTTTCATAATAAGGTCTTAACTATGAGGTTGATTTTGATCCTTTGAGTCAATTTGATGGGATTTCATGAAGAGGTCAAAGGATTAATAGGTTGTTCATGACCTTAGGTTCATGTATCATGAGTTTTATTGTTGTGAAATCATGTGTTGAGTGATTTGAAATAAATATTGCTTATCATATGATTGATAGAGAGTAGGTATATACACAAAATTATATGACTATGTGTTTCCATGAAGTGATTTGAAGAGTTTGAAGCCATGATGGCTTGTGGAGGTTAAATGGAAGCTATTTATTGTTATGAGATATATATGATATTTTTCCATGCGTGCTTCATATTTTCAATTTTATCCAACAATATAGAGGTAACTGAGAAGAAGTGAATTTAGTTGGTTTAGGTCTCTATGAGACCTATTAGTAGTATGAGGGCTAATAAAGTCTTCATAGTGAAAGTGAATGATTTGAATTTATAAAGCATGGAGGAGGATTATGGATATTGGAAATGAATTATTTTATATGGTTTATATCATTGATAAGGTAATATGGGCCATGAAGTCTCATTGATTATTTGTTGTGTAAAGAGACTTTATTGCATTAGGTCTCCATAAGACTTAATGAAGGGTTGAGACCTACTGGTGTTCCCATGAATGGTGTGATTATGAAGATCATGGATTTAGTGGGAGCTAATTGAGGGACCATGATAAAAAACTATAGTATGGACTTGTTTATTATGTAAGATGAGTCAATGATCAGTTCTATGAGTGATTGATCCAAGATCAATTTGTAGGTGAAAGAGTTTTAAAAAGGTCAATATAAGTTTGGAGGATGGTTCAAAAGGATAATTAGTTTTGTCAAGGATAGTTTTGATATGTGAATGATGTTAAGGGGAGATTTATATTTATATGATTAGTTTGTCAGGTCTAAGGATCAAGAAGCTTATGTGTGGATGAACTTGTAAGAGTTTGTATGGCCCTTTATCATTAATATCAAAAGGGGATAAGATAAAATTAGGAAAATGTCATTCTGAGAGTATTTTAACATTAATTACAAAGGTGTATATTGATTTCATGTAATAATTTGTGTCATGTTTTGTCATTGATGCCCTATGTTGACTTGGTTCCTATATTCATTAAAGATAAAGAGGCTAGTTTAATAGTGATGAGAAGATATGACATGAGTGCAGTAATATGAGGTATTAGATTATAATTTTAGGGTGTTATATGTGTTTATTAAATATTTTAATCATATTAGTGAGGTAAAAATTACATAGACAATGGTATAATGGTTAGGTTTGAGGTCTAGTCATAGCATGAGAGACCTAGTATGAAGGCACAAGCTCGGTAGCTTATTAAGGTAAGAAGCGTGAGACTTATATGAAAAAGGTTTAAAATGTGTGAATATTTTATGAGTGAATTTTACATGTGGATGTTGTTTTTATATCATATATATTGATGATATATTCATGCTCAAGACCTAAAGTGACTTATAGCTAAAGGCCTAATGTGTGAAGACACCTAATGAGGCCAAATAGAGGATGAGGATTAGATTTCAAGGTAATATTACCTATTTAATCATAGTATTAAGGTACATGACATGTTTTTGATGATTTTATATTAGTAAAATAGGTTTCCAAGTGCTTTTAAGATTCAAGTATGGCCACTGGTTCTAGACCTAACATGCATAGAGACCTAATGAGGTCCAAATGAAGGATCAAGTTGAGTTTCCAATATGAAAAAAAGAATATGAGAATTTAATAAGGTCTTATAATTTTATTAAAAGGTGTTTACCAAGTTTTAGGTCCTAAGGAGAAATAAAATTCAAGATATCACATTTGAAGATCTCTTATGCATGCAAAATAAAGAGATGAGAACTCAAAAATAAAGTTTAGTTGCTCATTATCATGTGTAAAGTTTACATGGTTTCCTAATACTTTTTGGAGAGATGTAATATTGTCTTAATAAGGTTTTAAAATCATTTATAAGTGGTTTTAGATATAGATCTTTATGAACATTTGTTAAGAATGCAAACTAGTCTTAAACCCTCTCTAAACCCTTATAGTGACCCAATTAGATAAAACATGCTATAAAGTTCCCAAAATGTTTTTTATCAAATTTTATGATTTTATATTGTAAAAAAATCCTCTAATAATCTCCAAGTGGTAGTGGTGTGTCAGGACAATAAATAGAAGCTATAGAAAAGTGCTTATTTTTTAAGAATTTGATGTTATAGGCAAGGTTGACCGAGTTAATGAATGAAATTTGATGGATGTTGAAGGATAATATTTTTTTATTAATTACCATGGTGTTATTTTGGTTATTTACATATTTTGTTCAGTCATTTTGGTCATGAAAGATGACCTATCACTAAACTACCAAATAGTGAAAAATAGTGAAAGAATCCAGGCATGAGTGAGAATCTATTTAGGGATGAGTTTAAAACATTTAGGCATTAATCCAATTGATTTATTTATTTTTTAAATAATTATACCTCATGTTTAATTTTTTTTTAACTTTTGATGGTGTTTATACATAAGCAAGAAAGTGTTCTCAAGTTGATCAGTCTATATGAGTCAAGATAGTGAAAGAGTGAGTTTTAAGGATTGGCCTATATGTTCTACATTTTCCTTATGAAATATATTTCTTAGTGTTTTAATTTTATATAATTTTGTTAAATTATAATATTAATTCATTATAAAATCTGGGAAGTGTCCTCTCAAGTGTTGGAATGCAATTTCATCTTAACTAGTTCTTAAGGTAGAATGATTGTTTCAAGTCTGCCATGAAAAATGAAGAAGTGTGATCCCCTATGACATAATTTTATGAGAAAAATGAATTTATTGTTGTTTTTTAAAACCTAAATTAACTATACAATCCTTATGTCAAGTGGAGAGATAGGTTAAGGTGTTTAGATATGGAGGCCAAAATGGCTTAGCAGATTGTGTATGCATAGTGTAAAATAGATATGAGAGATTGGTCAATAAGACTAATGATTGTTATTATAACATGTGATATATAAATTTGGTAGCGATATATATATATATATATATATATATATATATATATATATATATATATATATATATCATATAGAAGGTCTTGTTTAGCACTTGTAAGAGTGCTTACAAGACATATAATGAGAATACATAGTTTATATGATATATATATATATATATATATATATATATATATATATATATATATCATATAAACTATGTATTCCAATTATATGTCTTGTAAGCACTCTTACAAGTTCTAAACAAGACCTTCTATATGACTGTATTTTTGGAGGCTACAAGCAATTTGAGTAATCTTTTAGGAGTGATGATTTGGAGGTATTCTGACCTAATTTGAAGAATAAAAATCATTTTAATATTTTGATAATTCCCCTAAGTTTCATATCAATTTAATTTTATTCATTTAAAGTTCTCAATATTGTATTGGTGGTCAAAGATGTTTGATTATATTTTTAGATTTTTGACAGAACTAAGTGAGCCTATTACGGAGGTGTTTTTGGATTCTTGAGGCTTGTGTGAAGGTTTAAAATGGAAATTTTGATGTATTTTAGGTATTTTATGATATATTAATTCAATTTATTTAATGGTTTGTGTGATAAATTTGATTATGTGCATCAATTTCATGAGACAAACTTTTTAGTGTTTTAAGTTGTAATGGTGAGTAGGCTAAATGGCTTGGTTGAAGAGGGGAGTTGGAATTATAGGAGGTATGTACATATGTGGGAGTGATAAATGGTATATTTGAGATATATTATATGTGTTTAAATCATTATTAAAATTTAAAAATGGTCCACATAGTTCAAGTCTAAAATGTGCCTTGAATAAGACCTAATTGCTTTAGGTCTCAACTAGACCTATTGAAGGATTTGGGTCTTAAGTTGAATAGACAAACAAAGTGATGGTTTTTTCATGTATGAAACACTTTTATTATCATATTAAATTTATAATAAAATTTTTGTAAATATCTTGTCATACCAAGATGGATGAAACCAAGAGTGTGGTATAAAGGCAAGGCCTAATTGGCCTATTTGAGAAAGTTAGACAAGAAAGGAAACAAGTGAAGGAGAGAGCCTTTGAAAAATAAGGAATAGGTCATTAAGTACCATCATAGTATAATAATATCATTAATTCATACCTAACCAAGTTGATACATGTGGATACATAGGGCATTGAACCTAATGAGCCTAGAAGAGGCATGATTGAGCAAGCCCAAAAAGTTGTTTGAATGAGAGTGAAGAGAAAAGAGTGAAAAAAAGGAGGTCATCATCGGTTAGATATTATAAATAGGTGTTTTAATATGATAATATTTCAAGGTATCTGATTTAGTGCTTAGTTTCCTTGGGGGTTATAGCCTCCTTGCGAGATAGAGCTTGTAGAAGACTAGTTAGGTAGGTACTTATATAGGTAGGGGTTGGAGTTCCCTGTGAAGTTGGTGATTCACTAAAATTTGTATCTTGACATTATAGTATAATATTCCATGTGCATGTTTCATTTGGTTTTATCCCCTAAGATGTTTTTCCACATATATCTTGTGTTCTCTTGTATGATTGTGTAGTTACTTGCTTATGCATTGATCTTGTTTGTGTTTATATGCTTCTTAAAATGATGAATGGAATTGAATAAACATGGTTAAGAAACTAATTCACCCCCCTCATTAGTAGATAATTCCAAGAGTAAAGTTTACACATTTTAATTATTTCCAAGAGTAAAGTTTAAACATTTTGTCATCTTAATAATTTGAATATCAGTCCCATCCAATTGAGCCACACCTTTTGAGATCAGGTTATACTTAATACCAAGATCATCATCTATTTTCTTGGGCATAAAATAATTTCTAGGCCTTGAGTCTACCTTGAAATTATGGGTGATATGCTTTCCAACTATGAGTGAAAGGTATAAAGAAAGAGGCTTACCTTTTTTGCTTTTTTTGGTGACACTTTATGGTTGACATAAATTAACTACAATGTTAGGTCCTTTTGTTAGAATTTTGTCTATTATTTGGAATTTTTTAAAAGATTATTTTAGCAAGTCCCTTTGTTATAAAATTGATAGTGCTTCCCACATAGTTACATTTAGGTTAGTTTTCTTCATTTTTTCAATAATACTAAAATGAATGTTACCAACCTTTTTTGGTGCCTTTGGGGGAGGTATGTCTTCTTTTAGAAGATTTGGGATTATCAATTTTTATTTGGATTGGCCTATTGGCATAAAGGGTGGCCTCTATACTATGTTACCTTTTGTAGATTCTTGTTAAAATTAAGAAGCTGTAGCTTGTTCCACCCAGAGGGGTTGATCAATTTCTATTGCTCTTTTCTTTAAACATGTATTTGATACCACAAAACCACCACCATTAAATAATGTCTCATGATTTACACCACAAAAGTCCTCATCTTATTAGTTTAAAAGACTATCCTCATTTTAAATAGGTTCTTGTGTATCTTTCTATTAGGAAGTGGATTATTCTTGTTGTTATTGAATGTTTGATATGCCCTACACTATCAAGACTTGACTAATGACACCATTCAAATAAGTATTCACATTATGTAGTTGAGCACAAGGATAATGCCACTTGTACTTCTAAGCCAAGTTGTTTTAAATAGGTACAATAGCTTTGTAAGTACCTAGTGTAGGTAGAGCACAAATCTTTGGAGGTTTTGATTGTAAATTTTGACTTTATGGTTGTGAATTGACTTGGTATGGCTGCCTATTGGGTTGGTATGTTAGGTTAGCTTGTTGATTAGGCCTATAGTTCTAGTATTTTTACCTTTTCATTACTACAAACTCATTGCTAAATCTCTTAATCAATGACTTAAACTCAAATAAATCATTTGTAGGAGTGGGATTTAAATCTAGTGTTTTGATTATGGTGGGAATTAGAGCAATTTTAGGTTGTCTAGGAGGTATTTATATAAATAGATGCATTGGTGGCCTTAGGGAAATCTTTTCAGCTTATAATAGGAAATTTTATGCTCTTATTATAATTTCATAGGCACTACGGATTGTGGTACCACCCATTGATTGAATTGTAATATCTATATCACTATTCAAAGCTCTTAAATAATATATGAAAACATTATTTGGGGTTGGCTTGACCAATACTAGAATTCTATTCCATGTCTTTTGAAAACAAAATTTGAAATCACTCATGAAATCATGAGGATCTTATTGAATATTAGTTATATGTTTAACCAAGGAAAGGTGGTCACTCTAATCTTCAAATTGTGTACATAATGTAGTCCCTAAGTCATCCTAAACATGAATGGAATACCCTTAAAAGAGGATACTAGAAGTCTAATTGCAACATTATCTTGTATATGTTCCATAAGAGTGGTTAAAGTTTCACTAGTAAAATATAGAAGAATTTTTAAAGCTAAAGTAGGTATATCATCATACTAGGCCAATTTAAGTGAGATGCCTTCATTGAAGGCTACAAAATTTTGATTTCTCATAGACATAATGGGAGGTATGAAACTATTGGGTATATTTGAAGGAGATGTAAATATATTTTTAGGATATACCCTAGTGTAAGGTATGACTGATCTTGATCTATTTTTATATGGAAATTACAATTCTAAAAAATTAACTTTCTTACCTTTGATGGATGATCTTGTTTATTTCTTTCGTATACGTAAACCTTGAATTCTTGAATCCATAAGCTAGTGGAGTCACCAGGTACCTTTGAAATGTGTACAAGGATCATAAAATAATTTTTAAGAATAGAACCAACCTCTTAATAGTGATTTTTGGGTCCCACTAGGCATACCAAAAATTGTTATCACATAGAGTTTACACCCACCTCGATGTTTGTAATGTGTTGTGCAAAAATCTAATGATATAATGGGACAACCTCCAAGTTGTAGGACCATGGTGAATTGAGGTTAACCTCTATATAAGGCCAACTTATTTTCACTAAATTTTATGAAATTGATAAACTACCAATTCATGTGGAAATTCCCCATCTTAGTGATCTTACTTCTAAACTAGGGTTTGACTGTGAGAAAAGAGTTTTTAGAAATAAGTTTATAAAAATGGAAATGGTGATTGAAACAAATATTTTTAGTGGATTTTAATGATTTATTTAAGTTAAAATAGAATAATAATAAATATATTTAAATTTATTGGAGCATAAACTCATGAAAATGTGGAACCAAAGGTAATATTGGGTATTTCTCATATAAGGGACAAGATTCTTTATGTTTAATAAAAAATCTCTCAAAAGGGAAAAATAATACCACAAACGAAAATTTGTGACTAAAATAATAATAAAATCATCCAAAAATTTTATAAATAAACTTTCATACATAAAGATAACATAGATAAGAAAGGCAAATCTTTAATCTATTCTCAATCTCCATGTTACAACATGTATATAACTTATTCAAGATGCAAAATAATTTTTATAATAGAAAAAATATAAATAGGATATGTCATACAACCCATATTATACAAAATATGCTTATGGAATATATATAGTTAACAAAAAACTCCACACCCAGTTCAAGAGAAATAAAATCTAAAAACCCCATGCAAGGGGGCATGATCGTTAGCAAAAATGGTGTCTTTGGTATACTGAATGGCTAGAAAAAGGAGCATGCAACTACTGGGCATTCCAAAAAATTATAAAGTTATATTTAATATTCATTTAATACCTTCATCTAATTCAATTGAGTTGTTGTAACTTCTCCATGCAATGAGGCACCAAAAGTGAACTCATACTCAAGACAATAGATATCTTTTAGATAACTTATGTTATTTTTGAAAAATATAACTTGTAATTTCAATTGGGACTTTTACAACTTTTTAAGTCATCCAATTTTTATAAAAGTAGAAATATAATTTACACAATGAGTTTTTTCAAGTTAAATAACTTAGACTTTGTCAAAAAGGAAAGTGTAGTTTACAAGTTTGCTTTTCACAACTTTTCAACTTGTCAAAATGATATATTGAAATTACAAGTGACTCTTTCTTAAAAAGAGTTGTCAAAAAAATAGTTGTAATTTGTAACATGTAAGTTTCAAATAATTTTTACAACAAAAAAATACAATATATAGAATATATTTGATTAAAATAATTAATATACAACCATAACCTTTGAAGCCTCTTTGTCCTTCTTTGCCTGTGTCTTCTCAATATAAGCATAAAAATTGTTGAAGATCTCTAGGGTATGATCTTCATTAGGAAAAAGGAGTATAGGTAACTTATTTCACATTCTATAATTATGTTTGTGATTTCCCTTCATGTATTCATATATAATTGAGTTTCTTTCCCCATTTGATCTAGTGTATTATGGTACCTGATAAAATAGTAGATAGAGCTCAAGTTGAATGTTGTGTTTCATGTTGACTCTCCTTTGACCACTCCTTTAAATTTGTCTTGAATTTCATATACTAAAAGGATTTGGTCTTGATGATGTATCTCTATAAAGGACAATTTATTAAGTAAGTCTTCAATGTTAAAGAACAAATATATGACCTTTTCATGCATATCCTTAGCTTTATTAATACTCTCAATGAATATTCTTATTCTGAATTAAGATACTCTATCCAAGTCCTCATGATCTGGATCATTTTTCAATATCCTTTTTGTAATGAGGGTATTAGTTAAAATCACATCCACAGCTTACAACTTTGGATATAATAGGTTCAACATTTCTCTCTCTTCCTAATATTTTATTATTTGCTCCTTTAAAGTTTCTTGTCCATCCTTCAAATCTTTGTTTTAGTCCATTACTAATTTAATGACTCTTTCTCCCTCTGAAATGAGGTCCTTTACCTAGTCCTTTTTATCCCTCCCCATGCTACCAATCTTTGTTACTACATCAAGTTCTTTTTTGGTCAAAGATATGGGTAATATATTATGTTGGTTGGGTATCAGGCTCAATGAACTTCTTCAATACAGTAATCAATTATTCAACCTTATTATTTAATTTGTCCTTTATAACCTTGTCACTATTAATTTTCTCAAAAAGAGTGTTAATTCTAGATTAAGCATCATGTTTCAATCCCTCTCTTGTAGGACAACTAAGGTGAACCTTTGATATTTGGTAATCCCCCACCACTATATCTTATTTTTGTTTGATTGGTAGGGGGAATGTAATATCTACATACCTATCTCCTAATGAATCATATAATATTTTTGATATGGTTATGGGATATTCCTTTGATTTCTTAAATTCCCCTACAATTCTAAATTCTAATGTGTTTAGGGACATCATCTATTTCCATTTATTTCCCACTAATTTCACTAGCCAACTTGGAGTGGCATCCTATTATCCTAGCATTACCAAGTACTAATCTATAGCTAAAGTTGTTGAATTGGTCATTATGGTGATGAGTGTTTTATCTTTCATTAATATGGCCATTGAATCTTTGACTAATATTTTGGTAACATCTTCCCCATCTATGGGTTGAGTGGCCACTTTTTTATTAATGGTTTGATCTATCTTTACCTCCTTTATGGAGTTTAGGGTTATTATGGAAATGGAATAAATGGGTACAATGGAAATGGATGTGTTTATCAGGGGTGTGAGAGATGGAAGCAACACCAATGGATGGGAAGGCACAAGGAGTTGAAAAAGGGGAACCTATTAGAGTGTGGAATCCAGAGCCCTGAATGAATGAGTCAAAGTTGTGGGGACACTCAGTGTTGATGAAATGGTAAAGGTTATAGGAGATGAAAATGAATAATTAGTTATATTAATGGTTGGTATGGCTAGTGGGATTGTATTTAAGATGATTAAATCCATATATATATACTATTGTGTGGTGTTAGTGATTAACAGGGTGGTGGTGGTGATTAAGGATGAGATGGAAGGAGTTATAGAAGAGGGGAGTGAATTTTTAGAAGAGGAAGGAATTTTTAAAGAGGGGATTGGAAGTGAAACTTAAGTGTCCAATTGGTTTGATTGAATTATTGAAAATGGAGTTATTGACACATGTGAGTTACTAAAAATAGAAGGGGAAATTGCTTGAGGTGATGAAAGAGTGGAGATAAGAGGGGTAGGTGTTGTACCTAATGGAATAATATAGATAAGAGGATAAATTATGATGGTAATAGGAGGATAAACTATTTATTATTTAGGGATAGTTATGTCTTTAGTTGATATTATTATGGGTTGATCTACAACTACTCCTTGGCTAATAGATTTTCCTTTATTAGATTTTGTTTTTTGCTTTCTCTTATGAGATAAGATTGGCCTCTCTACCTATCCTATTTGAGTTCCACTTCTAGAACCTTCTTTTGTTGGTTGTACTCCTTTCTGCTTAATCTCTCTTAACTTTTCATTGATGCTCATTATTTCCTTGGTCACTTTGACTCCTTTGCTTTTCAACAAATTGATTTTTATATTTATTACATTGGTGGTTCTATCCATTAATGAGAATGACTCAATAATTGACCATCTAACTGTTGGAAGGGGTTGAAATAATATTTTTTATCATATTAGATCATATCTACTTGGTATTCATCATTTACCAAGTCCTCAAGGACTGGTGTCATGTTAAAATCCTTGATTTGATCTAAGGCCATCCTAAAATAATCCTTTAGTCTCACTTCTTCTTCATCTTTCAAGTCTTCCCAATATTATTCATCATAGGGAACATGGGAATATGTTGTGATCCCCAATGTGCTAGTAATGTTGACATTTACATCATAAAATGGCCTTATCTCTAGATCCCTCAAGGTCATTTGTGTCATTTTAATGTCTATACACTTGGATTTAGATAAGGAAGGGAATGTATACCTCCCTATACTAATAAATAAATGGATTCATGCCTTGTGTTTTCTTGATAATAACTTTTGAGTCTCTATATTATGCCTCAAAAGTTCCATTAAATCCCATTTATCACTTACATACCTTGGAAGGGTGTAAGGACAACCACTGAATCCTCCTACTCTAATGCATGAGTATATAGGGAACTAAATGAAATAATATATATAGTTTGTGATCTCTAAATTAAAAATATCATATAATCTCTTCTTTTCTAGCTCTTTATCAAACATGACTATGACATATTATATAAATGCATCATTCACCCTTCTGAAGTGTTGCCTACTTTCCTCAAGAGTGAGGTTGAGGTAATAATTAAAAACATTGTTTACTTGGTCAACTACTATATTCAACCCTAGGAAGGGTCTCCCTTTACTAATATGTTTACTAGATATGAAGTCATGTATAACTTCCCTATATTCTAGACTTCCATAAACTACTTGTGGATGGAGTCACTTATCAATTGTGCACAGTGGATTTATTCCTTATTTTGATGAATTACCCATATGTATTGGTACATCCAATCTTGAAAGTTCTTTACATTAGGGTTCTTGGTGACTCTATGTAGGAGTATGATTAAATCACCCACTTCATCCTTAAAATCTATCCTTTCCAATGTTTTAGGTAGTCTTATGGATGTAAGCCTAGGATTTTTAGCCATTATTTATTTATTACCCTTAGACATCTAGTGTTATTATCATGATAGAAATTCTTTGATGATTCAATATTTATATCAAGATAAATATCATATTTAGGGATTAGTAACACTAAGTCTATAAACTTGAGGTCCAAGTTTAAAATTCTCTCTCCCTTGTCATTCAACACTTCTCTCTTCTATACATCATAATGCTTTGCCAATGTTAGCACAAGCTTAGGGATCTACACTAACAAGGAAAAGGCTATTTCCTAGGGCAATCCATAGTTTTAAATGCTCTAAATCTAATCATTTTTGAATTTTGAATTCACCCTAGTCCATAATCAATTAGGTCAATGTGACTTAAGTCTATGTTTGTGATCTCATTCGTGTTGGATTCCAAGCTGAGTGGGATACCAGTTCCCTTGGATTTGAATTTCATCTCTTTTTGAGAAATTAATTTTGGGGATTTTTTAATGGGAAAATCAACTATAGATTTGGTGGTATTTGGGGTTGAAAAACATAGGTAAAAGCTTTGGTGGACTTTGGAGTTGCTTTTATAAGGAAAATGTTCGATAGGGATTATGGTTATAAAATACACTTGTAATGTCCATTGAAAATTTTGGTTGGTTTTAGGCTTGTAATTACAAGTAAGATCCTAGTGGGATTTAGAGTTTCAAGGTGCACTAGGATTTTATATTAAGTTATATGGTTGCAGATGTAGGTGTAAATCCCATGGGTTTTGGAATTTCTTTAAAAAGTGAAAAGTCCATGGGGACTATGTAGGAAATCCTCAAAGGAAGTTTTGATTGGGTATAATGATTTTGAAAACCCCATATTTATAATGGTAGTAAAATGGAATGAATGAATTTTACAAGAGATTGATAACATAGATGACCTTAAAGTATACCATGAAAATAAATTGATGCTAGTGACATTGAGCAAAGGGAAAAATAATCCTATATTTTTTATAAATGGGAGAAAACAATAAAATAACCTAAGCAATCTTTGATAGAGAAAAAGGTACCTAAAAAACATAAGGTGATTTAGGAATACCATACAAGGGGAAAGTAATGGATTCATGGATCAAATGCATGTCTTGAATGCATGGCATTGTGGCTTGAGGCCATTAGCAGGGTCACAAAGATCCAATCTCAAAATTTACAAATTAATAATGAATTAAAATTAACCTTATTTATATGTATATAAACTTTGAAATAAATACTCCTAACTTAGTGGTTGGTAGGAGGTTCAAAAATATAGATTTTGTGAGTAATTTTGTAATTTTGAAAATTTTTGATTTGCACTTTAACTTCCACTCTCTACAAGATAACTTGGTTGTTCAAAAATGGGAAGGAAAAACTCGAGGAATAATTTGTAACTTTGAAATTTGAAAATTATAACCATATTTCTAGTTTCCATAAGAAGGGTAGTCAGTAGGAAATAGGACTCAAGTTACAATTTACAACTTTACAGGTTCAAAATTGCAATCAAAATTCTCATTTTTGGTTGTAGTGATACAAGAGAAGTGGAGGTTGGGAAGAAATTTTCAAGTTTTCAAGTTTCAAATTACATTCCAATCTCTAATTTTTGTGGGGTATGTGTTTGGTGGGAAATAAAACTCCATTTACAATTTGTAACTTTATACGTTACAAATTAAGAGTGGGGTTTCAATTTTTGATGGGCATGATTTATGTGGGAAGTAGAGGTTGGGAAGAAATTTGTAAGATTTTAAGTTGAAAATTTCATTTCAATCTCTAGTTTCTAATAGCTATGAGTAAATAAGGAAGCAAAGGTCTAGATGCAATTTACAAGTTTGCAAGTTACAAATTGCATCTAGATCTCTGATTTCTAACAATCTTTGGGAAATGAGTGTCTTGGGTCATTTTGAGGAATTTTTCAAAAAAAAAATAATGGGTCTCCCTTAGGTTACTATATATTTTGATAATTTTGGGAAAAAATATCAACATAACCCAGGGAAGACAACAAACAAATAAGGACACATAGTCATTCAGGCTTATTATGTATGGTAGACAAGAAGGCTAAACAATATGATATGGATAGATAGTCATGCAGGTCGACTGTGTACTATTAGACAACAGACTAAACAAGGGGATAAGAAGACACAATCATGTAGATTGACTATGTACTACTGGTATGAGAGTGAAACATAGTCTATAAGAGACTTATCGACTAGGATGATAGTGTCTTGGAATAGGGAAAACTTTATGAGATAATTAGAATCAAGAATGAAAAAAAAACAAATAAATAATTGGATCAATATGATTGATCCAATTGGGACACACAACACAAACCTTGCACCAATGTTGGTCATTGAAATTTTTTTAATAAAACACACAATGATAAAGTAATTAATAATTGACTAAAAATTAAATGCTAACATATTAGTCACCCTAATTGTTATTATATTATTTTTAAAAAAATTATTTTAATGTGATGGGAAGGTTGGATGAAATAGGGAACTATAAAATAGTCTAAAGTTAGTTTTAGGACATTTGGGCTGAAAAGAATCTATATTGGTAATGGTATTGGGGCCTATGCCCTCACTTCACAATCTTATAGTGATAAGTGTGTTAGGTGATCTTCAAATATATAACATTAACCATGTATTTATACTTGGCCATAAAACCAATTTGGTTTCCCCCTTGGTGATGAAATTCAAGTAGGTAGGCCTTCGAAAGATAAATGTTTAAATGTTTTTTGAATGTTAAGTGATTTGGTAGTGTGTGAAAAAGAGTAAATTAGAGTAACTAACACACTAATTTGAAAAGATTGACATAAAAAGTGTTCAAAGATGGTTTTGGCTCGTGCTACTGCGTGCGCGAACCCAAATTTGAAATCGGCTGCTGTGATCCGAGCGGTCAATGAGGCTATGGTTTCCATTACGGAGGAGGTTATTCCTACTAGTAGAGGGAGGAACCAGAATACCCTCAAAGGGATTTCTATTGTGGGGATTGAAGATACTACAGCTGTGTGTCTGGCCTACATTCCTGGTTCAGGGCATGGACCAGGGGAGCAAACCTATGCAAATGTGGTAGCCTTCGAAGCAGATATACATGATGCTCGGCCTCATACAACACCTATACCTACCCGTGTATCGCCTATAAGTGCTTTAAAACCTATTAGGGTAACTCTAGACCCTGAATTAGCAGAAAATATCTTCCAAGAAGAAAAATGGTTTTCCTCTTGTGCTGCCATTTTTTGTTTCCATGGTTTCTGGCCCTCTTTTGTAGATCTACAGAATTGGATTGCTAAGAGTTGGCTGCATATTAAAGATGGTCAAATCCAGCCCTGCGCCAGGGGTTTTTTTATAGTAATATTTCAAAGCCCTAAAGATAGGAAGTCTATATTGTGCCACAATAATTTTTCTTGGCAGGGCAGATTTCTTCTTATGGCCAAACCCTGGCATAAGGATTTTAATCCTCTCTCGGAATCCTTTAAGAAGATCCATTTATGGGTGCGGCTCCCTTATCTTCCGATACATTTGTGGCAAGAGGCAGTTTATAAAACCATTGGAAATGCTATAGGGGAGTTTCTATATGAAGAAGATAGTACGAAGAGCCACCATTCGACTTGTGCATGATTTCTGGTTGATCTGGATGTTTCAAAGGGCCTTCCTGAGGTGATATGCATTGATTCCCCAAGGGGTACCTAGACACAAATATTGGATTATGAGGGGATTCCTTTTAGGTGTAGGAAGTGTCACCAGACGGGACATATTGCTGCCTGTTGTGGTGCTGGGAAAAACAATCCCAGACATTCACCTTCTTGGTGGCCAAAGGATTTCTCTGAACATAGCATAGACAAACTACCTTTGGAGACAACAACAGAATCTGAGACCGAGAATGAGGAAAGGTTGCAATCCAAATCGAAAGATGAAGAGGAATCACTGGAGAATCAATCAAATGAAGCCTCTGAGGAGGCTGTAGTTAAAGATACAGCTGAGCCTATGGAGGAGGTGGTGATCTCTTCCCTTGTTCTGGAGGATCTTTCTAAGAGCCAGACTGTGTTAGACTGTCACAAGGAGTTTATGCCTACTAGTGTCCAAAGATCATTGTCTTCTGAGGCATGGGTTGCTGAGGCAGCTAAGGTAGAAGATGGTTGGACAGCAGTCAGAAGAAAGAAGTCTAAGCCTTTGGTCCTTCCTCTTGATATGAATCTTCGGTCATGCAAAAAGAAAAATCTGAATTTAAAAGATTCATCCAAAGCTCCTTTCTGCTGATTGGTTTTTTGGGGGGCAATAAACCGGTCATTTTTTTTGGTTTGTTGGTTACGGATCTAGAAGCTTGCTATTCCATTTGGTTATCTTTCAGATCAGTGTTTTGACTAATGTTTTTTCATGTTCTTATTTGTCAGTTATAGGTCCCTGTAAAACCTGGTTTTGGTTCTTTCTTGTTTTCAGGTTCTTGTGTTAACCTGGTTGTGCTTTAATGTTTATCTTTCTCCTTGTACAGGGTTTTGGGGTTCCTTCAAAACCTGATTTTACCATAATCTAAAACACACTAATTTGAAAAAAAAACCCACCTATTTAAAGTATGTAAGTTATTCTAAGCATGCAAATAACTGAAAAGATAATGTGAACTAATTACTAGTAAATAGATGTTAATTATTTTATTAATAATTATATAGAGTTGGTTCAGATGACATTATATGAAAATAATACATAACAAATTCAAATGGGTCATTTTTATTTTACAAAATAAAGGTTTTTAATGACATAGTTTAATAGGGTGACTATGTCTCTCAGATAGAATGAATACTATAGAACTATGTCGAATAGGTTGACCTAGTTAGTTGTAGGTTTCTAATTTTCAAGACTACTAACTTCTAAAAAATAGAACTAAAATAAGAAGTGAAATAAAATAGAGAGATGATAAAGGAACCTTGGTGGGCTTGAATATGATATATTTTGTAAATTTTTATGCTATAGTTCTTAATTATTGCTTTCAAATTCTATAAACTAGGTTGACTAGTTTGACCAAGTCCTGAAAAACCCTATATGTTGAAGAAGAATAAAGAATAGAGTAGACCTATTCAATATTATTTGTTGGAATATATGTTGATAGAAGAAAATAGGAGATAGATTCAACATATTTGATAATGTATACTAATATATAAGTAAATAAGAATACTATGTTGAACTGCTTGGTCTAGTAAATTTTAGTTGATGAAGAGCTAAACAGATAAAATAGAGTCATTTTGAAGTGACTATGTGCTAAACCTACATATATAAAGTTATAAATATACTAAGTGGTTTGATATAGTACTATAAATATATAAAAAGATAATAAAATGATATCATGAAAGAAAACTTCCAAGGGTTAGATTCACGTTAAGTTTACCAAAATGTATGCAAAGGTAAATGCAACTAATCTAAAAATTAATTCTAGCTCAGAGAAGATAAATACTAATCACACTTTTGATTGTTGATACATTATATGTTTGGGTTCATGAATAATATGGATCCACTAAACCTATCCAAGGGATCTCTTACCATTATAATATCACTAGGGAGGGTTTCAAAGCCTCCAATCAAGTAAAACTATGCAATAACCCTAACTAGGTCCTATGTTTTCATGTTCATAAAAGTAAATGAATGACAAAATAAAATTAAATTCTAATCTAGTGCTCACCAAATCTTGTGGCATAAATTAGGGGTGATAAACATTAAAATTAAACATGCATAGAAGACATATACTCATGTCAATGTATACATAATCTTAATGCATGGGAGAGAAATACAAATGCATATCTATCTACTCTTACAAAAGAGGAACAAAGTTAGGAATACTTACCTTTGAAGATGAAATTTCCAAGCCTCAATCTCTCCCTTGGACAAGATGATTTATAAGAGGTTGTTTTGGTATGTAATAATGATATGGATAAATTAGCTCTAGGCTATATAGCCTATCAATGCATACAAGAGACTTCTCCATAAGATAAGGTCCATATTTCCAAAGAAAGTATAAAACCCTAAGAGATGATTCTCAAGTATAATGGTGGATAAGTATATGCATAACATATATTTATTATTTTTATCTTTTCTTCTTAATAAATGATGAAATGAGTGTGTATATATAGTTTAATCTAACCCTGATCCTTTTCAAAATTTTAGATGATAGGGTCAGCCCAATCGACTTTGTATCATTATTGACAAAATCAAATTAAGTCCTAGTATAGGTTGGCTAGGGGCTGACCTAGACTTTAAATTACTTTTGTCAATTATAATACAAGGTTGATGGGTTCAACAGTGTATCATAAACCATCAAAAAGGATTTTAGGCTAGGGAAGGGATAATAAAGGTAAAAAATGACTAGAAAAGGGTGAAAACTAGGAGGTAAAGTTTAGGAAAATTTTCTTATGAGATGGTTATGTAGGTATCAAAGTTTAGTATGGGTAAAACAATCCTTTAAAACACTAATGGTTTTCCCATTCCTTTCCTGGTGAACCCTTTAAGGTGTGCACTCAAAGAGATTGAGACTCGATGGGTTCCTACAAGAGATAAATCATTAGTAATTGATAAAGTTTGAAAATATTATGTGTATACATACTACAACTACATAATACTATAATAATCATATTATTATGATTAGCTACATACCAATAAAATACTTTTTTAATTTTATAACTTAATAGTTGGAATTTATACTAGTTTATATATTTTTTATAACTAATAGTTTAATGCCTTCTATAGTTATGACACAAATAATTTAAAAGACATAATAATCACTTTGAATATGTTTGATAATCCCATGTAATCCTATTAAGATATACTAAAACAATGATGAAAAATGGTTTCTCATGTTATGTTCATTGAAATAAATTGAAATCAAATGTTATACCCAATAAGTATAGAACAAGTTCTCCACAATTATAAGTACATAAATCATAATACTCCACTATATGTAATATAAACTAGTTTCTATATATTATAAAAGTTATAAAATAAATAATTTAACCATGGTTGGGTTCAACTCACTTATTGATATAAATTATAATATATAATAAAATCCATTCAAATAAATAGTTAAGGATAAATATTTTGAAATATGACACTCATATGAAACCCTCTAACTCAACCATGGGAGAAATCCTAAAAATCCTGCATTATAAGTTTATATAAATCCATTTTAAATGAAAATAATGGTCATAAACATAGGGTTTCTCACTACCATACAATATTCTCTATAATTTTTAGAGTTATGTCATCATATAGGATTTGAAAAACCTAATACCCAAGTACCAACCAAGTTTACAAACCCAAATTTTTTAAAAAGTAGAAATCTTAAAAATAATATCATTCATAATTAAAAATAGATTGCATAACTTTTATTAACCTTTTTAATATCTAATAAATTCATTTAAAAACTACAACAGGGAATTATTTGTATTATATTACTCATATCTCATATAGTTTTTCAAGTACTTACCTGGTAATGCTTTCCCAAATGTAGTTGTTAAAGGTAAACCATGTCTCAAGCTCTATTTTAAACACTTCATTATCCATTTGATTAATAAATTTATATGTATTTATATTTTTTCCCACATGATCCCTCATTTGAATAAGCCCAAAAGAGACTCCTCCATGAACTTCAGCATTTATGCCATTTATCTTTCATGTAGGCCTCCATAATGCCCCAAAAATAACTTGAATATTAGTTCAAAATGTTGGTCACATAAACCAAGTCTAGGTTTTCTATAATTTTTCCATACAACTATACTCAAAGCATTTTTGAATTATAAATTATCAAAATAAAATCTAATCATTCACTTTACCTTTATTCAACTCCTTACTATGTTTGTTTGTCCATGTAAGGCATCCAATTGAGGATTCCACTAAAAATGGCTTTCCTTTTTAAAAAAATTAAATCTCAAAATAAATTTTTAATCCCAATATGTTCCACCAACAAGGTTGGTGTTTAATAAACACTTGTAAAATAACATTAAGTTGTCAAAATACCTCTTAGAACCTTAGGAAATTATAAACACTTTCTATTTTAGGTGTGATTTTATGCTTGCAATTTTCTAAAGGAAAAGGTGTAGTTGTACCCATAAAATCTATGCCACTAATCATCAAACATGTCAAAGACATTTAAAATACATAATCAAAGACATAGGTTACCAAACTACCAAAATAGTAAATAGATTAATCAAATGTAAATGATATAAACATATACAAATTATACCATTTAGATTCCAAAAATGTATAGAAAATAGTGTTCACTCAATCAAACAAATGTTTCCACCAAACCACCACAAGATTAAAAAACCATTAACAATGATAAATGCATCCATCTAAGATACCAAATAAAACTAAATATTAATCTAAGAAAATAAAATACAAGCAATCAATTGTGTGTTTGTGGTTATTACCAACACGCTTTGATGTACTTATAAGAATTAAAATATATCACCCTCTCCTTTATGATGATATTCCTCTATGTTACTCAGTGAAGGTGAGAGATGTCCTACATCAACCTTAAGTAAAATATTGTAGTTATTATATTTAATAAACATTGTTGTTAAAAACATTAACAATACATGATTTACATACCACTACATTATCATTCTAAGATGTAAAAATATAAACTATAAATTTTTGTTCATTTTCTAATAAATTAAAGTACTAAATTTTTTTATAAAACATAAAACAATTTACTCCATGTAAATAAACATGGCATAATAACTCCATCTATCTATACATAAATATAATTATAACTAATACATAGTTAGTTGTTTGTTTAAAAATGGATATTGTTTGTTAAGGATAAGGAAGGATGTAACATATGTCTAAAAATGTAAATTGTTCAACAAAACATATAAATAAATTAAATCAGGAAATAAATTTTAAAATTCCTAAAGATCCTCCCAAGTGGCACTATCTTCAAAATATGGTTACCACTTCACTTTGCATTGAGACACTTCTCTATTATTCAAGTTGAGATTGTGTGTTTCAAGTATTCTATTTAGTTCTATTGTTATAATTCCTAGATCCATAACTTGTAATGTATTCCAATCAAGTACATGCAATGGATCAATCACATACTTCTTCAAATAAGACATTAAAAATATTATGAATCTATGATAAAACCAATGGTAAATCAAGTTTTTAAATGATATTATTAATCAATTATAGCACCTTGAAAGGTCCTACATATCTAGGTTATAATTTTTTTATTTGACAAATTTAATTGAGCTCTTATGTGGTTTAACACGTAGAAAAACTTGTCTCAAATTGAGAACTATATTTTTATTTTTTCAAATCCAAATAAATTTTATGTCTATCATTGGCTTCAAATATCCTTTTCCTAATTACTTTCATCTATTATTCCATTTAAAAAAACATATTAGGTCCAAAAACCACTCTATCTTCTAATCTATCCCTATTGATAGGTGTTCTGCATTTTCTACCATAAAGAGCTTCAAAAGGTGACATATTTATTGATAAATGGAATAATTTATTTTAATAAAATTCAAATAATGTAATTTATTCATCCTAATTTATTACATATCCATCTAATACACTCTCAAAATATACTTGAAAACTTTATTTACATTCTCAATTTCTCATTTGTTTTAAGATGATAGGTTGCACTAAAATTAATCTGAGTCCCCAAAGATGTGTTTAAAATTTTATAAAAACTAGAATTCATTCAAGGGTATTTATTTTGAGATTATTTTATCTTAAAAAATATGCAACCTATACATTTATTGCATAAACATCTTATCTAGAAATGATCCATCATCATTCAAATTACCTGGAATAAAATGTGCCACCTTGGTGAGTTTTTCAACTACCATAAAAATAATATCATGTTTATTCCTTGACATAGGTATCCATTATAAAAATTACATAATTATGACTTACCACTTCTATTATATAATATCATGTGGGTACAAAGACCCAATAAAATGAACATGCTCTGATTTCACTCACTAATATTCCAAACATCTAGATACACAATTACTTGCATCCTTCTTGATTCCCTTATAGAAAGATAATATTTTTAGTTATAATAATATATTTTTTAATCCTAAATGACCAAATTAAGGAGCATTATTCAAATCCTTACACACACAAATTCTCAAAATTTCCCTAACTAGCACATACATTATACCATTGAATTTTAGGAGCCCATCATTCTCAAAGTTAAATCCTTCATACCTATGGTCTTGAGGATTTTATGATATATCTCTCTTGACTTGATCATATAATTCATCTCAAAAAAAAAAATCAAAACTTTATCTCATAAGGTACTTTTGATTGTAGCCATTCATCTACAAACCTATTCTCTTTTCCCTTTATGTATTTGATATCAAACTCATAATTAGATAAAAACTATAACTAACATCTTTTCTAATCATTAATATTTGATTGTGTGAAGATATACTTGAATCTTATATTACCTATCTCTAGCTCAAATGGTTTACCCAATAAATAATGCCTCAAAACTTATAAGGCATGCACAATTATGACCAATTATAAATCATGTGTAATGTAATTAGCTTCATAAATATTTGATTTTATAGAATCATAAGCTAATATTAAGAATTTTTATTTTAATAATCCACCTAAACCATCCTTATAATCATCATTTACCATAATTAAATGGCCATTAGGATCTATAACTCACAACACTAGTGCTAAAGTAAGCCTCTCTTTTAGGGTCTCAAAGGCTTATTCACTCTTATCAGTCCACATAAAATATCATTTTTCCTATTTCAAAGACATGATGAGATTATCTATCATTAAAAAATTGGGTAAAATTTTTCTATAATACCCTTCTTAACCCATAAAACTATGCACCTCATGAATATTTTTAGGCACTAGAAAATCCAAAATGGCTCTTATCTTCATAGGATCCAATAATATCATCATGGCTGAAATAATGTCCTAAAAATTTAACCTTTCCTTAAAATAAATCACACGTTGATATTTTTCCATATAAATTATGCTTCTATAAGCATTGCAAAATGAGATACAAGTTCTCAACATGCTCTTCCTCACCTTTTTAATAAATCAAAATGTCATCTAGGAAGATGAGTAAAAATTAATCTAGATAATATCTAAACAAATTTTTCATGTTATTCATGAATGTTGTATGTACATTAATTATCCCAAAAGGAAGAGCTATAAAATCATATTGCCCATACCTTTTCATGAAAGTAGTCTTAGGAATATAATCCTCCTTGATTCTCAATTTATGGTATCTTATTCTGAGGTCAATCTTAGAAATGACAATTGCACCATGAATTTGATCAAATATATCATCAATTAGAGGTAAAAGATAATTTTAAATGATGGTTTCTATATGTAATGGGAAATGCAAAAGATTTATAAATCAATCCTAGCTTGGAGAAGATAGATCCTACTTACACTTTCAATTGGGGATACATTATATAATCAAGGTCATGACCAATATAGATATGCTATACCTATTCAAGGGGTCTATTACCACAATAATATCACTAGGGAGGTTTTAAAGTCCTCCAGTGAAGAAAAACTATGTAATAACCCTAGCTACATCATATGTTTTCATATTCACTAAACTAATAATAAGTAAATAAAAATATAATCTAGTGCTCACGAAAGCTTATGGCACAACATGGGGTTAATAAAGAATAAATGTAAACATTCATAAGATAATATTATTTAATCTATGTATAGGTAAAACCCTAATGCATGGAGAGAGTAATATATTCAAAAGCCATTACTTATACTACTTTTATCTACTAAAGAGAGGATTAAATTTAAGATACTTACCAAGAAGATGAACCCTTCAAGACTTAATCTCTCCCTTAGCCAAAGGTGCTTTGAAAGAGGTTGTTTTTCTTTGTAAGGATAACTAAGAAAGGCCAAATCATCCAAAAATTCTCCAAAAGACTAGATTCTTCTCTAAGTAGAAACCCTAAGCTAAGACTCCTCAAGTAGAATAGTGGAAGAGTATATTGTAAATAAATGAAAATGAATAATTAACTCTTGTTGTCTCTCTAAGAATGGTGAAATGGATGTGTTTATATATATATATATATATATATATATATATATGTATCTAAACCTAAACCCTTGTAAAAGTTTAGGCTCACAAGGTAGACCTAGTATTTAAATTGATAAAAAAAACTAACTAGATAATGAACTATGTTGGCCATGGTTGACTTAGTTCATAGTAAGGTTTTTTAAATAATAATACAAGGTAGATGTGGCTTACATAGTCATGTAAACTACCAAAAAGGGGTTTAGGTTAGGGAAAAGGATAATGAAGATGGTAAATGACTAGAGGAGGGTGAAAATAAGAGGAAAATCTTAGGGTAATGTTTTTAGGAGTTGTTTATATTAATAAAAAGTGTAAATAAGGTAAATAAATCCTTAAAATCACTAATGGTCTTCCCACCCCTTTCCTAGTGCACCCTATAGGGCATGCACTCAAAGAGATTGAGACTTGATGGGTTCTTAAAAGATAAAAATTATTAGTAATTGATAAAGTGTGAAAATATTATGTATATACATATGCCCCACTTGAAGCTCATCATGTGTCATGGAAGTGAAATAGGGGATGGTACTTTGATAAAAAAAACACAGTAACACACAGCGTTAAGGCTAAAAAAATTAGAATATTTTAAACCATAAAATAACTAAAATTAGATGACAAAAATGGAAATAACGAAAAAGTAAAATTTAGGTGTACTTTGACTTACATTTATAGCTAGATTATTGTCTACTGTGTTTGTAAAATTTATTATGGAAGTCATAAATATTGCTTTTGAAAAACCCAAGGATACAAAACTAAAGAGAAAATAATAACAAACATAGGAAAGCCAAGATAATTGGTGCTATGTGGATGAGATGTACTTTAAATTTTGGCAAGTCGATGTGACAAGTTATATGTTAGACCAAATGAGTGAGTCAAAATTTAGAGTGAATTGGGTAAATAAAATGCTAAGGCTGCTAAAGACTGAAAAACTCAAAGAAGTAGACCTTGAGCAAGAAAGAAAAACTCACCAAGTCAAACCAAGGATGCATGTCAAAAATGGATGGTAATAAAACATAAATGTGAAAGCAATAAAAATTCTTAATTAAACAAATATGGCAAATCAAAATGGTAAAACAACATTGATGAGTGAGTAGTAACAAGCCTTACTTAATCATCAATTAAAAAATATGCATAAAATGAAAAACAACATTGGTGAGTGAGAAATAACAAGCCAACCTTATTCAACAATGGAAAAAGTACATGAAAGTAAAAATAGACTCAAATATCCACAAAAAAGTTTAATACAATATATAAAAAATGGTAAAACAAAGAAAAGTATATCTAGAAATGTAGAGCCATGGTGTAAAAAAAACCCCATAGTTACTCAGGCATATTATTTTTCTCTAAACATAGATAAAATTGAAACAAAGTAGTGCTAACATGTTTTTAATATATGAATAAGAAGGAAGTATATAAGAATGAAAAAAATATTTATAAAAATAATTTTACCTATTAATAGGGGTAATATAATAGGTGGAGGAAAAAGTAAAGGAAAAAATAAGGTAGAATAACTCTTTATCGAAGTCAAGACACTAAAATTAGGTTTGTCAAAACAAGAAGACTTTCATCCTTAAAGAATTTGAAGAAATTTTCCTATCCAAACAAGTCTTAGGTCAACAAATGAAGTATGTACATCATCCCATGAAGGTATTATAAATGAAAATTAAAAAGGGCTTACCTTCTCACAATGTATTCCCTATTCTTCGAGACCCTTTATAGAGGCATTACTCTACTATGAAGATTGGGTACTTTTATGAGAATGTAGTTAGAACCATAGAGTTTATTGAATTCTCCTACTCCAATCTACTAGCTTATTGTACTCTAATGGACCTCAATTTTATTATGAGGCCAAGTGTGAATTTTGAGCTTAGATTGGAGATAATATATGTGCTTTAAATCACATATTTTGGTGTGATTTTAAATTTTGATATTTTTATGTTACCTTTTATAAATCATTTCCTCTTCTTTTAAATGATTTATCTTTTAAATTTTTTAACTTATTTTTCTATTCCTCTTCCATAAGAATTAAAAAGACCAAACTTGGGTGACAAAGATGACTTTTATTTGAATACTTGGGACTTGGTTGATAAGAGAGAACTCTGAGAGCATGGTGTCTAAGAGTCTAATAAATCTAGGTAAAATATAAGTTTTATATTAAATTTGACCTTGTTTTATCCAATGTGGGGTGAAAGGAAAGGAAATTAAGAGGAATGAAAATTAAAACAATTTAAATTACTCCAAATTGTAAAAAATATGAAAAAGGGCAAAAAAGGGATACAATGATAGTAACATATGATTCCTTATCATAAAAATGAGGGAAATGGAAGAAATCATGATAAAATAGATTTTTTGTGCATATTTTATCTATCAAAATAAGGAAAATCTAAATCTCAGATCAAGGATCAAAAACTCAACCATTGTAAAACACATTCTATATAGGTAATGAAAAGATGGCAATTTTATGAGGAAGGGCAGGTCCTATCCATGGTCTTACACTTCAACTCATAAAAGAGAAACCCATGAGGGTGTACAAAGCATGTGAAAAATAAATGGGATAAGAAAAATATGGTGTTTTTTTAGGAAGGCTAGGTCATATCCATGGTCTTACACTAAAACTCACAAGAGATAAACCCAAGGGGTGCCAAAAAGTGTTGAAAAAGTATGAAAGCATAGAGAAGGAAATCATGAGGAATATTAGGTCCTATCTATGGTTTTACAATGCAATTCATGAGAAAAATGGAAACAAAAAAAAACCAAAAAGGAAGGACTAAGGTTTGTAAAAAATAAATAACTACTACAGAGGGTAAGACCCATGTAAGTATCTTGAAAAAAGTATTAGATAGATATCATATATAAAGCATGAAAATAAGGATGGATTAGGCAAAGTACTTATTAAGGAATTGCATATTGGTGGGTTGTTTAAAAATATGGCCTTCATTGGTTCGAAGGTGATAGGTACTTGGACCAAGAATATCTTTGATGAAATAAGGGGCCACCATTTTTGGGTGTATTTTCTTTTTTTCTCATGAGTGTAGTCTATTTTAAGGAAAAGATCACCAACATTAAATGTGAAAACTTTAAGTAATTTATTATGTTATTTGAAAATACGGACATTGTATTGGTGATTGTGTTGCAAAGCAAAAAGATGTTACTCATCAAGGAGGTCAAGAGCATAAAGGAGAGCTTCAAGTAATTCTTCATCAGGCCTGATACCATGAAGAGATATACAAAGAGAGGGAATCTCAACTTCTAATGGAAGGACTAATTTAGAACCATAGACTAGAGAGAATGGCATTACCCTAGTGGCAGTGTGTATACTAGTGTGATAGGCCTAAATATTAGGATAGAGATGAAGGTTCCAATCCATGCAAGGTTCATGAATTATCTTTTGGATAATTTTATTTATGGCCTCAATTTTGCCATTACATTATGGATGATAGGGTGTGGAGAATTTATGATTGATTTTAAATTTAGCATAGAGTTGTTTGACATCTTTATTTTTGAAATTACCACCATTATCTTAAATAATAGTATGAGGGACACCAAAGTGTAAAATGATTTGATTAAGGATGAATTTATATATGTTGGTACTAGTGACTTTAACAAGGGGCATAGCCTTAACCCATTTGGTAAAACATTTTATGGTTGTGGTTATAAATACATGCCTATATTGAGATTGAGGTAATCTACCTATGAGATATAATCCCCATTTGGATAATGGTTAGGGAGATTTTATATTTTGAAGCTCAACTAGAGGTGAATGAATTAAGTCATCATTAAGATGGAAATATTTACACTTTTTACCAAATTTTATGGAATCCTTTTCAAGAGTGGGTGAAAATTATCCCATATGTAATCATTTATCAGTTGTAGTATGTCCACTACAGTGGCAACTAAAAATTACCCCATGTACTTGTTTGAAAAGAGGAGGAACCTCATCTTTCATAACACAGTGGAGTAAGGTACCTTTATCATTTTTATAATATAAGATATTAATTGTTAAATACATACTTAGCATATTATTTGTGAATGTGAGTCATTTTATAGGAATTGAGGTTGGGAGGATAAGTTTGGTGTTCCAAAAATTGAATGATGTCTTTGTACCACATGCTTTATCAAATGGTGACAGCTTCAATGTGGTAGATAAGTGAATATTTTGGTTGATTATAAGATTAAGATTTTCTTATTTAGATAAGAAAATTAGGATCAATAAGAATATGGTGTGAATGAAAAAGAGATGCTAAAGATTCAAGGGAATCAATGATAGAATTTTGATCTCAAGGGATAGGCTCAATGGTGAAAAAAATGAAATATTTGGTGAGTAGTTGAAACTTGATTATAAGAAATAAAAGTATCACTTTTTTCATTGGTAATAACCATTAACTTGGTATAAAATGAGTTGGGAATCACCTAAATCATGTAGGTATTGGATATCTTAATCAAGGGAAACTCTCATGCCTAAGATTAAATATTCATAATTTTCCATGTTGTTAGTGACATCGAATGTGAGGTGAAAAACTAATGGATGATTTTAACAAGAGGGATCATAAGAATACAACCTACCCCAGATCTTTGAAAGCATTTCACACCATTAAAATGAAAGGTCCAAGTATCTTCATGTAAATTGACATTAATTTTAGGAAGTTCTTCAATAACTAATTTTGATTTAGTAATATTTGGGAGGATAGTGGATTCATTGAGATTACTTGCTTCAATATCAACAATGAAGTTATGGAAGTATTCTTTAAGGGACATGTCTTGGTTGAGACATTCAATATAGAGAATAATATCATCAAGAAGACTATCTTGAAGGTGGTTAGTAGTAGGCACAAGAGCTACAACAAGTTGATCAGTGATGATTTATCCTTTAACAACTTTTTGAGTAATAGTTTAGAGATAAAATTCCATGAGAAGGACCATCCATTGTATATCTAGGAAGAAAGGATTTGGAAAATAAGTGATGAAAGGAATAATAATGGATGATAACATAATTGGTTTGATAAAGCATATAATTTTAAAGTTTTTAAGAAACAAAATATATGGTGAGGAAATCATGTTCAACTTTTGTATAACATTTTTCATAATCAATGAGGCTTTGGCTGATATAGTAGATGGAATATTCTCTTCCAGTATCATCTTTTTGGGCAAGCATTACCCCAACTAATATGGGTGTGGAAGAAGTATATAAGATCAAAGGTTGATCATTTAAAAGGGGATGAAGAGTAGGTGGGTGATGTAATGATATTTTTATATAATCAAATTTTTTTAGATAGGGATCCATCCACTGTAAAGCATAACCTTTCTTAAGAAGAGAATTGATAGAATAGATGCAGGAAGTCATTTCAGGGATGAATCATCTAATTGTCCCAAGTTTATGGAGGTAAGTGAAATTATCTAGAATGGAATGAGGGATGGGCATGTTGATGATAATGTTAATCTTGGAAAGGTAAACATTGATGATATAGAGAAAAACTAAGAATCTTAATAGTTTTCTAGATGTGACACTAAAAATAAATTTCTAAAGATTTAGTCCAACTTTGTATTTAAGAAGGCATTTAAAGATTATGTAAAAATCATAAAGATTAGTTTTGCAACATTTATATTTATAAATTAGTTCATCCACATAGGTTTCAACAATTTTGTGAATAAGATCATGAAAGATATGAGTCATTTCGCATTGATAGGTAGCTCTAGCATTTTTGAGGCCAAAGGGAATTTTAACAAAATAATAGGTACCCCATTGTGTGGTGAAAGTTGTATTATGTTGGTCTTTGAGGGCAATGTGAATTTTGTTATAGCTCGAGAAACCATCCATAAGAGACAACATTTCATAACCAATTATGGAATCGATAATGGAATCTATTGAAGGTAGAGGGAAACTATCCTTAGGAAAAGAAAGATTAATATTATGTAAATAAATGTAATTATGAATTACCATGGTGATTTTTTTATGAACATGGACTATATTAGAAACCCATTCATATTAGTCCATTGGTTTGATAAACTTAGTATCAGGAAGTTTGATAATTTATTTATGGCATAAGGTGGAAATTTGTGTGGTTTTTGGTGTAGACATTTCATATTAGGATAAGTGATGATATTGTGCACCATAATTCTATAGTTAATACCAAGATGTCCTCATAGGACCAAGCAAATATATCATGAAATCTATCAAAAAATAAGATAAATTTATCATGTTCAGTAGGTATGGGTTCTCAAGAAACTATAATTGGCTAAGGGCATGATGGAGTACCATATTCAATGAAATTAGTTTATTTGATAATAATAGAATTTCCATCTTAGAAGTGATATGGTGAATTTGTTAAAGAATAAATTGGATTAGATTTGGGGTCAATGCTATTGATGAAGTTGGTGAAATAGGAGGATTTGGTTTTGAAATTATTATTTTGTGATGTTATCAAGGAAGTTGAGGTTCTCAAGCATGAAATAATTCAATAATAGATTCATTACTAGATAAAGTGGGAAGAGGGACATAATACTTAACATATATTTCAAAATCAATAATTTTATTACCATGGTGATCATATTCATGATGTATATAATGGACATATGTGGCCTTAGCATCTAATTTAATCTCAAGAGTAGGAGTAGGTTGATCAGATGAGATTGGTGTATCATTAGTTTCTTTGATGGGAGAAGAAGTAGATGTAATGATGGGATCTATAGGTTGTATAGAATATGCAACAATTTCTAAAGGTTTGAAAGGTAGGATTTATTTGACCTAGGATTTATTTGACCACCTAAGGAGTATAAATAAGTGGAGAATTAATGGTAGGTTTATAACCTTTGAGAGATTATTCAAAATTCATAGAAATGGTGTGAACATCATAGTTGAAATCATGTATTTGAGCTAAAGTTTTCTAATAATGTTAAACATCCAACTCTTGAGATTAAGCTTGGTCTATGATGCAGTTATCATCATAGGTTGGAGAAATGGTACATGGTTGAGATTTAGGGAGAGTTTTAGAAGGTAAAATTCTAAGATCACTAAATTTTCATGGAGACATGATTAGAGGATCTTGGAATAATTTGAGCACTCCATAGTCATTACATGTGGAGGTGTCATCTGGGTAAGAAGGTTCTTGAGCATTAAATGGAGGGGGAATTTGTTATCTCATCAATGAGAGGAATAGTGTGAACATGAGGTAATAAAGAGGAAGGAAGCTACTCTGAGAGATAAGGAGGTAGCTTAGTAGTGTTACAAGTATGTTATAAATCATAAATTTTATCATCATCTAAATCAAAAATAGTGGCCTATAAATATATATTGATGTTGATGAATTATAATAAGGGAGAACTATTGATGGTAGGAATGTGATATTTAGATTTTGGATTAGGAAGTTGAATACTCTAAGGGTTCAGATCAACCTCATATAATATTTATTGTTAAGTAGGAATTTGATGCATTATCTACTCAAGAGGTGATGGTCCTAATTATATGACTCTAAGGGAAACCTAGGAGTATGTTATAAGATATGGGAAAATCAAGGATGATAAGTTTAGTTTGAATGGTCTTGGGTCTAATTGTTATGGGAAGCCAAATACAACCAAGTGGCTTTTGATTAGTTTTATCAAATCCATGATAGGTGATGTAGGTTTTCTTGAGATGATCCTTATTATATCGAAGTTATTGGATAAGACACACAGATGCCACATTAATACCGAACCCTTCACCAACTAAAACTTTACAAATAAGGGCGGTATTAATGGATATTTTAATGAATAGGGGCAGATCATCAAAATGAAAAAGGATAGCATCATTAATCATGTCCTCTTTAATAAATTCAATAGAATTATTAGAATAAGGACAAATAAATTCAATGGTATGTTGTTGGTAGGTTGAGGCTCAATAGAGGGTGGTTATTCATCTATAAAATATTGATGTTCAATTTCTTATAATTGCTACATTAGTAACTTGTGATGATAAGGAGAAGTATGAACTAACTTCATAGTGTAATATTATAAGTCATGGAGTTAAGTTCTTCAAGAAAGTTCCATTGGGATATAGAAGAAGAAAAAATGTGATGTTTAAAAGATAAGTTAGATTTTGAAGGAATGGAAGTGGTTGGGTTTTTAGAAGAAGGAGGTGGTTCCTCATGGGCTTTCAAAGCTAAATGAGTGGTTGTAGTATCTTTGAGAAGTTTTTCTTCTAAAGATGGTTTCTTAAGTTTTGTGATAAGATATTTGTGAGCTAGTTTTCGATGATAATTGACCTTAGCTATGTTAACATATTGAGAATTGTTGTAATATTGATCATAGTCAACATCAATAACATAAACATCCTTGGTATCTTGTTGATGATTATATGTGGGAAAAAAATTTGGTTGCTACAATAAATTTTGGGATCTTGTCATTTTTGAAAAGTGGTGTTGTATTCTTGATTATGGAATTGGATCATGGCTTTATGATTGAAGGAATCACCAAGAATGTAGGAGATAAAAAATTTAGTAATACATCAACGAGTTTCATGGGAATGACCAATGTCTGCATGGAACCAATAAAATTGATTAGGGTCATACCATTTAGGAGGATTATTATGATAAGTAAAGGGTTTAGAGGGTACTAATAATTGTTCCATTTGTTATACAGTTAATGGTATGTGATAAGATGGGGGATTATCAGTTTTGGTAACTCTTAGTTTGGTTTGAGGAGTATTTCTAGTGATGGAACTGGTAGAAGTTTGAAAATATCTACTAAGGAATTTGGTATTATGTTAAAATTGCTTCATGAGTAAGTTTTGATGTTTGTCTTGGTCAAGAGCTTCAATAAGAATTTAAAGAGCAAAATTTTGAACCTTATATTGAAGTAAAGGAACAAAATTAGTTATAAAGAGTTTGAATAAATTATCATCATTCATGTTATGGTTTGCCTTATGGGAAAGATATTTCCATCATTTGATAAAATCATGAGTTGATTTGGTGTGAAATTACTTAACACTGATGAAATTTCTAAGGTAATTTTTGGGAAGGTCGTTATGTTAAAACTCTTTAACTAGAGGATTGACTAAATCCTCAAGTTTCCAAATGGAATGTTGGGGAACTTGGTTGTTGTTAGAAATCCATATAGCACCCTGTTGAAGGTTGAGTTTTCATTACTTAGGATCTTCTTAGCACCTGGTCTAACATTGGAAATATCTAAGATGTGGAACACTTGCTCTCGGACTAGTCCTCTAGTTTTGATGAGGCTAGCTCCTCTGATGTATCACTTATGCTCTACTTACTGAAATACTATGATTTTTTTGGATGAAAAGGGTTAGAAGGATAACTAAAAGGGAAAAATATTATACTAATGGTGATACACTTATATTTCTAGTCCATCCGCTCAATTTGAGCTCCTAAAACATTGATAAGATAGAAAATAACTAAACCTACAACTCTAAATGACTCATATGCATTAGTATTTCATATAGAGGAATTATTATGTGATAAAATCATGAGGGAAATTATGTAATATTCTTGATTAAAGGTACTAACCATCTAATATAGCCACTATTATCTTAGTCAGATGACATCAAACACTATATATGACCTATATAAGATAGCATACTAGTAACTAGGTGAGATCATGACCTACCAAGGGAAAAAGTACTACCCAATGTACAAATAAACTAATATAAACACAATATACCATAATATATTAATATAAAAAATATTAATTTTTTTCATCTCAAAAGGTTATAAAGATCAGTCTTGGAAAAGTTATATCATGCCCAAGAGAAGGGTCTTGAAAAATAGCCTGAAAGCCTAAATATATACAAGTGAGAAGAGAATTATCCAAGATATTGGAGTATAAGAGATAATAAAGAGTCAAATAATTATAAACTCAAGTAAAAAATCAAATACAATAGTTAGCAAAAGTCCTTAATACTTATCCTTATGCATAATACCTTACATGATCTTTGCATGATCTCCTTTTTCATTGGAATGAGGTGGTGGGTCCCTTTACCTTGATTGAAACTTATATTACATGAAATATAAATCATATATTTATTTATTTATCCAATTTTAGTGATTTAAATTTGATTGAAAGTCTTCTCTTGCATGAAAACCATGGGATATGCATTGATTGCTAGTCAACTAGTCAACGTAAAGTGATTGGCCTTTAAGACAAGTTAACACCTCCTTGAGCCATTTCCTTTCATTAATTGGAACTAAATATCCATTTTAATATAATATATTAAGCATTATAATTCCACATGA
This sequence comes from Torreya grandis, assembly GCA_037957365.1. Lineage (NCBI taxonomy): Eukaryota > Viridiplantae > Streptophyta > Pinopsida > Cupressales > Taxaceae > Torreya > Torreya grandis. The sequence goes on from JARHVA010003647.1 coordinate 1,453,360, forward strand.
GCTCTTTTGATAGCCCCCAATACCAATTTCATCTTCAATTATTTGACCAATTAGGCCTAGTAGCCTATCTTATTATATTTTATGACCTTATAACCTGAATAAAAACCATGAAACATGAAAATAAAATTGGATTTATGATTTTAATAACTCCTGATATCATTAAATATCTCCTTTTGATGAATAAATACCTACAACTTGGTCAAATAGGCTGACTAGGCTAGTTTTTCCTTAATTTCCTGTAGAGTGGTTGTTTTGGATTAGCTAATAATAACACTTAAAAGTATTTTTTTGACTATATTATTATTTTATTATGAATAAAAATTATTATTATTCAATCTCCATGTATTATATTTTATATAAACTACCTTGTACCTCATTGCTTACACTTTTTTCTCTCAAAAACCTTTTTTATTCCATGATTTATACAATTCCATACAAAATAGTATAGTTATTGGGAAAATCTCTAATTTTAATTAATTTTTTAAGATTTTTTAGGTTGATTCATGAGGTTTTGATTTCAATAAAATTGACTTTTCTCAAAACTGGTCATTATGATGGTTTGGGAGGGTTTTAAAGGTAAACCTTCTTAATGATGGTTCATAAATTAAATTCCTCCAAACACTAACTAATTTTCATGAATTTTTAGTATAAATACCTCATAAAATTCCATAAAAATATTGTTTTCCCATGAAAAAGGTATGAAAATATGTCTATGTGAAGAAATTTGCCTGTAGGGTTTGCAAGCATTCTGAACATGCTTATGCTCTTAACGATTGTTTATAAAGTATATAAACTAAAAAAAATAAATTGTTAATTAATTATAACTAATTATTTTCCCTCAAATTATTCTAAGATCATTTATCTAAACTCTTTATGTGGTGAAAGATACGATCACTTGATCAGGTAGCTCGAATGGGTGTCTTAGCCTATAGAATTCGAATATGCTCTTTAGAATGAAAATAAATATTCCACTGATTATAAATAATTTAAAAAATCATAATATCACCTTTAAAATATCATCATATCATTTACAAAGTGTCATTTTTCTTAGAGGGTCTGAAAATACCTTTTGGTGTTATAGTCTTGTTTGCTTGTTTTAGCCCTCAAGGGCATGGTTTGATTTTAAAATTGAGTATTATCAAATACAAAAATGTGTATGGACATTTTTAAAAACTTTATAATTATTTTTAAAAACTTTATTAATATTTAGACCCTTTTATATAACATAAACCTCTCCAATAAGTATGCTTGCACCAAAAGTAATAGTCAAAGGACATGTTGATGACTGTGTTCAAATAGTTAGGTTATCCACCTTTTAAATTATATTTATTAGTACATGGGATGATTTTTAATTTCATAAATATTATGTGTAACAATTTTAAATTCTTTATTCCACCTATAGATTCCAAAAAACCTCAAAATTCTCTCTAAATGGCCTTTTAGGCATTGATTGTGTGCTTGTCATGTTAGGTATGATTATGTTTATATGTTTTACCACCTTGGATTATAATATAATATGATTAAAATTATTTATAAAATAATTTTCCCTTTCAATGGTTTCATTCTAAATTTGATAATTTTCAACCTATGTTACCTCTTTCAACATCCAATCTTCTTAAAAAACATATTTGTTTGTACCAATAGTATTGCAGGTGTGTGTTTTTGAGGTGAATAAGTGTCTAGTGACATCTCATCATGACTTAAATTTTAATATACCCCTTCAACCACTTTAAACCCTTGAATATCATTTTATTTCTTGATATATGGTCTTTAAATTTGTACTTAAGGCATATGATTGCATTTTTTCACTATATATGGTTGTAGGTGCATGTGTATTGACCTTAAGTGTATCATATTAGTAGTTTGAGCCCATAATTATGTATTTAATTAATATAATCCACCATATTTAAAAATATTATTAAACTTCAAAAATCCTTTATAGACCATTATCCCTCAATTTTCATGAATTATCTTAAAGGTACGATTGTATTCCTATATAACTATAGGTGTAGGTTTATAAGGTGAAAGACTGAGTCCTTGAGTGTTTTTAATCCCTCACTTTATTATCCTTTGATCTATTCCACATAAATATAAACACTTTACTCCTTCATAGTATTCAATACTCCATACTTGAAAACAAAACCTCTCCCTCTCTTAAACTTGATTGTGTATGACTTTTTCGTGCTTGTACAGACTAAGTACAAGTATCAAACTTTGAGGAAGTAAAAGGTGAATATTATGATATTTTATTTATTTTAAAATAGCATCCATAGGTTTAAAAACTCTCTTGAATCTAAAAACCCTCTCTCAAATTTCTAAACCTACCTTATTGTCAACTCCTTGGTTATTGATTGTGTATCCATGAAAGATGACTATACTTTTATCTTTCTTTGAGTATCTTAACCCATATATCAACCTGGTGATATATGATAATATGGTATTGGAGTATATCTTGGTGCCAAAGGAGTTAAATTATCTATTATAAACCCATTTATTTCCATTAAGGTTTTAGGATTATCATTTGAAGATTTTTACTAATCTCATTAAGAATTATTGTATCATGTTCTTAAGCTAGCTATAGGTCTTAAATTTACCTATTGAGATATTGAGAAACCCACATGTGTCCTTCCTGAGGTTTGTCTAAAGGTTAACAATATTCATGCTTATATATGGTCCAAATAGCCTCCACAAGCCTAAAATCATCCTTAATACCTATTATGTTATATGTTTGTTGTAGGATATTTTTTATGTCGTACCAAGCCTATAAATGAGTGTCTTGAGTGATACTTGGTAGCTTGAGGATAGTTTATGATAAGGAATGAAACCATGATATGAACAAGAACCATTAAATAATATGTTCAAGTGATTATTTCATCCTCCAAAATCTATGTTTTTTCTCAAATTGAAGATGATTATGTTATGATTGTACCCTTGTATGAACAAAGATTGGAAATTAACCATAAAGAAGGCTCAAAACATAAATTGACCATTACCCTTACCATATCTTTCTTGATGTGACCATCTGTGCATATTCCACTAATAATACACCTTCCTAATATGTTTTTGCTTATGTTTTTGATGATAATCATGATTGTGTTGTGCTCTTACTATAGGTCAACTTCTCTTAGATGGAGCTTGATGATTTGTGGTTTGCATACCTCCTTATTTGAGTAACCATAACCATGATATAATTTTATGTGTTTTGAATTATAATTGTGATGGATTCAAGGTAAGGATATGGATGGAAGGGGTGATTACATGAATGGAGGATGAAGAAACATAAATTAAGGTGGAAAAGAATCCAAACCACAATGTAAAGGCAATGTATGATAGTGAGGATGAAGATGAGTGAGAAAGAGTGACATAAGGACCATAGGAGTATACCAAGACCAAGTTTAAGATCCATAAGAAATCATGATCATATCATTGATCTGATGTATCATTTTTGAGGACATAGGAGGAGTACAAGAAGGTAAATTTGAAACCTAAGACTATGTTATAAGTTCCTTAAAATATGCTAAGAAACCTTAGTTTTTGATAAACAAGGACTTCTTAAGAATTCTTGAGAGAAAATGAGTGGTTTTTGCTATGAATATTGAATAAATTTTGATATCTTTTCATGGAAAACATAGTAACATGAAGGATATCCATGCCATGGAGGAAAATAACAAATCTTGAAACCCTTCTCTCTCTCCTAAACCTTACATTCAAAATGACTTATGTAATAACATTTCTTTGGGCATCAATTTTTCATGGAGATAAGTTGAGGAATAATAACATTTCTTTGGGCATCTCTAAGAGGTGGAGGAATAAAATTTGGATTGGTTTGAGGATTAAAAATCAGAGGTTGATTAGACATATTGATAAAATTAAGTTATAATTACATCATTGGAGAGGTGTTAGAAGTTTCCATTATGTTCATTTTTTATTCCTTGGGCATCATTGGGCATCTCTAATGTTATTCCTCAACTTATTCCTCAAATTTTTTATATGACTTATGTAATAATTTGATTCATATCAATTTGTAGGTTGGTGTTTGTAGGAGAATTCCCCAAATTGGTGTTAGGGGGAGGGTTATTAGAAGGTGGATTACTAGTGGGATTATTGGATAGACTTGTGTCAATTATACCCACATTATTTTGAAAATCTTGAAGATGAGAATTATCTTAATAGATATAAAAAGGATTGGATCCACCTAATTTGTTTTGAGGTGTGATTTGAATCATCTTACAATCCATAGATGGAGGGGAAGAAGTGTTCTAAGAGTGAGGGTTCTCTTGGGAGGTAAAGATAAGGAGAAAGGAATGCCCCATATAGTGTTTAAATGGATTTAAGTTATCTAAGAAGATTATAATAGGGGAATTCATGATGTTTTGAGGAAATGAATAGAATTCCAAGGAATGGGAAAAAAAGAACTAATTCATCTAGATAAGAGAGAAAAAATCAAATGCAAGGTTGACTAGGGTGATTATATATTGCTAAAAAGGGAGCTAGGAAGAGTACAAAGTCGATTGGGTTGACTTAGTACTATTAGATAAAAGGAAAATAAGGATACAAAGTTGACCAAGTCAATTTATTACTATAACCTAATTAATGGAAAAGATTATAGGGTTGACTAGGTCAAATTAGTACTATAGATAGGGGAAAATATAGTCTGAAAAGGATACAGAGTCAACCAAGTCAACTTAATATTATAACTTGACTAACTTGACTAACAGATAATATTACAAGATCGACTAGGTTGACTTTGTATTGTTGGCAAGGAAAAATATAGTTTGTATGAGATTATGTCGAATATAATGATAGTGTGCTAAAATAGGGAAAGTTTTTGCCATGTAATTTTAACTAAGATATGGAAGCAAACACATAAATAATTAGATCAATGAGAATGATCCAATTAGAGCACACAACATAAAACCTTGAACCAATGCTAGCCAATGCAAGTTTTTACAATATAGCACACAATGATCAAAGAATAAAATATCAACTAAAAATTAAATTCTAACTACGTGGTCATCCTAAGTTTTGTTAGATTATTATAAAGTGTTATTTTAAGTGTGATAGGGAAGTTGGATGAAAATATGGAACTTTAAAGCAATCTATGGATGGTTTTAGGTTGTTTAGGCTGAAAGGGATCTATGTTGGAAATGTTATTGGCTTGGTATTAGGGCATAACCCTTCACTTCACAATCCTAAATATATAAGGATGTTGGGTTCTTTGCTAGCATATATCATTAACCACATATTTATACTTGGCCAAAAAAACAAGTTAACTTCCCCCTTAGTGATGAATTCCAAGTAGGTAGGCCTTGGGAAGTCAAATGTTAAATGTGTTTTGAGTATTGTGTGATTTGGTAGTGTGTTTAAAAAGATAAAAATAGTGAAACTAAATAGTAATTTAAAAATTCACCTAATTAGACTATGTGAGCTAATCTAAGCATGAAAACAAATGAAAATGAAAGTGTGAATTAATTACTAGAAAATAGTTTTTAATTCCCAAATTAAGAATGGTATAGAGTTGGTTCAAACACTATATTTAAACAATACATAATAGAGTTGATTAGGTCACTACTATTCTATATAAGCTAGAGTCTTTAAGAACTATGTTGACTAGGTTGACTTAGTATTTTAGATAGAAGACAACCTACAAAACTAAGTCAACCTATCGACATAGTTTGATGTAGGATTATAGTTTTGAAGACTAAAAACTTGCATAAGATATAATTTTAATGAAGTAATGAATTGATAGAGAGAGAAAGATAGGAACCTTGGTGGGTAGGAAGATGATTAATATTATAATTTTTTGGCTAAAATGCTTTCAATACTACTTGTAAGTTATACAAATGAAGTTGACTAGTTTGACGTAGTTCTACGAAACCATGTTTGTTGAAGCCTGATAAGAAGACTAAGATGACCTATTCAACCTAGTTTGTTATTCTAGATGTTGATTGGAATACTAAGTCAACTTGTTTAGCTTAGTTTTTTATCTATATGTTGACAAAAGACTAAGTTGACTTGTTCAACTTAGTTTACTATTTTAGATACTCATTAGAATACTATGTTGACCTATTTGACTTAGTTTGTTATCTGAGATTGAAGAAAAGTACTATGTCAACCTATCTGATCTAGTAACTTGTATCTAATGAATATTTGTACAAAAATAATAGAGTCATTTTTATATGACTGTGTGTTAAACCTGCACATAATAGATAGAACTATATCATGTTGGTTGACATAGTATCATCAAGATAGAAAAATAATAACATGATATAAATGAAAGTGTAGTAAAAACCTACAAGGTTTAGATTCATGTTAGGCTCACTAGAATTTATGCAATGAGAAATTCAATAGATCTACAAATCAATCCTAACTCAGAGAAGATATATCCTACTTACACTTTTGGTTAAGGATGCATAATATAATTAGGGTCATGACCAATATGGATCCACTAGACCTAGCTAAGGGGTCTCTTACCATAGTATTATAACTAGGGACAGTTCCAAGGCCTCGAATCAAATAAAACTATGAAATAACCCTAATTAGGTCCTATATCATATTCACTAAACTAATAACAAGTAAATTAAAATCTAATCTACTACTCACCAGATCTTGTGGCACAACATGGGGTTAGTAAAAAATAAATGTAAACATGAATAAGAGAATCCTATTTAATCTATGTATAGCTAAAAAACTAATGCATTGAGAGAGAATTATATTCAAAATCCATTACTTATGATACTTCTATCTACTAAATAGAGGATCAAAGTTAGAGATACTTACCTAAAAAATGAACCCATCGAGGCTCAATCTCTCCCTTGACCAAAGTTGCTTTACAAGATGTTGTTTTATTTTGTAAAGATCACTAAGAAATTCCAAAGCATCCAATACTTCTCTAGAAGACTAGATTCTTCTCTATGTAGAAACCTTAAGCTAAGAGTCCTCAAGTAGAATGGTGGAAGAAAAAATTGTAACTAATCACAAATGAATAATTAACTCTTGTTGTCTCTCTAAGAATGGTGAAATAGATGTGTTTATATAGGTGAATATAACCCTAAAACCTTCCAAAAGTTTAGTGCAACAAGGTCAACCTAGTCGACCTAGTATTGAAATTGACAAAAAATCTAACTAGATAATGAACTATGTCAGCCACAGTTGACTTAGTTCTTAGTAAGCTTTTGTAATTAACAATACAAGGTCAATATGGTTGGCATAGTCATGTAAATTTTTAATAAGGGGTTTAGGTTAGGGAAAGGGATAACTAAGATGGTAAATGACTAGATGAGGGTGTAAAATAGGAGGAAAATCTTAGGGAAATATTTTTAGGAGCTAGTTGAATTGATAACAAGTGAAAATAAGGGATAATAATCTTGCAAAGCATTAATGTTCTACCCACCACTTTCTTGATGCATCCCTTAGGGTGTTCACTTAGAGAGATTGAGACTCGATGGGTTTATTCAAGAAATAAAGCATCGGTAATTGATAAAGTGTGAAAATATTATGTGTATATAGTTTCCTTATTCAACATCATGTATTATATGCATAGGTGAATATTTCCATCTTTATTTTTAAAAAACACCATTAGTGCACCCCATGGTTAAACATTTAGTTAAATTAAACCCTTGGATAATATCTCAAGTAATTTAGATCTCAATTATACTAAATTTGTTGATGCCATAATGTATGGAGCCTTGGATTAAGGCCTATATCCTAAAATGATATTAATTATGAAGTTGAATTATCTTTTTGGAGGCGATCCATGCAAATATCTTGGAAATACATCCCAAAATTATTTCAAAAATGGATAATCTACTAAGGTAAGATTTTTATGATCTTAAAAATAATTTATCTCAACTAAAAACACCCATCATCCTTTCCTTTGATCTTTAGTTATATAAATAGCTAAAAAAATCTTAATTTTAACTCTTCCTTCTCACCTTGGATTTTGGTTTGATTTCACAAATCATCCAAGTGTTTGTCCTTCTTTTTGAACTAGTTAATCATTACCTTGTGATTCCAAATCAAATTCACTCTTAATATCACATCATATGACCCTAATAGAGCTACAAAAACGTCTACTATGGTGGTGAAATTAGGTAATTCTACTTCTACTTCTATGAGGCAATTATCTAATTTAACCCTATATTGATTATCATATTACATAGTCCATGTATTTTCCATATGTCCAACTTTCCTAGGTAGTTTATTTAGAATACTAGGTAAAATGAAAAAATTAGTGAGTCCAATATCTATCAAAACTAAAATAGAATGTATAAATAAAGTAATTTAAACCTCAATTTGAGAGTCTTGAATATTAATTTGATGATTGTCAATAGATGCATGAATCCATTATTGAAAGGTTCTATTGTGTGGATGATATTGAAGGATTCTCTAATTTTCTATATGTCTTCCACTAAGGACATTATTTATCATAGTTATCTCCTTTATAATTGACACATATACTAGGAGGTTCCTTCCTCTTAGTTTATTTACCTCTTTTATTTCCTTCCTTGAAGCCATTAAGTAGTTTATTTTTCCCTGAAGCATTATTAAACATAAAATTATTATTATTGAATCTATTTTTAGAATTCTCTTTGTGCTTCCAATTTTGTTGTTTGAAATAAATTTTTAGACTATTGAACTTCTTTTAATACTTATCTCTGACTTCTGTAAGAGATTTGAGCTTCTTCTCCTATTTTAAGGCCTTTTAAAAAACCTAATCCATGTTATTTACTCCATTCACATCCAATTTATACCCAATATATTGCCTTAGACCCATGATGGAATTTTTGATCTAGAAATTTTCATATTTATAGTACTAGGGAACATACTTAAAGCGTTTAGTAAATTATTCCTAGTATTTTATAATTGATAAATATCCCTACTTAAAATTCTATAAATCTATGAATTTTTGGTCAAAATAGAGTTGTGGTAATTATGTAGCCTTATAAAATGTTACAAATTATTCCTAAGTAGTGGTGGTGGTGGATTCAAGACCCATATCTAGCTTATTATTATCCCACTAGCTTGTTGTCTCAACATCTAACTGATACACTCCTCATATTACTTTAGTCACATCAGATTAATTTTAAAAATTTAAGTAATTTTTGATTTCAGTGAGTCAACCTTCATCTCCCTCTCCCAAAATTGTGTTGATGCCTCTCTATGTATTAGAGGTGCTCTTAATGTTGAAGAACACTTCTCATTTTAGAATTCTAGGAATGCATGGCATGAGTAGTAGGATTTGGTAATTTACTTACCTATGGTGAAATAGAGGCAAAGAAAATTGATTGTTCCACAAATTTATGTTGATTGGCGATTGGGAGCCACCATGGTCCTTACGACTTTCAATGTATCTATGATAATAAAATTGAATTATGATCAAATTTCTAAGCTAAAAGCTAATTTATATAAATATTTACAATGGGATATAAACTAGAGTGATTTGGTTAAAAAAAGGGAAAAAGGTAGGGTAGGGTAGAAAGAGAATATGTGATTGTTGATACTTGACTCAAACATCATGATAAAGTTTCAATTACAATTGAACATTCATTTAACCAATATATAATGTAAAATAACATAAGCTTAGATTTTAGTATACACCAAGCAAACTTTTGAGGATAATATGAAATCATACAAGTAAGAACTAGATTTACTTTAAAGGTTCATTACCATGTTCAAATAGCATTATCACATCTAAATACAAAACAAATGAGAAATCAAATTCAATATCCTTCAACTAATCTAGCATAAGTACAAATTAGCAACCCTATAATAAACATGCAAATTTAGAATTCATGAAAACTATTCAAATTTATGATTTATAATCAACAATTGAGAGAAAATCCACATTAATAATTGACACAACAAATTTGGAAAATCTTTCTAGAATTCCTTGATTGTATTAATTGCTCAAAGTATATGAATTTTGCATAAAATTATCTCTATTTACAAAATGGTAATACTGCCTTTTATAGAAGGACCAAATAGTATACTCATTAGTTACAAGATACAAATATACAAAAGATAAGGATAGTTATCATTTTTTGACAAGGTTCTAGAATACATTTTCTTTTATAAACTAGACTAACCTAGAGGCAAATACACTAGCATATGCTTTTGTTACAAAGTTCTTACAAAATAAAATATCATTCAACTAAATTATTGGTGGGCCATGTGCTATATAACTCAGTTATTTCTACTAGAGGATGTTCATGGCCCTTTGGTGATACTCATTGACTAACTCCAAACCCACAACTAATTTTAGGAGACACTCCTTCTCCTTATCAGCTAGCTCATTTAATTCACTATCATTTCTATCCATGGATTTTTTTATGCTCTTAGCCTCAATTATTATTTCACCTACATTAAATATCATGTACATTATCTTTCTATTGTCTACCTTAGACTATCTTTGACTTTTACTTCTTATTTATGGAGTCACCAAAGGACCCTTGTGTTTAAATTCATCATCCCTATTAATGTCTAGGACAGTAGGCTATGCAAGGTCTTTGAGCATTATCCTAAGGAGTTTTTCAATCCTTTTTATTAGCTCCTCATCATCCTTTAGGAGTCTCTCTAGATCTTGGGACCATGCACTTAAACCTTAGACCTTGTCAACAACAATTACTAGAATTACATTCAAATGTCCCAAACTTATTGTTTTGAATACAAGAATCTTCCTTTTAACTTATATGTTGATTAAAACTATTATTTGATCATTTGATGCTTGACATTAGGTTATTAGACCCTTATCCACTATTATTTTGTGCCAATGCACTTTTCCTTAGCTTCATTATTTTTAATGCATCAAACATGTCATAAAAGGATTCATCATTGTCTCAAGCACTAATAAGATAGTTTGTGTCTCCAAATTATCCTTTTCCTTATATAAATTATATATTATTTTTTGCATACTTCTAATGCCTACTCTGACCTAAGTTAAATGAGCCTTAGTTAAGATTTCAATGTCCTCTTCATGGATGAGGAGTTCACTAGGTGTTGTCCCCTAATTAGAGTTAAGCCTATAAATGGCTCAACTTTTTGAAATATGAACTCTTCAATCCCCACCATGGAATTTCTAGTTGCCACTCTCTCTATTCAAATTATCTCTAGATTGAATTACATATTAGTAGTTAGTTTAGTTTAATTTAGAGGTTTAGGAGCCTCCATCTGGGTGTTGGTTGAATATCCAAGACTCTCCATTTGCTTACTATCTAACCCTATAGTATCCACTATTCTTCTCTCTTCTTCATCATTCATCAAATCCCTTATCCATTGATTAATATCATCATATACATCAATATTAATAGTTTGGATCAAGACCATGAGTGGGAATAGGAGGGGATCTTTTTCATTTTCCTATAGATGAACCAATTAGGGATGATTGGTCCATGAATAGGTTACTCCTCACTGAATAAGTTAATTTCACTCATAGGGTGAGTGAGAGCCAACTCAGGTTTATTTTTCCCAATTGAGACTATTGCCAATTCTACCTTTCTCTTCTTTAATGGTTTCATTGGAACTAGATCTAAGGAAGGATCTTTCCCTTTTTCTTTCTCAACCTCCTTTATTTTGGCTTGTGATTCTTTAACATGCTTCTCTTCTTCATCGAATCCATATGTCTTAGCTAAGACCTTGAGGGAATCCTCAACTATCTCATCAAGCTCCAAGGAAATCATGTCTAGGAATTCAATGGGGGATGTTGGTCTTTGAGGTAGGGCTGATGATGATGGGCCCTCACCAGGTCTCTCTTCTAATTTTTTCTTCTTAGGACCTTGTGCAATCTATTCTTGGAGTAGTGGCACTTCTACTTGTGGTTAATCTTAAGGGGGTCTTAAAATTCCAAGCAACAAATGGTACTATAGGGGCCCCATTTTCCATATATCTCTAGGGGGATTTTGATCACTACCTAATCTATGCTCAAGTCTAATGTTATGTCCCTTAATCCTAGCTAATATCTCTTCAAAAAAAATTTATTTGATGTATAAGGTGTCATGAACAATGAGATGGTGCTCATATATTGTCTTAGGAAATTAATTAGATTTCAAATGTGTAAAGAACATACCCCTAGGGTCCCACTACTTTAGTTCATCTAGATAAATTTTGAAGGAGCCTCTATGTCTAGAAATTGTTTCCACATGTTTCCAATCTTATAAAATAGTTCTACTAATTATCAAAGGAAAGGGATGGAGGAGGCCATTCTTTTTATCCTTTCATACTCCATCAATGCCATGAAGAAGTTGATACACAATTTCCTACTCTACTAGTTTGGTGGGAACATAGATAGGCAACTTGTAAGATTAAATCAAAATACCTTCAATTCTGATCATAATACAATCTAGATATAACTAGATGTCTTCCATTAGCTCTACATATTTATTTATTAGAGGTCTAATATTGGGTATGGGAATCCCTAAAATAGATTCTACTAAAGAAGGATAAACACAATCACAAATGAACTACATGTTGTGTCTATATTTGAAAATGTGTAGTTTTGAATAATGGTGGGAGACTATAAATCTGCCCTTAGGTGACCAATGTTTAATATAAGGGATATTGGTGGAGGCTAGCAAATCATCCAATAGATAAGACATCATGAAGAATTTTTTATCAATTTTATTCTTAATGGTTGTGAATTATCATTCTAGATGGATGTTGATCATCTATCTAATTGGAGGAGTGAGCTCTTTCTCTACCATAAAATAGACATAAGATGCCCAACTCTTATTAACATATGTGGTGGATGATGCCCCAAATATTCTATTTAATAGAGTCATAATTAACCTATTCCCCTCTCTAAATTGGTTAATTTGGATTCTTCCTATAGGGTCTCAGATCACATGGTTCCTTTGGAGCAAACATGGCCTAAGGATGGTGTCTAAATCATTCTTGCCAGTCCATTATTTGATGGTAGATAAATTCACCTAGGGTTTTCCTAGTTTGTAATATCCTTTGAAATTCAATGGGGAAATGTATGCAATTCTCCTAGATATTCTTTAATTTATTATCTAACCTTGTTCAATTCTACAATCTTTAAAAATGGGAGAAAAGATGTCAATACAATAGAATACCTTGGGTTTAGTAGCAGAAAGGTAGAGACTGGCCATTTAGACTATGACCAAGTCATAATATGTTATACCCTTAACCATTGGTGTGTCTAGGGATATATATTGCTAGCTTGTCACTTACATACCTCTTTTATTTACTTGTTACATTTATCTATGTTCTTAGATAGGTCAGCCTATGGAATAACCCTAGCTAAGTAGACTATATATAGGAGGTAGAGGTTAGTATTTAAGAATGATGTGAAGTATTCTACTATTAGTGTATTATTATGGAATTTCCCCCCTCAAAGTGGCTTTGATATATTATCCAATATTTTGTTCTATTATCAATTATCATTGTGTAATCTCTCATATTTTCTTGTTTAGCACAATATAAAATCATTCTATGTGAATATCTAAGTAATTTCATTACAAGTGGTGTCAGAGCTTTGATTTGGGTAAGTTTCCTGTAGTGTTTTTTTTATATTTCATGAGGTGTGGGTTCTAGGAGTAGTGAAAGTGAAAAATCATAACTTACAATCTGGGAAGAATTATTTTTTTAAGTTAGCACAATATTGCTCAAAACACTTTTTTGAAAAAAAATTTAAAAAAAGTTTGGAAATTATTTTCCCCTTGCACACTTTTAGTCATTGGATTCATCTCAATGCGATGATCGCAATGGTGTATTTTTTCAATACACTTTTTAGTAACAAAAATTTTACTCTAGTACGGAAACGTAGTCATTAGATTCATCTTGATAAGTTGATTTCAATGGTACCATTTCTTGGTACACTTTTTTTGCGGGTCAAAACCCTCCTAGGGTTTGTTTATGGCAGGTCCTTCAACTTAGGGAAGAAAAGGGGGGCATCAAAAACTCCTAATACTCCTATCGATGACATGGAATCTATAACTTCATATTCAATGATTTCTTAGCTTCAAGAGGACATAAAAAAATTGGTGAGGCATGATGACTTTGTTGTAATCCAAGTTGATGTTTCAGGGATGTGCAGAGAGATTAATGGAGTTCATAGTGAATTGAATCATATCACTATGTAATTGGCTGCCCTCACATCTTTATTTTAGCCTAACAACCCTTCACTTTAGCATTCAAATCCTCCTCTCAAAAACTCCTATATTGGTATGAAATCGATGTTGCCAAAAGTAGACATGCATATGTTCAATGGTAAGGATCCTCTCACTTAGATTAACTAAATTGAGAGTTTATTTGAGTTACATCAAACCCCTAGTTCTCAGAGGATGATGGTGGCATCCTTGTATATGGAACCTAAGCAATTCATTTGGTATCACTGGTTATGTGCTCAAAAGAAAAATAATGGTGATCCTATTACATGGACTATTTTTACTAAAGAGTTGATAACTCATTATCAAAATAATGTCTTTGAGAACTATTTCAGCCAATTAGCCAACCTACAACAAACAGAACTTGTGAAGGATTATATTCATCAATTTTAAAATCTCTCTTTATGGGTGGAAAATATCACTGAGATAAATTTGATAGATCTATCTTTGGGTGGACTCAAAGATAGCATCCAATACAAAGTTTGAATGTTTAGCCCATAGTTTGTATCAAAATCTATCCTTAAGGCATGCCTGATAAAAGAAAAAGAGATGGTCAAAAGGAAAACTTTCACTACTAGTTATGATCATAACTTTACAACACCATCATTTCCACAACCCACCAGATTAACACAATGACAAATTGAGGAGAAGCAATCCAAAGGGTTTTGTTATGGTTGTGACAAAAAAATGGAGCAAATACCATCATTTTGCTAAAAAGAAGCTATTTTACATTGAAGGTGTTAATGATGATGAAGAGGATGTAAAAGTACATTATGCAGATGTAAAAGTTCTTGAGGAGGAATCTAAAGACTCTTAGCCTACAATTTCATGCCATGCCCTATCAGGTATTATTACTCCCCAAACTCTTAAGTTGATGGGTTTCCTTAAGAATATAAGGTCACTATCATGATTGATTTTGGGAGCACACACAACTTCATCCATAGTAAGTTGGCTACTCATTTGAACTATTTCATTTATCCAACTCCATAATTTTAGGTTATGACTGTAGATGGTGGTATAGTTATTTTTTTAGGAAAATGTCATAGTATTAATTTGGCCATGGGAGACTAATTATTGGATTCTCCTATGTTTGTTATTCTGATGGGTGGAGCTAATATTGTTCTAGGAGTTTATTGGCTCACCACTTTGGGCACTATTGAGATGAATTTCCAAGAATTATTCATGCAAAATCTAAATCTCCCCAATTTGTTATCTCCCATCAAATGACAAAGATTCTTTGTAAGGGTCCTGAGGGATTTGTATCCCACTTATTTTCTATGGAAGTATAGCCAACTCAACCATCTCCACCTCTTGATCCACAACAAATAATTGATGCTCATTCTATTGTTTTTGGATACATGCCAAAATAACTTCCACCTATCCACATACATGATCATTCTATCACACTTATTCCTAGTAGTACACCACCCAACATCGAGCCATATAAGTATCCCTATGCCCAAAAAATGAAATTGAAAAGATGGTACAAGATATGTTGGATGTAGGAATCATTCATCATAGCCAAAGATAATACTTATCACTAGTTTTCATGGTGAGAAATAAAGATGACACTTGGAGGATGTGCCCTGACTACAAAGAAATCAACAAATACACTATCAAAGATAAGTTTCTAATTCATATCATTGATGATTTTCTAGATGAATTAAATGGTGTTCTTTATTTTACCAAGTTAGATCTATTATTTGGGTATCATCAAATCAAGATCCATGATGAAGACATACCCAAAACTACTTTCAAGACTCATGAGGGCCATTATGAGTTTTTTATTATGCCTTTTGGCCTAAAAAATGCACCATCTACTTTTTAGAGTTTGATGAATACTATTTTTAAGCCATTTTTGAGGAAATTTGTTTTGGTATTCTTTGATGATATCCTCATTTATAATAAAAATTGGGTAGACCATTTGCAACATGTGAAATAGGTACTCTTCATTTTGGATCAAAATCAATTGTTTGCCAAACCTTTCAAATGTACTTTTGGGGCTAGTGAGGTTGAATATTTGGGTCATTTGGTGTCTTATGAAGGATTAAAATGAGATCCTAAAAAAAAAGCAATGGTGGACTAGCAAATCCTAGGACACTCAATCAACTTCAGGGATTTTTGGGATTTACTGGTTATTACCATAGATTTGTAAAAAATTATGGTAGTATTGTAGCCCCACTTACCTCTTTGTTAAAGAAAGACTCTTTTCAGTGGACTAATGTAGCTACCCAAGAATTTGAATAATTGGAATTGGGTATGTACACTACTCAAGTATTGGCCACTCTTGATTTTTCTAAGACTTTAATGGTTGAGTGTGATGCATCTGGGTATGGTGTGGGTGTTGTACTCATGCAAGAAGGTAGACCACTAGCATTTGAAATTCATCAACTCAAGGGTAAAAATCAGCACAAGACCATGTATGAGAAGGAAATGATGGCCATTTTATATGCAGTCAAATGATGGAGACCTTATTTGATGGGTCATCACTTTCAAGTAAAAACTAATCATGATAGTCTTAAATATTTTTTATAACAAAGGTTTTCATCTAAAGAACAATATAAATGGGTAACTAAGATTCTAGGCTATGATTTTTAAATAGTATACAAAAAAGACAAGGACAGTGTGGTTATAGATGCACTATCTAAAAAAGATGAATCAATTGAGTCATTGTTATGTGCCATAACCATTTTTTAGGCAAATTTGCTAGAGAAAACATGATCAAAATGGGAACATGATAGTACTACTCATGATTTGATTCAAAATATTCAATAAGGTTTAGATGAATTTTAAAAATTCACATGCAAAGGTAATGCATTATGGTACAAAAATAGATTGTACCTATGTAATAATTCTCTTCTTAAACAAAATATCCTTCAAGGATTGCATGTAACCCTAATTGGGGTTCATTAAATATTTTTGAAAACCTATCACAAGATCAAGAAAGATTTTTTTTTTGAAGGTCTCAAGGGGGATGCCAAAAAATATGTGGTTGAATATATGATCTATCAATAAAACAAAGGCAAAACCATCAAAACTCTAGGTCTTTTACAACCTTTATCTATCCCTAGCCAGCATTGGGAAGAGGTCTCTATGGATTTCATTATAGGGTTACCAAGATCTGATGGTCAAAATGTTATCATGGTTGTTGTAGATCATCTCAGTAAGTATGCTCATTTTTTTTCATTATCCCAACCATTTATTGCTAGTACAATAGCTTCTATTTTTCTCAATATAGTTCAAAAACTGCATGGGACCCCTAAGATCATTGCCAGTGATAGAGATCCCATTTTTACTAGTAATATTTGGACTGAGTTATTTACATGTTTAGGAACTCAATTGGATCATAGTTCATACTATCATCCTCAATTTGATGGAAAAACTAAGGTAGTCAACAAATGTCTATAAGGATATCTCTATTGTTTTGTTTCTAATAAATAGAATAAATGGGTTCATTAGCTGCCACATATTGAATGGTGATATAATACTTCTGATCATCATTCTTCTAAAATGTCTCCCTTTATGACACTATATGGATACCACCCTCCATCCATCACTTCAACCTTGAAGGTCCATCTTAACGTTTGTGTAGTTGAGAAAATATTAACCATCAATAGGAGGTCCTTGTAAGTTTACGTGAAAATTTATCTATGGCCCAAAATTGCATGAAGAAAAAAGCATATCAACATAGAAGTGAGATGCATTTTGACATTGGTGATTGGGTCTTTTTTCACTTACATATATACAAATATATGATATTGAAGAAAAAAACAAGGATAACAAGTTGCCCCCTAAGTATTATGGGCCTTATCAGATCTTGAAAAAATTTGGCAGTGTGGCCTACAAGTTAGTTTTTCTTTCATCCACTTGTATACATATATTATTTCATGTATCATGCATGAAGAAATTAATTGGACACATAGTTACCATTCAAACAAAATTACCAAAATTGGATGAGGAAGGTAATTTTATTCTTGATCCTAAGGTGATCCTTCAATGGTACACCAAGCAACTGCATTCTAAAGCAATTATAGAATACCTAATCAAATGAAAGAATCTGTCATGTGAAGATGCGACTTAGGAAGATGAAGCATTTATACAATAGTATCCAAAGTTTCCACAACATTAAGGACAATGTTGTTTTCAAGGGGAAGGGCTTGTTATGCCCTTAACCATTGGTGTGTTTATGGATATGTGTGGCTAACTTATGGTTTACATACCTCTTTTATTTACTTGTTACATTTATCTATGTTCTTAGATAGTTTATCCTAAGGAATAAACTTGGCTAAGTAGACTATATATAGGAGGTAGTGGTTAGTCTTTAATCATGATGTGAATTATTCTACTATTAGTGAATTATTGTGGAGGTTTCCCCGTTGAAATGACTTTGTTATATTATCCAATATTTTATTCTATTGTCAATTAGCACTATGTAATCTCTCATATTTTCTTATTCAACATAATATAAAATCATTCTATGTGAATATCTAAGTAATTTAATTACATAATACCTTAAACTAATGGTGGAAATATTTTATTCTTTCATAGTGATGGATTTCATCTCCTCAATGGTCCAGAAGAGCTCAGACTAATTCCTATTTCCTATGTTTAATGTTGTAGTGTCCAAGTCTGTATTTTTGAAAACCCTTCCCTCATTGTCTATAGATAGATATAGTTATATCTCATTCCTTATTTTTTGGGTTTAAGCTACCATGGCTTACCAGAATTGGAAATTTCTCATAATCATATTACAAATGGTTCCTAGGTCAATTCTTCTTGCTCAAATAATAATTGAACTCCTTTTAACTTAACTATGATAAAATCTAAATTCAAACTAGGGCCTTTTATGTAATTTTTATGTATTTTGAAGCTTTAATGGTGATGGATTATTTGAAACTTAGGATCATTCATGTCTTATATTTGATTTTGACCTTTGCCTTTATATGTTTGCCCTCTCAAACTCATAAAATCTTTTATTTTGTCATTTTGTGCTTGTGTGGTGCTTATTTGGCATATATCTAGAAAATTTCATAGAATTTTTCATAGCTGCCTTCAAATTACCATCCATTATTATTTAAAATTTTCCCTTTGCTTCATGCCATTGGATCATTACCCATATATCAATGTAGGCCATTGATCATGATCTAGGATTTTGCAAGTCATCATCCATCTTTACATTGAGCCTCATGGTTATGCCACTTGGCACCTTCATGGGATTTATAATCTCTATATCCTACACCAATCATATATTAAACATTAATTTTCCATGTGTCAATCCCATGGGCTCTTGAGGCTCTACTGAATAGTCATCAACAATTTTGCACCATTAAATCATCTAGGCCTGACAAAGCATGAGCCATTGATCCTACAAGATGCACAAAATTTAATAAGTACATGATCATAGAAAGGAACTTAAGCTAAAATACTTTAAGATAAGTTTATTTCATGTCAATTAACACACCATAAAATTAGGCTAAACTATTTTATGATAAGTTTTAAAACATGATATCAAATGACCCCTCAAATGATATATAAAACATGTCACTTTGTCTAAGTCAAATATTTGAAGATCTTGAATTTGATATCCTTTCAAATGTCAATGATGAATTCAAAGATATCAAATGAAGTTCATGATAACATCAAATTTAATCTCATGGAGATCCTTAGGTTTGGTGGGCTTAACATTGATAGTCTCATGGACATCAATGATTACCTTTCAAGAATCAAATGATGGTCATGAGAACATCAATTTTAAGCTCATCAAGTTCCTATATTCCATATATATTAGATTCAATTAACTTCATCTTATCAAGAGGTGAAATGAGTCAAGATCCATCCAATCAAGATCTAAGTGAGTGTACACCATTGGTTTATGGTTATGTTAACATTAAACTTTGAATGTGGGAGTGTTATGTGTCGACTTTGTGGGGATCCTAAGATTTGACCCTACTATCCTTGGGGAGGACCCATGGGTCATTGATCTTTATCTAAGTCCTCAATATTATGAAACTTGTCATCTTCATGGGAATCCTTTGGCCTTTGACACTTTAACATTGTCTTTACTCCATTAGATCATCATTTGTACTAGCACTAATGGACTATTAATCATGATCTAAGATCTTGCACAAGATTGGATCCCTCAAATAATAAAAACCATTATCTTAGTTTTATCTTGAGGTCTTATTGTACTAAAAATACAAAATAGCCTTAGAGTGAAACTAAGTCTTAATCTCATATTTAATGAAAGGGACCCACTTAACCTCAGGCAATCTTGTGTCATTAGATCTTTGGTTTTGCTTAAGTGTGAGATGTTGATCATGATATTTATGATGATGCAAGATTGGTTTAAAGGGTGAGGGATTTAGGATATTTGGGCCTCCTTCATGCCTTTGATCAATATCCATAATAAATTGAGGGTTGTTGGATATGCAAAGGGAAAAAGTGTATAAGTCAGGGCTTAAGGTGATAAGGACTTAGGCAAAGCATTAAAACTAAGGTCCCATTCATGTTGATAAACATAAATGGGGCCTTATAATTAATAATTTATGCTAAGTAAATAATAAAGGGGACCATGCTATAAAAATTAAAAGTAACCCTACCAACATGAATGTTAGGCTCAATTATAAATAAAATAAACAAAAGGGGGAAATAATAGGGACCAAGCAGGACTTTCAAGTTAAGGTCTGGTCATGTTAAGAAATATGAAGAAGACTTAACATGAAAATTAGGCTTAAGTCCAAAGTAATTTGAAATATTCCTACCAATTTTATCTTTTCAAATGTAAATTTTAACTAAGGACTTAAGCTAGGGTTTCCTAAAGGAGAGATTTTAGAATATGAATCTAAGTTTGAGTTTTCATAAACTAAAGGCTATTGAAACACTGAATAAATTCAATATAAAAACTCTAAGCACAATCTGTCAGTAAGAGATCCATTAAACCTACAAATTTAAGACATGAGGACTAGTTATTAGAAACATTAGGCAATCTCAAATATGAATTACAAGTAAATAGTCCATTTTTGTCAAAGTGGATGATCTTTAAATTATGATAATTATCTAATCATATCTAGTTTTTAGTGTTAAGGTTCAAAGCATCTCAAGGGTCCCAATTTTTGAAAAAAGGGGGTATTTTTACCTCAATAAATGGTAAATTCTAGGGTAAACATAATAATATGTTACAACTTAGAGACTCTAACTCAAACAAACAACTAGGTCATCCACTCCACTTGATCAATGCCATAATTTAGATCAGTTTATGGTTGAAATAAACCTTGCACTTATAGAGTTAGGTTTAAACATCAAGACATAGCCATGTTGTGTGTGTAATTTTATTCCATGTACTATTTTCCATGGGATTTATGGAACTTCCTAGTTTCATGTCTTTAATCACTAACACTGACTTTGATCATGTTTAGATATTCATGAAAAACCATGCTTCTAGTTTAGGGAAGGCTTGGGCATTGCTCTATTATCAGTCAAGTGTCTACAGCCCCAATAGAGATTCGTTTAGATCCTCTCAAAGATGTTCTCCACTACCAACCATGCATCCATATCCCTAGTGGAGATTACCATAATCACTTATTCTTGAAAAACTTTTAATTTTGCTTTAAATTCTTATTTTTGTATTTTTAGATCTTTTATGCTTTCAACAAGGTTTGGAACCAAGGTAGCTAGGTTTAAGGATTTGGTCAAGTGTTTTATCCTCATAAAATTACATATGGATGTAACCATTATCCCAAAAAAGGATGTTCATTAAGTGCAAGCATGACTATGCCTCAATAAATTAACCTTTCATCCTACAAGTGCAAATCTTCTTAAAACCAAATTTAGGTCAAGATAATGTTTAATATCTCATGGAATAGTTGATTGCTTCCATTTATATTTATAAATTTATTACAATCACAACATTAGGCTTAAATTTTAAACCCATGGTAATCATATGTATAAGGTTTCTACCCACATTCTTGAACCTTGGAATTTCAAGCAAACCAAATATACTTTGAGTTGAGGGTTATCCAAAAGGACTTATTGGAAGCAAAGAAAAAAGAAATAAAATCAAACACATAATAAAAGAATAAAATTAGAAGGCAAAAGAGAAGAAAACAAAGAAACACATGATTATGTACAAATAAGGGACAAGAAGGGTGTTAGTGCCTGGCTCATGGATCTAGAGCCAGGCACCATGGATAGCGTCAGATCAAGACCCTATGGGCAATCTTTTGGCTAGATAATTTCATTTTTGGATAGTCTAGCACTGGAAATAACTAGGCCAAGGGACATTACACTAAGGGTGTTGAGCTCATTGATGCCATTTTGGATGTGGTTTGCAAGGAGATAAAAAATTGTGACTATCTGCAAGGGTTTCAAGTGTGCCATTCAATCAGAGGTGGCACAGGATCTAGTATGGGGATGCTACTGATATCAAAGATTAGGGAGGAGTATCCTAATCACATGATGTTGACATTCTCTATGTTTCCTTCTTTGAAAGTGTCAGACATAGTGGTGGAGCCATACAATGCCATGTTGTCGATGCATCAACTGGTGGAGAATGCTAATGAGTGCATGGTTTTGGACAATGAGGCACTGTATGACATTTGTTTTAGAATGCTTAAGCTCACTACCTCAAGCTTTGGAGATTTGAACCATTTGATCTTAACCATTAGTGGAGTGATTAAGGATGTTAGGGCTGCAAGCAGTGTGATTTTAGGGTTTGGGGGCATGGTGGAGCATGGCCTTTTTCTTGACATGGATACAACTATCATTTGAGGTTTTAGGTCCTTGTAAAACTTGGGTACTTTTATTGGACTATTTTTGTGGTTTTAGGTCCCTGTAAAACTTGATTTTGATGTTGATTTATAGTAGGTTTTAGGATTGCTTTTCCTGGTGGTTATTAATGCTTTATCTTTCTTGATTCTATTAAAGGGTTTTGAGGTCCCTTCAAAACCTACTTTGAGGTTTCAGGTCCTTGTAAAACCTGGGTACTTTTATTGGACTATGTTTGTGGTTTCAGGTCCCTGTAAAACCTAATTTGATATTGTTCTTTAGTAGGTTTTAGGGCTTCTTTTCTTGGTGGTTGTTAATGCTTTATCTTTCTTGATTTTTTTAAAGGGTTTTGGGGTCCCTTCAAAACTTGCTTTTACCATAATCTAAAACAAGGGACAAGAAGGAAAGAACAGAAGGAAACTAACTAGCCTACCTACACTAAGTCTAACCATATTATTGATTTACTCCATGAAGACCTCAGGGTGAGCATCAAAGAAGTAATGCTTGAGGTACTACCATTGGTGGGTAGTGTGAAATCTTATCCTTGTAAGTATTTTATTGTAAATGTGTTATCTCTAAGCATGTCTATAATCTGATAGGGGCCAATCCATAGAGGTGTGAAATTTCCATGCTTGCCTTTAGGTTCAGATGCTTTGTCTTAAAGTATAACTAAATCCACTTGTTTGAACAACTTAATATTTGATCTCTTTTAAAACCACATCTTTACCATGGTCTGATGATTTCTAAAATTAGTAAAGTCTTTCTCATGTGCATCTTACATCTGGACAATGTCTAACAACCTTGAGTTTGAAAATTCTTTGTCTTCCTTCATGTACTCCATCATAAACTTATAAGTTGGCAGCTTGAGTGTGATGGGGAATATATGTTCCTAGACATATACCAAGAATAAGGGAGATGATTTAACATCCTACTTGACTCTTGTTATATCATCCCAAAGAGCATACTTGAGAAGCTTATGTCATGTTCTAGGTTTGTCTACAATAAACTTCTTAATGGTTTTCATCAAGTTCTTGTTTATTGATTTAGACACTCCATTACCTTAAGGGTAATGTTTGGATGAAAAATTGATGATTATTTTGCTATCATATGCCCATTATATCATCTCTATGGATGTTAATGTTGACCCATTATCACATACCTAAGAGACTGGAGTTCCAAATTTGGTGCATATTTTTTCTTATAAAAACTTTATCTTTTTTTGGTTCTACATTACTTGGTGTCTATAGCTTTAGTCCACCTTGTGCATTAATATATAGCTATCAAAACATACTTGTGACCTTTAAATGAGTTGTGATTTATTACCCCTACAAAGTCTACTCCCCATTAAGCAAAGGGTTTGTCAATCATGACTAGTTGTAATGGCATTACTACCTTAGGCTCTTTCGTGCTAAATATCTAGCATGAATGACATTCCCTTACATGTTTATGGGCATCCTTGAAGATGGTGGTCCAATAGTAGATATATCTAAGGATATTGTGAGTTGTGGTTCTCCTATA
This sequence comes from Torreya grandis, assembly GCA_037957365.1. Taxonomy (NCBI): domain Eukaryota; kingdom Viridiplantae; phylum Streptophyta; class Pinopsida; order Cupressales; family Taxaceae; genus Torreya; species Torreya grandis. The sequence goes on from JARHVA010003647.1 coordinate 1,477,764, forward strand.
TGGATGCCCACTTCCCAACTTCTCATGGAAAGTGTTTATTATTTTAGTGGCTTCTTCTTTGGAGACATATCTTAAGTACATATCTTCAAATTTTTTTTTGTACAAGATTTCATTTTTGATGAGGTAGTGGGTTACCTTGAGCCTTAAATCTCTTCTCTACTCCCTTATCATCCCTATAAGATAAGCATCATTGATTATTAAATGAATAATGAGATCATAAAACTCACTAACTTTGAATCTTTGTTGATCAACCTGCATAATACTTAGTTTAGGACCGGTATTAGCAATCATTTGGATTAGACCTTGACACCTTACCAAGTTTATAGTCTTTATTTATATGTCATACTCTTGGAGAATAAACATCCATTTAACTATCCATTCTCCAAGTTCACACTAACTTAGCATTGGCTTAGTAGTTGGATCTAGTAGAATAACATGTACCTTCTTCCTAAGAATGTAGTGCCTAAATTTCTTGATAGTTTTAACTAATTCAAAATCTTGCTTATCAATTCAAGGATAGTTTAATTAGATATTATTTAAATTAGTACTCATTAAAGTAATTAGATCATTAGATCCTTCTATTTTCTAATTTAAAATAATAATAATAGTATGATCAGAGGAAAAAGAGTAGAGATAAAAGTTTTTTAAAAAGTTAGGACTTATCAAAAATGGAGACTAGTTGATTGTACTTTTGATGTCCTCAAAGGATTTCTTGGATTCCTCATTCCATGAGACTTTGGAATCATTCTTCAGAATATTGTTTAATTACTTGAAAATATCTAAAAATCCAAAAATGAATTTTCCTACAAAGTTTATCTTGACAAAAAATGATTTTAATTCTTTTTTACTATTGGGAGGCTCTATCTTGGATATAGCTTCCACTCTTTTAGGGTCTATGGAAATTCCATCCTTAGTGATGACATGGCCCAATAGTTTACCTTAAGTAACATAAAATTTTATCTTCTTAGGATTTAGAGAGATTCCATACTTTCTACATCTTTCAAACACCTGATGTAAATGCATGAAATGGTTTTCCCTATTCTTGAAAAAAATAGTTAGATCATCCATGTAAATTATAATACACTTTCTAATCAGGCATTGGAAGGCATGGTCCATGTCCATTTTAAAAATTAATCCTATTTTTATCAATCCAAAATGAATTCTCTTGTATGTAAAGGTACCCCACTTGGTGGTGAAAGTTGTCTTCATTCTATCTTCCTTGTCAACCAACACTTGGTTGTATCCTAAAAAGCCATCAAGAAAAGACATCATGGCTAAACTTAAAAAAAAATTATCATGTATCCAATAGAAGGGAGAGGATAACTATCCATTTAAGATGCTTTATTTAAATTTATAATGTCAATACAAAATCTAGTTTCACCATTCATCTTCTTGATTGGCACTAAATTGGCCACCTAGGTAGAGTGCCTGATGGGAAATACAATTATAGCATCTAGTAATCTCTTGAATTCCTTAAAGATCATGGATTCTAAGATAGGGTTCATAGGCATTTGTTTTTACTTGAAGGGTTTACAAATTTATTTAAGAGGTATAGTATGGGTGATGACTCTTAGATCAGGAATATTTAATTTGTTTACTGGGTCAAGATAAGTTGTTTACAAACACCGGTAAGCATAATGTTGGTAGAGGCATCAAAATCCAACAAAAAATTATAAAAAAATTTTCCAAACATTTTTAATATAAGTAATAAAGGTGGGGACTCTATTTTAGCTTTATACAGGGTTACATTTGCATTATCAGTTTAGGATATCTTGGGCACAGACTTCAATAATAGAGTCCTTTGCTCTATGATTTGGGTCAATTCATGTAAGGTAATTGTTATCACTTGAACTTGAACCCCTTGAGGAGATGAAAAGTCTCTCCTCATTCAAGTGGCACAATAGAACCACCTTAGGGCTATGGGTAATCCAAAATTGAGGTGGATCTCTATATTAGGGCTAGTTCCCTTGATGTACCACTATAGATCAAACCTACTACTAACTTTTGGGTGGTGAAAAGGGATAAGGATAAGTAAAAACAAATATAATATAGGGGAGGTGATACACCAAATATATGATCTACTCTCACCACTTACAATGTACTTAAAACCAAAGAGAATCCCACACACACTTTATCTAATTCAACACTCCTCTTCTACATCAATATTTCAAGCATGGGGTCTTAAGAAGAGCTTAGACTAGGAGGACTCAGATAATAGATATTATATAACACTAATGAATGAGATACTTACTATACCTACAATCCATGTTAGACACTTCTTGTTGACCTACAAAAGAGAACTTTTAATTCACTAACATGTGAAGGTAAGCAAAATACACTTGCACAAGACCAACAACCAAAACATGAACTTAATGAAATATTAAATGAGGTAAAATATAATTATTTATTAATTCAAATTAAAAATTTGGTATGCCTTTGCCATACCTAGGTGGAGAGATGATACAATAGCCAAAAAGGCTAAATATATAGAAATTGTGAGAGGAAAGAGAGAAAGTGAAGATCAAGAGTCACTAAGACACTTGTCAAGAAATTAAAATGAGTCATGATAGTCATAGAATAAATAATGAGACATGTCCTACAATAAAAATAAGGACAAATGTCCCTCAACTTAACTAACTCCTCCATATGCAGCATAGATTCTCTTTGCTTGCATAAGAAACTTCCCTCATGATTTTCCTTCACAAAACTACCTCACCATTGAATAGGGTAATTTTTGATGATTTATCTGAAGGGGAGGGGTTACCAAAAATACCTCACATTCATTGGATTGGTCCTTAATCCTTCCTATTCCTTTGTCCATGAGCAATCATCTCAAATAGTTATAAAATGGCTCCTTCTCATGTACCTCTCACACTTGGCACCCAAAACCTTTAAAATTATACAATATAATCCATGAAAAATGGGGGATGAAACCTTTAAATAGTTTCCAAGTCATCAATTACATCAATCAAGCCTTAAAAGGTTTCCCAATTCAAGTTTCACCATTTTTCACTAAGTATTCACTATCTGCCCACTAGACTAGCTGAGATGAAAGAGATGGTAATAAAAATAGGAGATTTATATCCTCAATAAATGATCATTTTAATCTATAAAAATCCCCATAATATCTTCCAAAATTTATTTCATCCTTTTAAACTCACCCACACTTGTAAAACATGCAAATTTTTCAAATAAATCCCTATTATACCTCTTTCATATAGGTGTGGTACATCTTAGTTTGATGGGTAGGAGCCTTGTAGATTTATATACAACTAAAAATTATTTTCATGGCCTTTACACCCAATTTGGATACTCCATTTTCCATATTTTACCAATTAGGTCCTTGGAGAGGGTTTTTTAGGGTTTTGGAGTGGTTACAAGTCTTAACCTATGTTCATACAAGTTTGACATCCAACCAATTTAAAAATATTTATAATGGAATCCTAGGAACCATATTTAACATATTTAATCACCTTATCTTTCCATTCAATGTGTCATGAGAGATACAAGAATTTTATGTTTCCATTCGTGTCCTTCTCCATGCATTCTATGAGGGTCTGAGTCTTTTTTAAGCCAAAAATGGATTATTGGAAATCTCCCCTACAAAATTAAAGATTATAAATATTTATACACATCCAAAATACATGATTAAATCATTATAATAACTCATCAAGATCTAGAAATTAAAAATGACCCCATTTAAAAACTAGGCCTAGACATTCTCCAATGGGTTTATCTAAAACTTTTCTCCTAAAACTCCTTTGATAATCATCCATACCTATGAGATAGCTTAGAAACATAAATTATATCTCTATTAACGTTATTAAAATCATTTTAATTCTTTCTAAAGACTAGGAATTGAAATGACCTCTCACATAACATATAGGCCTTATCAAGCTAAGTGCATCATGACTGCAACCTTAGATGCATAGAATATCCTATTTAGTTTTAGAACCTCTTAATTTTTTTTAATGTTTGTTTAGATGTAATATAATTCAAAAAAACTTTATGAAAAGGTTTCCACACCTTTTTTTCATGCTCTTGACCATTTCCAAAAGTTGTAGGGTCTAGTGCAAGAGAAAAGTACTCTACCTCTGAGATGAAACAAAGGCATGTTGTCCTATTTTTTCATCAAAATTAGTTATTATAGGGGATTATAAAAGTCACAAGGATTATATAAACCAAATTTTATCACTTAAATCAAAGTATATGACCTATTACTTCCTCAACTTCTCAAATAGATCTTGCCAATTAGCTTTATCTATATGGTTTTATAAGATTGACTGTGTTTCTCTACCCTTTAGGCCTACCTGTAGATGTTAGTGTATGATTAGGCCTCAATTTTAGTGCTATATTCTTATCTTAAATCCATATTTCATTTATTTAAGTTCATTTTACTCATATACATGTCTCATTTGAACTCAAAATATGTTTTATCATTGGGCTGAGACACTTCTGTTGACCTCTGCTATAGATGAGTTTTTGCTTAAACTAAGATTAGATATGACATTGAAGAACCTTAAATGAAGGTTAAGTACACCTTAATACATATAAATATGTGGATATAACTTATATTTCATCATAATACAATCAAACATGTACTTAAATACTTATTTTCCTATTGGCTGAGGCATCTATCTTTTATCCTACATGTAGGTGTACATATTTACACTATACAGAATGTGGGTGATTTATGAGAGGTAGAGCACTGTATGGAATTATTTTGGATGATGTATAAATATTATGTATGTTACCCTTAACATTTAAAACTACTCCCATGATGTTATCACAATCAATTTGAAATTTTTGATGACAAAGGCTTCATTTTGGTCCCAAACTTGCAGATGACATTGAAATAATTCAATGTGTTTGAGCATGACTTTGGAGTATTCAAACTCATATTCCTTGTGCTATCCAATTTCCATCTCTTTCAAGGAGATAATATCATATTATGGATACTATATTGATCTCTTAAGTTCTATCAAGAAGTCACTTCTCAAACTTATCCAATTTTGTCAGAAAACACTGAGCGCACTATTTCTTCAATATAGGGAAAGGTTCCCAAACTTAGACTTCTTCCTTTTGGAATGGTTATCCAATGAATATTTTGATTCCAAAGGGATAATTCATGCTCATTATGATAATATAAAAATTAAAAAAATTCATGAGTCTCAACCATGATAATTCTTACCATATAACACCCTTGTGACTCTGTTAAATGCTTATGGATGCAAAATAAACCAGTTTGCAAGCATAAATAGACCTAGAAGAGGATTCTTTGGAATTTGATAACTCCAAAACAAAAATATAAAATATAAAACCTATGGAGAAACCTTGGGACACACTCGAAACCATCAAATCCATCAAACCAAAGCAAATAATTCTAAAATTATCTCAAATAGTGACCCTTCTTAAATGAAGAAGCATACAAAATTTCCTGGCTTCTTAGTGATGGTTCATAAAGGATAAGACATGATACTAAAACTTATTTCCATGAATATTAATCTAACTTAAATTATTTTCAACTCCAAAGAGCACTCCTCCCAACTCCACCTGTATGGCTTACACCAAGCATTCCAAATTGACCTTTCTTGGCTTGCAAAGGTGAAAAGGAAGAAACAAAAGTTGAAAATAATATTTTTGACCTTTAATATTAAAAATAAGTATGTTAAGGACTTAGGGAGATTAAGAGACATATTCCCATGTTTTTAGTTAAAGGTAAGCTCGCCAAGTTCATATAAGTGCCATTAATGACCTATTTTCAAGGAGAAATTGCCTCTTTCTATGTGAAAATACTTATTTAACTAAATTTGACCACTTCCTAACATATTATAACCTCTTTCACATTAATAAATTTCTTGGTGACAAATATTCCCTTTTGAAAAATTGTACAAGTCATTAAATGAGCTAAAAATGTGATGAAAAGGCCGTTTTGCACATGAGACATGGTAAAGGACCAATTGATGACTTAGGAATAATTTAAAAAACCTAAATAAACACATTATGACATTTTAAAAATAATTTCATCCTTTGACCATCTTTGACCATGGTTGACTTTCGTTGACTAGACTAGTATAAGGAAGGTAGGATTAAACCAAGGCTAGAGCAGGGATGGGTGAGGTGTTTAGACACACCTGAGACATTATTAGACATATGAAAACTTGTGAAAAGTTTAAATATGTAGGGTTTGACCAAATTTGACTAAAATTCAATTTTTTTCAATAGTAATAAAATTAGCTTTGATCTTCTTCATGTCTTAGTATAACCAGTCCTATTGGAAGAATTAGAAGCATCAACACTAAGTTTAGAAGTACTTACCTTTAGAGGCTCTAGATTATTATCTAAAGTGGTATTTAGAGGAGTACCAAAGTTGTTTTTAAGATTATAATTATTTAAATGCTATCTCTATTCTCTATTTTTTAGAGTATATGTCTTATTCAAGAACTGTTAGAAGGCATGGACTTCTTCAAGAACATCATCTAGCTCATTGTCTTCTTAGAAGGGGAAATAAAATGTTGCCAGCATGAAGGTCTATCCATTAGGCCTGGAGAATGAGGTACTTGCACCATTATCTTTTTTACTAGATCTAGCTCAGGCTACCAATGTATTTTTGTAGCTAAAAGAAGTCAATGCTCAAGTTTTGGACCATTTTCAAGATGGACTCATTTTCACTCTTAGGACTTTTTGAATTATGGACTTAGTTTCTATTGGGACTAGTGGCTAGTACCAAGGTCCTTGGGTCAACTATATTAAACCCATTACTATTAGTGTGACTCAATAATCCCAAGTTCTGGTTAGGACCAACATGTCTTAGAGGTAATTGATTCAGATTTGGGAGATGGTTGAGAGCAGGCACATTTCGATTATTATTGGGAAAGGCATTCAAAGTATGCATATGTGGATTAACATTGGGAATGGAGTAAGCCATCTAATATTGATGTTTTATTTGGTCATTGATGATCATAGCTTTAGGATAAGTTAAATCTAAGGTGTTAATTGGACCTACAACCCTCTTTATGAATACCAAGATCATGGGATTAAGAACATATTTATATATTTCCAAGGCCAAGCCCTGATTAGGTTTACAAGGATCAATGGTTTTATCATACATATTTTTCATCCTAGCATTGAAATATCTTATAGGTTTAATAGCATCCCTCCTCAGGGTGGTAAATTGATGGTATAAGACATAGGGGCTGATTATTTTGCCAAATTGGTTAATAAAGATGTTATTAAACCCATTCCAACAGGTGATATAGTCATTAGGAAAATTTAATAACCACTCATATGCAACATATTTAAATTTAAAAGGGATCAACCTACATGCTACATCCTCATCAACTACATTAATAATCTTAATGTACCCTTAAATGATTTAACATGTATTTTCCTTGTTATAATTCCACTAGGACTAAAGGTTGGCAAATACTTTTTATGATTGAGAGGGAGGTCATGAATCACACCTTATATATTTATGGGATAAATTCCCAACCAATCCATACCTATACAAAGGTTGAATGCAGGAGTAACTTGAATTGGTAGATTTGGCAAGGACTTTCAATGCCTACACCTACCTTTGTCCCTTCTAGATTTCCTATGGACTTCCAATTCAAGTAGAGGTTCTCTTGTTTTCAAATGTGATCTAGTTAAAATTAATGGTAGTTCCATCTTGAATATTTTAGATCCTATTTTAAATATGGTGTATTAAACCAATGTTTACAAAGAATAAGGATCAAATTTGTATACTAAGCTAATTTTACAAAGATATATATCAAGAATAACCAAGGGCATCAAATTTTAACTAAGGTAGATGAAATAAATGTCCAATTATGTAAATATGGTCTTTCTTTACAAGTCTAAGCTCAAATTAACCTATATATGTAAATGATACATCAATCTTTGATCAAACAAGCTATTCTAACCTCAAATACTATGGATTTTTAGATCGTAAGCTATTTTTACTAGAATTAAGCATCCCACTTCAAATATCTTTTATATTTGTATAAAAGAAGCATAAATATGGGTAAAAAACTAAAAATATCAATAATATTTATGCTTTTGAGAAAATAACTATGTAAAAGTGCAAAGATAACACCAATCTTAGATCAAAACACACCAAAACTAGCAAAGTCATAGTCCCTCTTTCTAGCACCAGTGGAGCTTGTCTTGTTAATGACTCTATGTGTATCATAGGTGCTCTTAGTGTTTAAGAACACTTCTCATTTTAGAATTTTGGGATCTCATGGCATGAGTAATAGGTTTAAGTAATTTAGTTACCTATGGTGAAATAGAGGTAAGCAAATTAATTGTTCCACAAATTTATGTTGATTGGTGGTTTGGAGCCACCATGGTCCTTATGAATTTCAAATTATCTATGGTCATAAAATTGAATTATGATCAAAATTCTAATCTAAAAGATAATCTATATGAATATATCCAATGGTATTTAAACTAGAGTGATTTGGTTAAAAAAGGAGCAAAAGGAAGGGTAGGGCAAAAAGAGAATGTGTGATTGTCGATCTTTGATTCAAACATCATGACAAAGTTTCAATTACAACTGAACATGCATTTAACTAGTATATAATACCAAATAGCATAAGCTCAAATTTTAGTATACACTAGGCAAACTTTATAGGATAATATGAAAGCATACAAGTAAGAACTAGATTTACTTTGAAGGTTTTTTACCATATTCAAATAGCATTAGCACATCTAAATACATAATAAATGAGATGAAGTAAATTTAATATCCTTTAAATAATCTAGTATAAGCATAAATTATCAAGCTTGTATCAAAGATGAAAATTTATAATTCATGGAAACTATTTAAATTTAAGATGTATAACCAAAAATTGAGAGAAAATCCACATTAACAATGGATACCACAAATTTGGACAATATTTTAAGAATTCCTTGATTGTATTAATTGCTCAAACTATATGATTTTTTCTCAAAATTCTCTCTCTTTAAAAAATGGTAGTACTACATTTTATAGAAGGACCAAATGTATACTAATCATTTACAAGATATAAATGTATAAAAGATAATGATAGTTATCCTTTTTGACAAGGTTCTTGAATACATTTGAATTTATATACTAAACTGACCTAGAGGCAAACATGCTAGCATATGTTGTTACAAAAGGATATTCCATTTTCAAAATGTTACAAAGATTTTTAAAAATAGAATATCATTCAACAAATTGGATAGTGGGCCCTATGATGGATAACTCACTTGCTACTATTGGAGGATGTTCATGGCCCTTTTGTGTTTCTCATTGACTAACTCCAAGTCCACAATTGGTTTTAGGAGACACTCTTCCTCTTTGTCAGCTATCTCATTTAATTTATTATAATTTTTAGCCATGGCATATTTTATAATCTTATCCTTAGTTATTATTTCCCTTGTATTGAATATCATGTCTAGGATCCTACTATTGTCTACCCTAGACTAGCCTTGACTTTTAATTATTATTGTGTCACCAAAGTATCCCTATGTGTAAATTCATCATCCATGATGATGCCTAGGATAATAGGTTATGCAAGGTCTTTGAGAATTATCCCAAGGAGTTTTTCATTCCTTTATATCTGATCCTCATCATCCTTTAGGAGTCTCTCTAGATCCTAGAAACATGCACTTAAACCTTGAACCTTGTCAATAACAATTACCAAAATTGCATTCAAATGTCTCAAACTTATTGTTGTGAATCCTAGAATGTGCCTTTCAACTCAAATGTTGATTAAATATTTTCATTGGGTTATTAGACCATTAACCACTATATTATGTTATGTCAACACACTTTTCCTTAGCTTCATTATTTTCAATGCATCAAACATGTCATAAAAGGATTCCTCAAGTATTTTGATCATTCTTGAAAGCATTGATAAGATAGCTTATGTATCTAAATTATCCTTTTCCTTCTCCAAATTATATATTCTTTTATTCATACCTCTAATGCCTACTCTAACTTGAGATGAATGAGCCTTAGCTAGGCTTTCAATGTCCTCTTCATGGATGGGGAGTTCACCAGGCTATTTTCCCCCAACTAGAGTTAAGCCTACAAATGGCTCAACTTTTTAAAATGTGAACTCTTCAATCCCCACCATGGAATTTATAGTTATCACTCTCTCTATTATAGCTATCTCTAGATAAAATTTCATAGTATTAGTTGGTTTAATTTACTTTAGAGTTTTAGAATCCTCCATCTGGGTGTTATTTGAAGCTCCTAAAGTCTCTATTTGCTTATTATTTAAACCTATAGTAGCCATTATTCTCTCTTCCTCCTTCATCAAATCACTTATCCATGGCTTGATATCATCATGTACATCAATATTCATAGTTTGGGTCAAGGCCCATGAGTGGGAATAGGAGGGGATCTTCTATATTTTCCCATAGATGAACCAATCATGGATGATTGATCCATGAATGGGGTATTCCTCACTAAATAAGTTGATTTAACTCATGGCATGAGTGAAAGTCAACTTGGGCTTCTTTTTCCCAATAGAGACTATTGAAAATTCCACCTTTCTCTTCCTTAATGGTGTCACTAGGACTAGATCCAAGGTAGGATCTTTCCCTTTTTCTACCTCAGCCTCATCTATTTGGGCTTATGCTTCTTTAACATGTTCCTCTTCTTCATGAGACCCATATGTCTCAACCAGGACCATTAGGGCATCCTCTAATATATCATTAGGCTCCAAGGCAATCATGCCTAGGAATTTAATGGGGGATGTTGGTATCTAAGGAAGGGTTGAGGATGATGCGCCCTCACCAGGTCTCTCTTCTAATTTTTCCTTACTAGGAACTTATGCAATGTGTGCTTAGAGAAGTAGCACTTCTGCTTATGGTTTATCTTAAGGGGGACTTTAAGGGCTAAACAACAAATGGCACTATAAGGGCCTCATTTTCTATATATGTCTAGGGGGCTTTTGATTACTAGCTAATCTGTTCTCAAGTCTAATGTTATATCCCTTAATAATAGCTAATATTTCTTCAAGATTATTTGATTTGATGTATAAGGTGTCATGGACATAGATTTGGTGATCATAAATTAGATTAGGAAATTACTTAGATTTTAAATATGAGGAGACCATGCCCTTAGGGTCCCACTACTTTAGTTCATCTAGCTAAAATCCAAAGGACCCTCTGTGTCTATAAATAGTGTCCACATGTTTCCAATCTTGTAAAATAGTTCTATCAATTATCAAAGGAAAGGGATAGAAGAGGCCTTTCCATTTATCCTTGAATACTCCATTAGTTCCATGAAGAAGTTGATATGTAATTTATTTCTATGCTAGTTTGGTGGGAACATAGATGGGCAAGTTATAAGATTGAATCAAAATCCCTTCAATTTTGATCATAGTACAATCTAGATACAACTAGATGTCTCCCATTAAATCTACATATTTATTGATTATAGGGCTAATCTTGGGCATGGGAATCCCTATAATGGTTTATACTAAAGTAGGATAAACACAATCATAAATTAACTTCATGTTGTGTCTATATTTGAAAATGTGTAGTTTTGAATAATGTTGGGAGACTGTAAATCTTCCCTTAGGTGACCAATTTTTGATATAAGGGATATTGGTGGAGGCTAGCAAAGCATCTAGCAGATAAGACATCATGAATAATTGGTTACCAATTTTCTTATTAATAGTTATGAATTATCATTCTATATGGATGTTGATCATATTTCTAATTGGAGGAGTGAGTTCTTTATTTACCATGAAATAGACATAAGATACCCAACACTAATTAAAATGTATGGTGGATGAGGCCTCAAATATTCTATTCAATAGAGTCATAATTACCCTAATCCCCTCTCTAAATTGGGTAACTAAGATTCTTTTTATACAGTCTTGAATCACATGGTTCCCTTGGAGCAACCATGGCCTAAGGATGGTGTCTAAATCATTCTTGTCAGTCTATTCTTTGATGGTGGGTAAATCCACTTGGGGTTTTCCTAGTTTGTAATATGTTTCAAAAGCTAATGAGGAAATGTATGAAATTTTCCTGTAGCTTCATTCATGACTTATCCAACTTTGTTCAACTCTACAATCTTTAAATATGGGAGAAAGGATGTTAATACAATGAAGTACCTCAATTTTAGTAACAACAAGGTGAAGACTAGCCATTTGGACTATGACTAGGTCATAATACCTTTGACTAATGATGGAAATATTTTTTTCTTCCTTAGTGATGGATTTCATATCCTCAATGGTCTAGAAGAGCTCAGGCCATTTCTTCTTTCCTATGTTTAATGTTGTAGTGTCCAATTTTGTGTCTTTAAAAACCCTTCCCTCATTATCTGTGGATAGATACAATTTTGTCTCATCCCTTAATTATTATTTTTGATCTACCAAGGCTTACTAGACTTGAAATTTTTTCAAAATTAGATTGAAAATGTTTCTTATGTCAATTCTGATTAGTCAAATTATAATTGAACTCCTTTTATCTTAACTATGAGTAATTTGAGTTCAAACTAGGGCCTTTTATGCAAGTTTTAGGGCTTCTAATGCTTTAATGGTGAGTTTTTTTTGACTTAGGCTTATTCATGTTTCAAATTTTATTTTAACCTTTGCCTTTATATGTTTTCCCTCTCAATCTCATAAAAACTTATATTTTTTCATTTTATGCTTACATGGCACTTATTTGGCATCTATCTAGCAACTTTCATCGCATTTTTCATAAATGACTTCAAAGCACTAGCCATTGTTATTTAAATTTTCCCTTTGCTTTATGTCATCTTATCATTTCCCATGGATAAATGTGGGAAAATTATCATAATCCAAGATCTCTCAAGTCATTGGCCATATTTTCATTGAGCATCATGGTTGTGTTATTTGGCACCTTCATGGGTTGTCTAAGCTCTATATCCTACACTAGTTGTATATTGAATGCATGTTTGCCATGTGTTGAGCCCATGGGATCTTTGGGATCTACTAAAGAGTCATCATCAATTTCACATTATTGGATTATCTAGGCTTGATGAAGCATGAGCTATTGATCCTATATGATGCAAAAACTTTAATCAGTGCATGCTCATTGAAAGGAACTTAAACTAAAATATTTTAGGCTAAATTTATTTAATGTCAATGAACATGCCACAGACTTAGGCTAAAATATTTTATTATAATTTTTAAAACATGATATCAAATGATCCCTCAAATTATATATAAAACATGCCCCTTTTTCTAAGTAAAATATTCAAAGAGCTTGAATTTGACAGCCTCATAAATGTTAATGATGGCCTTGTAGAGGTTAAATAACATTCACGAGAATGTTAAATTTAAGTTTTTGAAGTTTCATAGGTGTGGTGGGATTAAATTTGATAGACTAATGGATGTCAATGATGGCCTCATGGGAATCAAATGATTATTACAAGAATGTTAATTTTAAGCTCATCAATTTCCTATATTCCATAGATCTTAGATTCAATTCAATCTATCTGATCAAGAGGTGTGATGATGTGAGAGCCATCTAATCAAGATATAAGTGAGTACACACCATTAGTTTGGGGTTATTTTAACATTAAACTTTGAATGTGGGAGTGTTATGTGGTGGCTTTCTGGGGCTCCCAAGCTTTGACCCTATTGACCTTGGGGAGGACCTAAGGGTCATTGATCTCTGTCTGAGTCCCTAAGACATTGACACTTGTCATCCTCATAGGACTCCTTTATCCTTTTAAATTTCAACATTACCTTCACTTCATTAGATCATCATTTTTACTAGCACTCATGGACCATTGATCATGATCTGGGATCTTGCATAGGATTGGCTCCCTTAAATAATTAAAACCATGATCTTAGTTTTATCCTAAGGTCTGACTATATTATAAAATAAAAGGGGACCTTAGGGTAAAACTAAGGATTAAACTCATATTTAATGAAAGGGACCCACTTAACCTTGAGCAATATCTCACCATTGGATCTTTGGTTCTACTTAAGTGTAGGCCATTGATCATGATCTTTGTAATGATGCAGGATTGGTATAAAGTGTGAGGGATTTAAGATCTTCAAGCCTCCCTCATGTTTTTTGATAGAGATCCATGATGAAGTGAGGGATATTGGATTTGTAAAAGTCAAAAGTGTTTAATTCAAGGCTCAAGGTGATAAGGACTTAGGCTAAAGCATTAAGACTAAGATCTTGTTCATGTTAATAAACATGAATAGGGTGTTGACATAAGATTTTAGGCTAAATAGGTAACAAAAGGGACCATGATAAAAAAATTAAAATAAACCTTGCCAACATGAATTTTAGACTTGATTAGAAATAAAAGAAAAAAAGAAAAAAAAGAGGGAAAATAAAAGGGGCCAATTAGGACTTTCAAGTTAAGGTTTGGTCATGTTAAGAAATATGACCAAGCCTTAACATGAAAATTAGGATAAATTCCAAAGTAATTTTAAATATTCCCACTAAATTTAAATTTGAACCAAGGACTTAATCTATGGTTTTCTAAATGAGAGTTTTCATAATATGAATCTATGTCTGAGTTTTCACAAACCAAAGGCTAGTGAAAGCTTGAATAGATTCAATCTAAAAAATCTAAGCATGATTTATCAGTAAGAGCTCCATAAAACCTACAACTTTAAGACATGAGTACCAATTATTAGAAACATTAGGTAATCTCAAAGTAGAATTATTAATAAATAGGCCATTCTTATCAAAGTGGATGATGTTCAAATTTTGATAATGATCTAATCATATCTAGTTTTTAGAGTTAAGGTTCAAAGCATCTTAAGGGTCCCAATTTTACAAAAAAGGGGGTTTATTGATCTCAACACATTATTCTATCAAAATTAGGTGGATTTACATTTTACATATCATTTCAAGTTTTATGTCCACTTGTGCTCTTACAATGTGGTACTCTTCAGCATGTTCCTGCTGTTAGTGCTCTTCCTAATCAACCTTTTATTCCTCAATATTTTATTGATCTTCTTCCTCCTCTTTCCTATGTACCTCATGTTTTAGTATTACAATTTTGTCTTGATTTTCATTCATAACTATGTATATTTGATCATGCTTTGTAATACCTCAACAACTAACTAGTTGGGATCAAAAAATTTATCCTAATTTGAAGTTTCTTTAGTGTAAGATCTTTCACACACCATTTTATCCTAATATAAAGAAAAAAGATGTAAATATGATGTCAGTGGATTCATAACTACCAAGCATTTAAACCTATTATCTGATACCACATGTTATAACCCCTCTAGGTTTATCTAATAAATACACACACACACACACACACACACACACACACACACACACACACACACACACACACACACACACACACACACACACACACACACACACACACACACACACACACACACACACACACACACACACACACACACACACACACACACACACACACACACACACACACACACACACAATGGTTTATCAAGATTAACTATAGGTTGATAATCAATAGTAATTATGGTCTTAAACATTTTATATGTACTAAAAATATATTATTATTTTATATACCACATTAAAACATAATTCTCTATTGATTATTAAACCAAAATCATCTATGTATAGAAGTCTTACCATTCACAACATTTCATTAGTATAATCATGTAGGTATTTACAAATATAATCATAAAAACATCTCAATGATGTAGATATAATAATATTATACATAATTTACATAAATTCATATTCAAAAGTATAAAAATAAATTATGTTAACTTAAAAATAAAATAATGAACATCAAGACATCCATAAGTAATAAGTACATCTATAGTTGTAATACAATACAATAAATAATGAATGTTTATTTTTGCTATAACTACTTTTACATTTTTATGAATAATAAAAAAATGTCATAGTATATTAATAAATTATTAATATATAGCTTCCATGATACATCATAAATCAAACTAGTAACCATGAGTATGTATCAAAAAAATGTTTGGATCTAATTGTAGAGAGGGAGAGCATCATCTGAGTACTTTTCCTCCAACCACAAATCAATAATCTCCCACACACCTCCCCATTAGGATTGGACCATCCATTCATAAAAGGGAAAAATAATGATGATGAAAGTAATCATAACCAAATAAGAATCATGTGTGTAAGTACAATTACTATTACATGTAATTAGTCAAATAGACTCTAGGTACAACTCTATCTATTTTGACCTCAAGAAAGCATGTAAACTAGAAGGTATTATGGATTGATAATGTATAAAAATATAACATTAATTTAGTAAAATTATTTTTATATTATTTTAATATTTTATAAATATGGGCAATAATCCACATCATCCATACTCTCCATTATAACATATTTTCACTACTTAACCAACTTGTTAACTACTTATGGGTGATTATAGTTAGACTTCCTATCCATAACTCGTCACTTATAAATAAGGTGGATAAACTAAATATGAACATAATTAATGATTAAAAAATCATACAGGTTTCATAAAAGTCTAAAACCTAGCATAAATCAAACTAGTTTCATAACATACAATCTCATTACACTTCACAATAAACCCATGCACTTTGTAAAGAAATAATTAAAATATATCTAACACAAAAAAGTATCTATAAAATAGTAATTGGTTTTCATTATTTCATTATGATTAATGAAATTATTTACTACATCAAGATCATAATTTATTACCTTCTAATAACTTATCTATTGTTATGTTTTAAAGGTTCTATCATTATGTTCAACACAACCCATAGCCATTCAAAATTCATATTTATAAATATACTATAAACTTAAATATATCAATAAATGATGAATTTGCATACTCAATCCTATCTCAAGCACATCGATAATGTGTAATTTTTATTATAGTCATGAAGATATGAAATGGAAATGTTGTATTCAATTTGTTTGCCTCTTATAATCTCATGGGTGGGGATTGAACTCTACCCCTAGGTTTATAATGGATTTTTCAATTTCTAAATTAGATCTATTCAACTCATAACCAGATTTATTTATTATGCTAATGCTAAAATAATATTCCTCATTACTTTCTTAATCGAAAACTATAAATATTTAATCATAGTGACTTGCAAGACTTAAAATTTAATTGAAAAGAAATATTGAGATACATATGATTATATATTATTTAAATAATAATAGCTTGTTATATAAAAGATGAATATAGCCTCAACCATCAAGTGAAAGAGTGTCTACAAGAAAGTACAAAGTTGATCATTTGAGATATCAAAAGGTATAATACATCTACATATTACTATAATCAACATATTTGTATGAGTAGCTACAATCCAAAAAAATACATTAGTATTTAAATAACATAAGAGTTGGAATTTATACTAGTTTAAGTATATTATAATCAATAGTTTAATACCTTGTAGAGATATGGCATAATAAATTCTAAAGGCATAATATGTTTGATAATCCAATTTAATCCTAATAAGATATGTTAAAACCATGATGAAAATGGTATCTCATACTATGTTTAATGAAATAAATTAAACTCAAACGTTACACCTAGTAAGGACAAATCAAGTTTTTAAAAGTTATAATTATATAAATTGTAATGCTCTAATGTGTTTAATATGGACCGGTTTATAAATATTATAAAATAGCTAATTTAACTATGGTGGGGTTCTAAATGATTGATAAATATTCCACTAAATTATAATGTTTATAATATATACCAAAATATATTTAGATAAATTATTAAAGATAAATATTTCAAAATATGGCACTGATATTAAATCGTCTAACTCAACCAAAAGAAAAACTCTTAAAACCCTACATTCTGGGTTTTATGTAAATCCAGTTTATATGCAAAATATGGTCATATCCATTAGGATTTATCACTAGCATACCAAATTATATACAATTTTTAGAGGTAGGTCATCCTAAAACCTTTGAAAAATATAATAGCCAAGTACAAACTAGGTATTACAAACCTAAGTTTCTTACATAACAATAATATTACAAATAATCTTTTTTACAATTAAAAATAGACTCTATAAAATTATTAACCATTTTAATATATACCAAATTAATTTAAAAATATAATGGGTCAATACTTATACTATATTACTCATATATCATATAGTTTTTTAAGTACTTGCATGGTAATGCTTTCCCAAATGTAGTTGTTACCGGTAAACTATGCCTCCAACTCTATTTTAAACACTTCCTTATCCCTTTGATTCACCATAATTATATGTATTTATATTTTTTACCACATGATCCATTAAAATAATTCCATAACATACTCCTCCATGCAGTTATACATTTATACCATCTATCATTCACGTAGGACTCCATAATGCCCCAAAAAATGGCTTGAACAATAGTGAAAAATGGTAATTGCATAGACTAAATCTAGGTTTTCTATAATTTCACCATGTAACTTCACTCTAAGCATTATTTACTTAAAATTCATCAAAATAAAACATAATAATTCCCTTTACCTTTACTTCACTCCTTACTATGCCTCTTTACCCACAATAAAGGATCTAACTGGGGTTTCCACCAAAAGTGGCTTTCCTTTTTTGATATTAAATCTCTAGATAAAGTTTGAATCCACATATTTTCCACCAAGTAGGTTAGTTTTTAATAAAAAATTTAATTTTCTAAAGTATCTCTTAAAACCTTAGAAAATTATAAACCTTATAAAGATTTTTTTAAAGCATGATACTATGATCGTAAGTTCCTCATGGACAAGGTGTAGTTTTACCCATAAAATATAGGACACTAATAATCAAACATGTCAAATGAATTATAAATACATGGATTACTAAACTATCAAAATAATCAACAAATTAAACAAATTTTAATGATACAAACATCTACAAACTATACCATTTTTATTACAAAACTAAACAAAAAATAGTGTTGACTAAGTCAAACAATCAAACACATGTTTCCACCAATCCAAAATTACCCATGATAAATTCATTCATCTAAGATACCAAATAGAATTAGAATTTGATCTAATAAATCAAAGATAAGTAAACAATTGTGTGTGTGTGTGTTTGGGGGGCGGGGGGGGTGGTGGGGGGCTTAATTCCCAACAATCTCTCATGTACTCCCATCAATTGCAATATGTCACCCTCTTACATATAATGATATCCTTTTGAGCTACTCAATTAGATTTTATGATGTCCTACATCCACCTCAGTAAAAATAAGGTAGTTAGTCAATTTATATCAATGTGGTTTGAAAATTCATTAATAATACAAGATATTAATACCACTACATTTTCATTCCAAGTTGTACAAATGTAAACTATAATTTTCATACATTTTATAATAAATGCAAGTATTAAAAATGGAATTTTAGAATAGAAAATACTATAATCCATGTAAAAAAACACAACATAATAAGTCCATCTATACATACATAAATCAAATTTTAACTAATCCATAATTAATTATTTATTTAAGAATAGATACAACTTGTTAAGGATTAGGCATTATGTAACATACTTCTTCCCTTAAATAGTTCATCATCCTGATGATGTTATTTTAAAATTACATATGTTTAACAAATTAAATCATTTAACAAAATATATTAAGCAAATAAATGAGAAAATAACCTTTTAAAGTCCTTAGGATCCTCCTAATTAGCACTATATTCATAATATCGGTCCCATTACACCTTAAATTGAGACACTTATCTATTATGTAAGCAAAGCTTATGTGTTTAAAGTATTTTGAATGGTTCTATTATTACCACCCCTAGATCTGAAACCTATAATGCATTACAATCAAGTACATGTGAAGGATATTCTATTATTACCATCCTTGTATCCAAAACCTATAGTGCATTCCAATCAACTACATGTGAAGTATCAACCACATACTTATAAAAATAAGACACATGGAAAACATTATTAATTTGTTTTAAATTTTGTAGAAAAAAAAAATTTAAATAATAGGGTTAATCACTTCTACAACCTTGAAACTTTCTACATTTCTAGGTGCTAATTTGGCTGATTTACTACATTTAATTGAGCTCTTACATGGTTTAACATGTATAAAAACATTATCTACATAAAATAACTACCTTTTTCTTCTTTTTACATCAGTGTAAATTTTATGTCTATCATTGGAATTATCCAACCTTTACCTAATTATTTTTTCCCACTATTTCATTTTAGCAAGCATATCAGGTCTAAAAACCACTTCACTTTATAATCTATCCCACCTAATAATTTTTATACATTTTATGTCATAAAGAGATTAAAAAGGTGACATTTTTAAAGATAAATGGAATGAGTTAATGTACTCAAGCTCAACTAATGTACGGTATTCCTCTTATTTGTATTTTTGGTCCATATAATACAATCTTGAGTGTGTTATTATAATAAAATTCAACTAATGGAAGTTATTCATCCTATTTGTATTGTTGTTCCATTAAATACATTATTAAAAGGTCCTTTAAACCCTAATTTATCCTCTTAGGTTTCCCATTTGTTTTAGGATGATAGGTTGTATTAAAATTAATCTGAGTTCCCAAAGTTGTGTTTAAATTTTTCAAAAATGTATAATTCATGAGAAGGTATATATCTAAGATTATTTTATTTTAAAAATTATGTAACCTATGAATTTATTACACAAAACTCTTAGCTTTAGCTGATGCATCATCAGCCAAATTATTAGGAAAAAAATGTGCCATGTTGGTGATTTTTCAAGTACCACCCAAATAATATCATGTATATTCATTAACATGGGTATCCCTTGGAAAAATTACATACTTATGACTTATCACTTCCATTATAAAATTTAAAGAAGGTTAAAAAACCCAAAAGGATGAATATTCTCTTCTTTTACTCACTAATATTCCAAACTTCTAGACATAAAATCAAATGCTTCCTTCTTTGTTCACTTTTAAAAGTACAATGGTTTTAGTTCTACCAATAGTTTTGGAACTCCTAGATGACTAGATTAAAGATCATTATGAAACTCCTTAAGCACAAAAATTATAAATTTATCTCTATTTCACACATACATTTTATCATTAAATCTTAGCATCATATCATTATCAAAGTGAAATCCTTCTACCCTATGGTCATAAGGATTTTTTACTAGAGCTCTCTTGACTTCCTCATAAAATTAATCTCCTGAAAAAATCTCAAAAAAATTATATTATAATCTACTTCTAATTGTATCAATTTTTATTATATACCTTCTATGGCTAAGAGAATTTACAACCCTACTCTCTTTGTCCTTTATGTAGCTGATATAAAAATCATAATCGAACAAAATAATATAACAAACATATTTTCCAAGAATTTATATTTAGTTATGTGAAGATATACTTGAGTCATAGATTATTTTTATTGAAATAAAATGGTTTACCAAATAAATTTAAATGACCTTTTAGGTTTTACCAAATAAATTGATTTAACCCTTTAGGGTTTTACTATGTAAATACCTAAGTTAGATTAAAGGGATGAGATGTCTAAATCAATTAAATAATATAAAATAATTAACCATTGATTTTTTATGGATTTTTACTTCATTTGAATTTATAAAAATAGTAGTAAATGTACATAAATAGATACTTATCTAAAAATTGACTGTCATAGAAGATCTAGGTTTTGAAAACTAGGTTCTAGATAGGTTTGAGTGTTATCAACATGGTCCATGGGTCTGATTACTCATTAGATAATAGTGCCCCAACTAGATAGTAGTGCCATATTGCTATAGTGTCCTCGAAATTGTTCCATTTTACTCTTTTTAGGATTTTTCTTATTTTTTGGGAGCACTTGTGCCTTTGTTTTTGGGTTATGTTCTTACATGCATAAAATCTAAAACTATGTATTGTGCCTAGAAAACCCAATTTAGTGTGCAAACCCTAATCCTCCTTACAAGTAAGAAATGGGATAAAAATGTGTGTTTTTTAGTAGTATAGGCTAGACATCCTCAAAACCTCATTGTGAAGAGAGTTTCCTACATACCAATACTCTAAGGAGGGATCAAGCTCGATGTATTTTTCCCACCTAGTGTTTGGTACAAGTGTAAGTGAATGCTAGAATGAGAGTTGAAATATTTGAAATATGGGATTATATTTTATATATACAGTATTATGTATAAGTATATAATAATAGGGATAAAATACCTTAATTTTACTCAACTTATTTCTTATTTACATCTATTTTCCATCCTGTGAATAGAGGTCAAACAGTCTTGTATTTATAGATATATGTAGCTTGTGTAGATGATAAAATGTAATTATGATGATCTTAGGAGGGGCACACATTTGAAAATGTATCTATTTACAAGATTTAGGGTAAGGGACATTAGTGCCTAGTTTGGGACACTAGCACTATATGGCTGTAGTGTCCATAGTGTAGAGCTAATTTCCACCTAATAAACTACTAGGCACACTGAGTTGGGATCTAGGAATGTTATCTTAGGAATATGTTTGGGATTATAGAAGATGTTTATGGTCTACAAAATGTCTAGAAGAGTGTGGCTAATTCTCTATAATAGGTTTAGGGATAAACTCAAAATATTCTAACTCAAGTAACACTCTTAGCTTCTAAATACCACTTTTAGGTCATCACATTCACCCCCCCCCCCTTTATGCTATAAATGTAATAAAGAAAAATGACATTTTATAAATGAAAAAGAAGATTACCTAAACTTATCTATGAGTGAAACTCATTTAGTTGGGTTTATGTATGTGAAACATGATCCAAAGTAATGACCTAAAATAAAGCATGCAAAAATCAGGCCTTACTTAATATATTATCAAAAGTAAAAGACTATGTTGGATAAAGTAACTAAGTAAATATGAGTAAAGATATAGGAAAGAGGAAAGGAAAAAATACACCCCATTGGGTATGCAAACTAATACATGAACCTAGTGATAGATTTTGTTTTTGAGTTTATATCATGATCAAATCATTAAATATCTTGGACTGAGTTGATAACTTGCTCAATTATCATATGGGTGGCTTAAGAACTCAATCTAGTTTTGACTCCATCATTTCCCACCCTAGATCAGTGGATCATGATCTATGAATAAATTGTATAAGACTAAGTGTGTCTAACCCTCTCATGTGGGTGGATTAATAACTCAAGTAGGTTATGAATCCATCCTTGTCCACTTGTGTGAAGTAGATGAATTTGAAAATATAATATGTAAAGTTTTGAAAGGTTCTAAATAGATATATCTAATTATGTATGTCAGTTCCTTGGCCACTCATGTACATTAAGAAGCTCTGGGCCACTCAAGAATGCTAACCACTATAGATGGAGTAAGGCATGAAACTGGTGACAACCCATAATATGATAGAAAGTATATATAGTGTATAGAATGCCATGGATTTTGTCATTCCATATAATCAACCTATGGGTAACTAAGCATATGGAAACTATGTGATGTGCACATACCCCCAATATGATATATGAGTATACTAATCCTAGATTAAATATGTAATAACTAAATTTATGTATTTGAATTGAATGTGGAAGTGATCATGCTTCACATGATGCCCCTAATATAAGAAACTATATGAATCTAGGCAATGTATCTAAGTAAAATCTAAACATAACTATCAAACATATGATTTTTTCTATGCAAATTTATATTGAACCTAGTGTATTGTTCTAGCTAATCTAGACTGCCTTGAAGTTGAGGCTACTAAAAATTAGTGTCATGTAGTGGATAGTATAGCTCTATGGTGCTAGTGTCCCAATCTAGGTGCTAATGTATATTTGGTCTAAAATTTGGGTGATTAAAATAATTTCTAAGTATTTATTTTTCCCTGTGTCTAATTTGTGTTTAATTTCTAAAACTAATCTTATGTGCTAAAAATAATCTATGAATAGTAAAGTAGGATTCTGATCTCTATGACAAACCCTTGTGAATTCCCCCTCTTTTGAGGGTAGTTGTGAAACTTATGAAAGAACTATCCTCAAAATAATTATCATTACAAAATGCATTATCCTAAGGCTATATATGATAATTATGTGATATTCCAATACAATGTACAAACATAACATTATAATGTAAAAGATTCTGAGTGTAAGTAGGTAAAGTAAGATGTATTTAGTAATTTAGAACTACACAAGGGTGTTAAGATATATGTAATAAATGTGTATAACATAAAATCTAGGTAGATACCTAGGGGAATGGGGAATGATGTCCTTCGTAAAACCCAAGTAGGAAGGGTAGATGCATGAGATCCCTTATAGAATCAAAAATTGGTGTGTGTGTGTGTGTGTGTGTGTGTGTGTGTGTGTGTGTGTGTGTGTGTGTGTGTGTGTGTGTGTGTGTAACAAGTACATACAAGTGTCATGGTGAAGATTCATATAAGGAAACATATATGTAAAACACATGAGGCATGCAAAAGTAGGCCAAGGGGCCATAATACAATGGACATGGGCACATGTCACTAAATATGAGAATAGAAGACATACAAGGACATGTTTAAATGTACACATACATAATCAATTTGGCTTACAACCACATATAAGGACATGTTCAAATGTCTTCATATATAATAAGGAAAGTACACATAAGGGATAAAATCAAGTTTAATGTAGGAAAGATATAAATGACAGCATGTATAACTATGTAGTACAAATCTATGTAAATGCTAAGATGTAGATATGTTGAGTCTAACTAGTGATAGTTGGAAACAAATCTAAGTAATGAGTATCAATGATAAATATCAAGATATATCAATGTGTAAACTAGAATATACGTAAGGATAAAACTTGGTAGTAGCAAATGTGTAGGAGATGTCCTTGAGTAGGTGGATGTATCAAATGAATAAACTTGAACCAATGTATATTCACCTAATGGGTAAATGATAGCATGTCTAGATCAGTGTAGTGGACCAGAGTCCTATATGAAATCTTTAAGCTCTCAAGAAGAACAAGTGAAGCATATGTGTATGATAAAAATGACTATACTAAGATAAATAGCAATATGTAATATCTGGCAAGTGTAAGAAATGTAAACATAGTAATGCATACAATCTATAAAATTTGTGTTTTTTGAGTAATATTTGAATGTTTTTGTGTTTTGACATTTTATATTGTTTTTTTATTTTTTGGATATAATCTATGTATAAAAAATTGAAAATAAATAATGTACAAGGAGTGAGATAGAGAAGGGAGTATGTAAAAGAGTAGGAACTATACTAACTGATGAGTCTCATGGAAAAATCATTATCATTGTGACCAATGTCAAAAAAAGGAATGATAATCTCTTATGCAGTGTAAATGCTATGTTGTAGCTAAATGTTGTTGCAATATGAATCTTAGTATTATTTAGTGTCATATCCATGATATTCTTCATCATCAAAATCATAATAATCTAGAATGATAGAGGGAATTTCCTCATACTATTGATTTGACCTTTCTAAATTATATTTTGGCATATTCATTATGATTTTTCCCTTTGAAACTATGCTTATTATAGGCATATGGTGTTTTGTAGGCTCTTTTGCTAGAAAACTTATTTTAATAATGCCTATTTATGCAGCATGATTTTGAATTTACAACTTAAGTTCTTGCTCTTTCTTTAACATTTCTTATGTATCTAGATGATTTGCCTTGATAAACTATATATGTGACTAATTTTTATTAGGATGCTCAATAAATATCAAACCCTCTAGACCAATATTATCAATTGTTAGAATATAAGTGATGCCTTGGGCATGTTTGCCCAAACCTTGACCATGATAATCAAACTATTGTAGATATTTGTGACCAAAATTATACCATATTTAATGTTGATCCTCATTTTAGAGAGGTATATTTTATTGATTTATATGTGCTTGTTGTACTTTTTTTTTATCTGATTGTGTTTTTTGAACCTTGTGTTTTTCTAAGTTATGCTTTGGTAGGCAGTTTTGTATTATTTCTAGATTTGACCCTTTTTTAATGAGTAGATGTGTTATTTTATGTTATTTGTATGAAGTGTCTCTATATGGTTCATTTGGATCCATTATCTATTATATTTTCATTTTTAATGCTAAACATGAATTAGTGTGGTGTATATGCATTCTATGATATGCATAAAAATAAATGGATCTCCTCATTAGGTGTAGAGGAGGTAGGTTGATCAACTTATCTTTAATCATCTCCTTTAATATCTCACTTGAACTCTTCTTTGACCTTTGAATGATTTTTGAATCACTATTTGTATATGTACTTTGTTGTGATTTATGATATGGATATGTAACATTTTTTGTTATATATTGACTGGATGAAGATTCATATACATGGTTTACACTATTGTGCCTTGGAGGTCTTTGTCTTGTCAATTGATTTTCCAATGTTGTAATATTTTCATGTTAGAATTGATTATAATTTTTTAAACCTTCAAGTATCTTTCTCATACTAATAAATTGATCACATAGAGTCTCACAAGTGTAAACCCTAGCTATTTTTGATTGAACATGTAGGCACACACCTTATAGGGAAGTTGTGTGAATAGGCTAAGTATAGGAAATAGTGACATTGCTATAGGCTACTTCATCTCATGGAAGAATGATATCATGTACATGGTTAGAGGGAAAGTACCTATCACCCTCATTGATATGAGGAGGATAATGATATTCTTTCATATGCATAAGATATGGCATTGAAATTGGAAATATAATTATTAGCTTATGTGCTAAATCCTCTATGTGTGTATAGGTTTGTATATTAATGAAATTCCACATAGGAGACATATAGAATGTTATGAAATGTGACATATATTGTAATTTATATAAATCATCATATATACATGTGTTTATGTCTTTTCTGAATTCATTCTAAATTAAAGGAAATAAGCACGAAAGTGAAAGTTTGAAACTTTTCAATAAAAAGTGATTAATTTATTTTATTATTATTATTATCATGATTATATGAAATAAAAATTAGAAGATATATGGATCTACAATCTAAGTATAAATAGAAAAAGTATATAAACCCTAAGTGTGTCTAGGGTTAGGTTTTTTTGAATTTAAGGGGGTTGTGCAAAAATTTAAATTAGATTTAAATAAATGAAACCCTAATGTGTAATTGATCTATTTAGCTAGGTTGTCTAAAAAAATAAAAAAATAAAAAGTATGTAGTCATAATTTAATGCACAAAAAATTGTATTAATTCAAACTAGGGTTTAAATGAATATTAGAAGTAAGTTATGTTCACCAAATGATTTAACCTTCTAGGGTTTTAAAAATGTAAATTCTAAGCTAGATTAAATGACTAAGATGTCTAAATTAATTAAATAATCTACATTAATTAACCAGTAATTTGTTATGGATTTTGAATTATTTTGAATTTTAAAAAATAGTCATAAATGTGTATAAATAGATACTTATCTGAAAAGTGACTATCATAGAAGATATAGGTTCTAAAAACTTGGTTCTAGACAGGTCTGAGTGTCATCAAAAGGGTCCTTAGGTTTGATTACTCACTGGATAGTAGTACCCTACCTAGACAGTAGTGACATACTACTATAGTGCCATCAAAATAGTGCTAGTATCCTCGTAGTAGGATTATTCCTATTTTCTAGGAGCACCTATGCCTATGTTCTTGGGTTTTATATTTATGACCTTGAAATTTATAACTCTATATTATGCTTTGAAAACTTGATTTAGTGTGAAAACCCTAATCCTCCTTAAAATTATGGCATGAACTAAAATGTGTGATCATTAGTAGGATAGGTTGGATATCCTCAATACCCTATTATGAAAAGAGTTTCCTACAAACCAATACTCCAAGGAGGGATCAAGCTCGATGTAATTTTCCCACCTAGTATTTGGTGCAAGTGTAAAAAAATGCTAAAATGAGTGTGGTCTTGAATGTCTTGAGTGTGCTTGAGCTTTAAAATATTTGAAATTTGGGATTAGGATTGTTTTAGATGGTAGTATGCATAAGTAGGGTAGAATAGGGATCAAATACCTTAATTTTTCTCAAATTATTTCTTATATGGATAGGCTTTTGCATATATTTTCCATCTAGTGAATAGAGGTCATATAGTCTTGTATTTATAGAGATATTTATTTTGTGTGGATGATAATATGTACTTAGGATGACCTTAGGAGGGGCACACATTAAAAATGTTTATTTTCAAGAGAGTTAGGGAAAGGGACATTAGCTCCCAATTGGGGACACTAGTTCCATATGGTTGTATTGTCCTTAGTGTGGTGATAATTTCCACCTAGAAAATTGATGGGAACATTAGGTTGGATTTGGGAATGTTGTCCTGGGACTATGTTTGGGTCGATAAAAGATGTTTATAGTCTACACATTGGTTGGAAAAGTGTGGTATAGGCTCTATAGTAGGTCTAGGGATAAGCTAGGTATAGGCTAACTTAACCAACACTCTTAGCATCTAAACACCACTTTTAGGTGATTACATAAATAATGAATCCAAACTTGTAATGCATGAAAAATTATGGTCAATTCTAAATAATGAAAATATTAGGTATGAAAAAGTAGAAAATGTCATTATAGCCATTAATTCACATAAGTAATGAATTTTTGCATTCAATTATCAAAGATAACACAACTAAATATATATATTTTAAAATTTCCAAATCCACTTTAATCATATTAATTTCAAACATCTAATTTTATGGTAAGGTTAGAGATGCATTGTATATACACAATAAATTAATGGACAAGCTTCAATTATTCAAAAGTTCTTTGCTTGATTTTGACACCATTGGCATGGACTTTTAAGAAAGTCATGCACTTTACCTTTAGATGGAAGAAATTAAGAAATTAAATATGGCATCAAGGGTCATTCCAACCCCACCTTAGAGTAATTAGGTTACCAATTACACTAGTGCATACTTAAATTTGGAAAGCTTATGTACCAATTATAATAGCTACTTTAGTCTCATCTCTAGTTCCATCCATGTCAATTTCTACATCAACTTTATCATAGTATAAATTATTCCAATAGTTCCACATTGGCACCATCTAATTATAGATATGCACTTTCTTGGTCTAGTTAAGATGGAGATATTGGTTTCAAATTTATTTAACATGTATATATTCTTTTTTTAGATGAAGGATTTTTTTAAAGTGACCAATGTTGTACATGCATACTTTTCATGAGATTAGCATACAATGTTATTTTTGGACTTAAAAATTTAGACTTTCCTTAAGATATGAGGCCTTACCCATCCTAAGATTATATATACTTGTATCCTCCTATTCCAAATAGAGGAGAATTTTAGCAGTTCAAATTATAGTAAATTCTAAGTTTTATTAACTTGGACTTGATGTGAAAATTTTAATTCTAATCCAACTATGTGGACTGTGTAAGACATGTTTTCATTTTGTTACCTTAGTTATTTTTTCATACATGATTTATCTTTCTAATACATTTATTAATTTTAATCTATCACTAATTTGAATAACTTTTATATGTTTATTATAATCCCCCTTTGTATATGTGTAAGGGAAATCTAACAAATACGATAACCTTTGGTTATGTACGTTTAAATTTATTATGTTTTGAATACCTTTGACTCCTAACTATGTTTGATTGTTAGTGTGCCATATAATATTATAAAAAACATTGGTCTTCTAATTTTATACCCTACCTAAGTTCAAGTTCTAGTTTTTAAATGTCTCATCTTGTGTGGTCTACAAGCCTCTTTTATTCCCTTATTTTCTCTCTTTTTGAGTTTCCTTTGGAATTCCTTCCCACCTTAGTTATAACCATCATATTTCCACCAATTTCAAGTCAATATAGGTTCATCCAAGACTGAACCATCCCTAGTAAATAATATGCTTTTCTCATCATTATTCCACCAATAAGTTGTTATAAAATTGAGTACCTTATAACTCATTCTTTGGATTGAAATTCTTTCACCAATCCTAAAATGTTAGAGGTTACCTCATAATATTTATAGGGTGTACATAAAAACCACATCAAAAATAAATTAAATTGGTGATATAAGGAGGGACTAAACCTCTACCTCTATTTATGTGAAAATATCACTTGATTTACACTAGAAACACCCAAAATATTAACAAGGTATAGCTCAAATGCTAACTTGTTATACCACCTTTAGAAATCTATAGAAAATTTAGATATGATAAATGTGTTTCTATAGGACCCTAATATTATTAATTATTTTTATGAAGACAACCTCATATTATAATACTCTTGATGGTCCATCCTCAGCCTCCACCTTAGCCTTAGGCTCAAATTTAAGCTCAAGTCCAGGATCCAACTTGGTTGACTAGCTCTGCTATCAATGTTATTAGAGCTATGCATGACTTATAGAGAAACCCAAATAAATATCTTCCTTTCTTCTCTCCCTCAAGAGGTAATATTTTTGAATAACACATAAAGGCCTTAAGGAATACTATATGGATATTGAATATAACCTATGAATATGTGACATATAGACATTTCCCATTCACATTGAAAGATGAAACATATGACTAGTTTCTAAATATCCCATAATGTTTCATTGACTCTTGGAAATAATTTTAAAACACTTGATTGGCATAATTTTTCTAGGTCACTAGTGTAAGTGTTGTTAACCAACGCTTTTCTTGTATGAGGTGAAAACCCAATGAGCCAATATGAACCTTCAATGCTAGATTTCAAAAGATGTATAGTAGATTAGAAACTACTTATCAAATTAATGAGGAAATCACCCTCAATATGTATATAAATTCTTTAGATCATGTGACTATTATATTCTTGTGTATATTTATTGGTATTGACATGCTACTTTTGGTTTATGCTAAAGTAATCAACATAGATAAATAATTGAATCCTCAACTGCAATTCTTTGACCTACTTAGCCTTAGTCCTATTTTTATGGATTTTAGTCCAATTTTGAATGCAAACTATAATATTGTGGCTCAAAAATAGAACCCAGTGTATAATTAGTTTCCTTTAACCTAGGTTATACCCAATAAACATCTTAGTTTTGTGAACAATTCTACCCCTAACCAGTAAAACTTGAATTGATCATTGATACTAGTTAATATTACTATAGCATAGGGTACCAATTATGATTCCAAAAATAAAAATTGGAATCAATCCATAGGATGTTCTAAAAATTTAACAATGAGTTCTTGAACATGATAAAATACATGGTTAACATTGGAGGATAGAATACTAATCATAACTTTGGATTACATAAATATAACATACTTTTCAATAGGGTTGAAAATAATCAATAATAAAATTTCCATATAATAGGATGATAGAGACATATATCATGAAAGCAACACTTACAAATTTGTATAGGGTTCACAAAACAACACAACATGGTGAATTATATTGCATCAAAATATGTACTAATTTTGAGATATTTTAGAAGGAGATAGATAGATAAGAGAATTCTACTAATCAGTTAGAGACATCTTCATTTAATGATTCAAGACATCCCATTAAAAAAAATGGTCTTTGAAACTTATGAATTCCATTTCCTAGTGAAAGATGATAATGAACCTAAGGAAAATATTGATGAGATCTATCTTTTAGAAGTACCATCAGGTAAGGAATAATTACAATCTGAGGAATAAGTAGTCTATGACTATTTTAGCACCTCCTAACAATAATGATAATTTTGTTATTGATCCCAATTCTAATAAAAGCCCATCTCCTCCTAAGGATAAATACCAATTATAAATGTTAGAACACCAAGGTAGAGGAGGGTACAACATTATTGAGGATATGAAGAAGATTAAGGATAACATCAAACTCCATGAGTTGGCCAAATTACCAAATAAAGAGAGTTATTTGTCAAGGATCTCATAGTGAGGACATATAACAAGTTTAAATATACCCACACAATTATGATCGTAAATAAAGATAAACCTAAAGAACCACCATTTCTTCTAACTATCTAATATTAAAAAAGAATGTACATAATTTATTGATTAATCAAGAGACTTATCCAATGTGATTCCTATATCTATCTACCAAAATTTGGGTTTGACTCTAGATCTATCAAAGAGAGTCATTTTATATCTAGACAAGTCTTTAATCCCATGTGTTAGAGAATTAATAAACATGTGTATTTAGTTGGAATCTGAACCTTGTTTTAAATAGACATTTATATCTTGGTCATGGACATTATAGGATCATATAGTCTACTATTGATTTGAGACTAGTCAAAGACATTGAATGGGTACATGGTCATGTATTTATTGCACATGTGGTTACCCTAAAAAGGATTATAAAATCATATTAGGGTAGACAAAGAGCCAAATATGAGGTACTTTATTACCAAGTATAATTTAAATAATGAGAATATTAACTTTGTCTCTTCACATTCTTGTGTGTATACTTTTACCACCAAATAGGATCTTCGTGAACAAGAATTTGAAGTTCCTTATCAGTTACAGACCCTTCATTATGACATTACTCAATCAAAATAATGTTATGGTTTTGGCATTCCCCTCTTATATCTATAATGCAATTAATAATTAGATACCTATAGGTTTTAGTTCTCCTACACCAATAATAGAGTTGAGTATGCAAATCTAAATCTAGTCTTATAGTTTTCACTAAAGTATAATGTTAAGAAGTTGTAAATATTTGGTGACTTTTAGCCAGCTGGGAGCCAAATCAAAAACAAATATTAGTACAAATTAAATTATTTAAATAATTAAAATCACTAAGCATGAGACATGATTGAGTCTTTTGAATTATACAATATCAATGCCATCCCAAGGGAAGAGAACCAAATAACAAACTCATTAGCAACTTCAACTGCTAATCTGTCACCACTCCATGAGTCTAAAATTTTAAATTATTAGTGGAACTATTTCCTTACTCTTCTATCCTAAATAATGTGGAAAAAATCTAGGTATTCAAGGATTATTATTAGATTATGCAATTCATGAATATTTTTAGAGATTTTGAATCCTAGATAATAGATGAAGAAGATCTGAGTCAATACAAATTGAAAACTTAGGAGAAGATGTAGTTTTGTAACTAAAAAAGAAACTCATCCCTCTAGGCATAGTCTCCTTATAATGATATTATTATTTATATATTCATGCTTAAAATAAAAAATAGATCAAAGTAAGAGTTTGATTTCATCAAAGGGAATTTTATAATTGACCAACATCCCCAATTTTTGAATGTGGGCTTGATTTTCATAGAGAATGAAATGTAAAGGTTGAGTAAATTGCTTGTAAAATAAAAATATGTCATTGCATGGACATATGATGACCTGAAGTTATTTTACCCTAGAGTGATCACTCATATCATTCCCCTACAACCAAAACACAAGCCTTTCAGGAAAAGATAAAGTTTGATGAATCCAATCTTGGAACCTCTTAGAAAAATTGAATTATAGAGGCTATAGGATGCCAAAATTATTTTCCCAATTAGACATTTGAGTTGGATATCTAATTTAGTACCATTAAGAAAGAAGAATGGATAAATAAAACTTTGTGTTGACTTTAGAAACCTAAACAAAGCACCAAAAAAGTATAATTTATTTCTACCCTCTTTGTATGAGGTAATTTAGATGGTAAGTGGATCTAAGATGATGTATATCTTGGATGGATTCTCAAGATACAATCAAGTATTAGTTAAAGTAGAAGATAGGATGAAGACTACCTTCACCACCAAGTGTGGGACTTTCACATATAAAAGGATGCCATTTAGCCTAATTAATATAGGATCCAACTTTTAGAGATCAATTATTTTTTCCTTTCAAAGATTGGTGGGAAAATGTATCATCATCTACATGGATGACCTCACTATTTTTTCAAAATACAATGTTTATCACATAAAACATCTAAAAAACATATTTGACAAATTCAAAAGATATGGGGTCTCTTTGAAACTAAATAAAAACATCTTTAAAATTACTAAAGAAAATTTGATGGTCCATATCATCACCAAAGATGGGATCTCCATTTATCCATAATGGGTTTAGGCCATTTCTAAGTTGACCCCACCTAACATCAAGAAAAATTTGAAATATTTATTTAGTGAGATTAACTATGTAATATAATTTATTTTTGGTTTTGCATAGATTTTCAAGCCATTGAATACTATACTAAAACAAGATGCCAAAATAGAGTGGAAAATAGAGGCCAAGAAATCCTTTCTGGACATCAAGATTATAATCACTCAGTCTCCAATTTTGATTATTCCATACTTCCATAAATATTTTTATATTTATTCATTCACCTCATAACATATTGTTGTTGTAGTACATACACAAAAGGTGGAAGATAGTAAGCATCCCATTACCTTCATGAGCACCAATTTG
Source organism: Torreya grandis (assembly GCA_037957365.1). Lineage (NCBI taxonomy): Eukaryota > Viridiplantae > Streptophyta > Pinopsida > Cupressales > Taxaceae > Torreya > Torreya grandis. The sequence goes on from JARHVA010003647.1 coordinate 1,511,956, forward strand.
AAGGATGTAAAGTTGAAATACTCCATGATTGATAAATAGATATCTGCCTTGATCAAATATATTAAAAAATTTAGCCATTATATTATAAGGAATAAAACATATGCCATCATCTCAGACCTAGATTTCAAGCTCATGTTTGGCTAGAATGAGTTAGGCAAAAAAAGTGAAAAGTGGATGGCCAAAATTTAGAATTTTAACCTTGAGATTAGACCTTATAAGATGTTAAGAGGCCAAGATTAATCTACCTGATAACTGAAACTGATCCATGCATCCACATTGAGCATATAAATGAAGTTTAGGTACCTAGTGGAGAATGGTGCTCACAGATCATCCACTACCTGATTATAATAATATGTCCTAAACTAAATACAAACCAAATATGATCCCTCAAGTTCAAATCAACTCATTACATGACCATTAAAGGAATCCTTTATAGGAAGAACTATGAAGGCATATATTTAAGATGAAATTTAGGAGAAGAAGTTAAGAACATCTTGGATAACTTACATTAGAATATTAGAAATGGACATCCTTGAGGAAACACTACAACTCACAAGTTTTTAAGGATGGGATACTACTTTAAGGATGCACACAACCATGTCATGGGATACCATGACTTCTAGGTATTTGGTAAAAGATAATTAAAAAATTTCATGCCTTTGTATCTAGTTATTGAATGACATCCCTTTTCCTAATGGGGACTGGACTTTATTGGGGTGATAAACCCAAACTCTTCCACAAGACATAAGTTTGTCCTCATGACTACTAACTAATACACTAGGTGGACAAAATATATATTCACTAATAATTTCATAGTATTTTATGTTATCAATTTTTTGGAGGAAAAAATCTTGACCAGGTTTGCTACTCCTATTTCTTTGGTTTATGAAAATGGTTTAGCTTTTCAATCTTTTGAATTTATAGATTAGGACTATTATAATTAGATCACCATCAAAGTCTATTTTAACTAATAACCACAAGGAAATAGAGTGGTTGAATCCACAAATAATAATCTAATGGATGACATTAATAAATTTACATAAGATAAAATAAGATAATGACATCTCTTATTAAAATAGGCACTAGAGGTAGACAAAACTAAACACAAACAAGCTCTCAAGGTTCCACCTTTTCCATTAGTATGTGGATAACAACTAGTGTTCCCTATTATTCTCAAGATAAAAACATACCAATTAATACAAAAATACATGGGATAAAATGATAATATATAGTCTAGACTATTTGATCTAGATGGAGGATGCAATATTTGAATCACTACACAGCTTTAGTAAACATCAAGATATTGTCAAATGGTGGTTTGAAAAAATATCCAATATTAAAGCCTTCACGATTTTAGACTTAGTGATTTTATGGGATAAATCAAATTAAAATAAGGGACAACATAATAATTTAAATACTTTTTGGATTAGACCATATCAGATATCAAAAATCCTTGGTAACAATGCCTTCTAGTTGACAGACCTCTAAGGTAATGACCTCACCTTTCTAGTCAATGGATAGTTTTTGAAGCACTATTTCATAACCGCTCTAACTAGAGACACATATAAATGAATTTTAAGTGAATATTTAGACTAGGAGTAGATTATATTTTATGCTTTATATATTAGGTTTCTTACTTTCTAGAATTTCTTTTTTTTTATTTTTTACATTTTTTTCAGTAGACTAGTCATTTTGCTTTCTAGGTCAGTTTTATAAATTGTAGAATAGACTCACTAATTTCCTATGTTAAAAATTAAAAAAATGGAAATTCTAAAAACAAGGGGAAAATGTATAAGGGAGCATAATTTTTATTCACAATAACTCATTCTTACAATACTATACCTTCTAGAGTTAAGGTATGTATTGTGATTAAATTGGTTCTGCTTGGGATGAATAGTTTTACTAGACTTCTAGGATTTATTATGATATACTCATGTAAATTTTAGAAAGGCTTTCTATTTCTGAATATTTATTACACTTTTTCATTTTAAAACTTGGATGAGAGATAATAAACATATAATTGGATACACATTGATAGGGGCATATTGAAAAAATAAGTTTTCTTATATATACACCTAGTCAATGGTGGTTCCCAACCCTTTTATATATGTAATTTATTTTCAAAAATTCATACAAAATTATAGAATATGGGTGATTAAATTAATCTCTACTAGGGTTATGGATGCCTAACTAGTAGTATATTAAGGCTTTGAGTGGGATCAAATGTATCTCTATTAGGGATATAATCACCTGGGTGGTAGTAAAGCAATGCCCAATCTTTCCTTACTATTTGGTTACAAAATAAAAATTTAAATCAAAATCTATAGTGGTTATTCATGTATCACTTAAAATTTTCATAACCAAGAGGAATTTATTTCACTAGATCACACACATAAATCCAATGAATGGAGAGGGTTAGTATGTTGCATGAGGAAGTACAATTCTATTTTAGAGTTTAGTTTGATTATTATTTATTTGTTGGAATTGAATTTTTGTCATTATTCATTACTAAAATTCTAGGTTCTCAAAATACTTAGGAGTATTTTTCCCCTATGACTCATCATTTATTGTTCCCTAACACACACACCTCATTTTTAAATTTTAAAATAGGGGCCCAATATTAATTTAACATCCTTTTATGGTTTTCTAAAGTATAAGTATATGATATAAAAGTTTGAAGAGTATGAATTCAAGGAATTTATCTAATGCTTGAGAAATTTGCTTAACTATCTTGGTTTTTGGTTGTTTAGTTAACACAATCCATAGGTTTCGTATTATTTTTTCCAAGGTGTTTTCAATGCTAAAAGGAACTAAATTTGTGTCTAAGCCATACTATATTCTTTACTCTTCAACTTTAGTTTTCTTTAAGTACTTATGTATAAGGTTTGCTTTATGATTTATACAGCTAATTAAACTAATGTGTTTTACTTATAATGGGGTTTTCTATCTATTTTTTGTCTTTTAAATAGATTATCTCACACTTAAGTGTTTCTCAAACAATACCAAAGTTCATTTTTTCCATATGACATCATTTTGCTCATCTATATCACCAAGCTAAAAGGTACATGTCATCTTAGCTACTTGATAATGATGTCATCATAAATATGTGTAAAAATAATCTCAAGTAATTATATCTCCAATATCTATCTATATGTCATGGTCCCATTAACCTAAAGGTGATGTCATCATAGACCTTTGTAAGAATACTCTCAAGCAACTTGATATTCAAGATCCATCTATGTGTCATCATCTTTATAATGTAGAGGTGACATCATCATGGACCTTTGTAAATATACTCATGATCAAGTGGATAACCAAGATTTTTTCATGTGTCACCATACCATTTACCTATATTCCCAAGATCAAAATATAATAGATCATATGTTAGCCATCAACATAATAGTGACATGCAGACACATGTCCTCCAAAGACACGTAATCAAATAATATATACACCACTGCTATGTCTAAAAGATTTGAATAAATAAATTTTTCATATAAAGATGACTAAGCATATGTGAACATGTGTAAGAAGCCACATTGCATTAAAAATATATGGAAATCAATTTTATGAATTTCAAAAGAAAAGACTATGCAAGGAAAAGAAAAAAAGGCCATTGTAGTCATTAATTTACACGAAGTAATGAATTATTACATTTAATTCTTAGAGCCAACAAAAATAAAGATATATATTTCAAATTTTCAAATCCACTTTTATAACATTGATTTCAAACATCCAAGTACATGTTGAGGTCATAGTTACATTAGGTATACACAATAAATTGATAGACAAGCTTCCTAAATTATTCAAAAGAGCTCTTCTTGATTTAGATACCATTGACATGGACTTAAAATTAAGTCATACAATTTACATTTAGATGGAAATAGCTAAGAAATAAACTTCAATAGTATGGGTCATGCCAACCCCACCTTAAAGCACTCAACTTCCCAACTTCACATTAGTGCATATTCAGACTAGGACAAATTATGTCCCACTTCTAGTAGCTACTTCAGGCTCATCTCTAGTTCCATTCATGTCATTTTCTACATCAAATTTATCATAGTGTAATTTCTTCTAGTAGTTCCACATCAACACCATCTAATTATAAACATGTAATTTCATGGTCTAGTTGAGATGGAACTACTAGTTCCAAATTTATTTAACATGTATATATTGTTTTTTTAGGTGAAGCATTTTTTTTGAGTGATCAATGGTGTTCATGCATACTTTGCATGAGATTAGCATACATTTATATTTTTGGACTTGTAAATTTAGGCTTCACTTCAGAGATGAGGCCTTCCCCAACCTAATCTTATATATACTTGTATCCTCCTATTCCAAAAGGATGATAATTTTGGATATTGATATTAATAGAAAATTTAGAGAAGTTATGTTAACTTGGTATTGATTTTTAAATCTTGATTCTTCTCCAATTATATGGACTTTATAAGATGTGTTATCATTCTGGTATCTTAGTTATTTTTTTGTGCATGAGTTATATTTATAATACAGTTATTTATTTTAAGTTATTATTGATTTGAATTTTTTTACATGTTGATTATAATCCCCCTTTGTGTATGTACAAGAGCAATCTAAAAAACATGACAACCTTTGGTCATGAATGTTCAATTTTACTATGTTTTGATTCCCTTTGACTCCTAATTGTGTTTAATTTTTAGTGTTATATATCATCTTGTAGTAGACATTGGTATTTTTATTTCTTGTCTTACCTAAGTTCATGTACTGGTCTTAAAAGGTCTCATATTATATGGTCTACAACCCTCTTTTCTACCCTTATTTTCCTTATTTTTGAGTTTCTTTTGGAATTCCCTCCCACCTTAGTTGTAAATATCATCCTTACATCCATTTCAAGTAGATATAGGTTCATTCATAGTTTACCCTTCATTGATAAACAATCTATTTCACTCATCTCTATTCCATCAATAAGTTATAAAACTGAATACCCTATAACTTGTGCTTTGGATTGAAACATTGCACCAATCCTAAAAAGTTAGAGGCTAACTCATAAGATTTATGGGGTGTGCATTAAAACCACATAAATAATTTTTAGTATTTTATTTTTTCTATCATTCAACATATCTCTACTCTACATGTTTAATTCCCATCTAGACATAAAATTAAAACACATAAGGACTATTTATTTTTTGAGTCTTATTAATTACATCCTCACTATTTAATTATTTTGAGTTATAAAATACATAAAATATTTTTTATTTAATTTTTAAATAGTTTACATATACATGTGTATACATAATTGACGTTTAAAAAAATCCCACTCATTTAGAAAAATAATGACTATTAGTATGACTGATATCAAATGTGATTTAAATTTATTTTATGTATAAATATTGTTACTTAATCTAATTACCAATATGTATATAAGGTCATTTTAAAATATTTAATTTGATATGTGTGTGTGTGTGTGTGTGTGTGTGTGTGTGTGTGTGTGTGTGTGTGTGTGTGTGTGTGTGTGTGTGTGTGTGTGTGTGTGTGTGTGTGTGTGTGTGTGTGTGTGTGTGTGTGTGTGTGTGTGTTTGTGTGTGTGTGTGTGTGTGTGTGTTATTAATTAATATAATTACCAATATGTATATAAGGTAATTTTAAAATATTTAATTTGATATATGTGTTTGTATATGTATATGTATATGTATGTATATGTGTGTGTGTGTACACACACACACATATTATGAGTTTGCTTATAGTCTATGCATGTCCTCCCTCTATTAAAAATTATAGACACTGATATTTGATATTTGAAACTTGGTAGTATAAATTTTGACCTACACTTATCATACATTATTTGTGTATCTCAAAAAAACAATCACTTTCCATTACCATACATCTAGATGCTAGTTATGATTCAAATCCATTCTAAGTTACTATCAGTCATCTACATGAACATTGCAGTCTATGCCAACATCCTACTCAAAAATTTCCATAATATCATATTTACATTTCTTTCTCTTAGAAAATAGTGCCAAGATCATACACTAACTTCAATGTTATTTTTTTAAGGTTGACATTACCATACTTCACCTAAGAATGGTTGTTTTTCAAAATAAAATCATTCCCATAGATCAACACATTTACCTACTCTATCGGTGGTATAGAAAATTACCCAATTAAGTGCATATACATACAAATAAAGGCCAATATTATTAACCACAAGTATCTTTCAGATACACTACTTCACATTGAGTAAATTTTTCCTCAAAAAAAATTATTAGAATATAATCATATTCAATTATTATAATAGTAAATCTAAGTATGTTGACCTCATTAATACTTCCCAAATATATAAAATTCCATTGTCAAGTCCATTCCAATACTTGAAATTCATATTTATGTTTAAATTTCATATACTACAATATGAATCAATTCTAAAACTTTATCCTATTTGTATTCACACTAATCAGAAATAGGGTAAACATATATTTGAACCCCTATATTATTTAAACAATACCAAACCCTAGGTTATCCTTAGGGTTTAATTCTTCTTTATAGGGTTTTCATATCTATACCTTAGGGTTTTATTTTCAAACATGGTATTTGATTTTATATAAAATTTCAAATTATATATGGCTCAAATAAATGAACATTAATTTTATTGGTTGTCTCAAATGATGATTTCAATAATATGATTTTATTGGTTGATTCAAGTGATGATTTCAATAATTTCATATGTATACTTTTGATTAATTATTTATATACTAATAAGTCTAAAATGAATAACTAACTATCCGTATCCTCTCTTAATACACCCCCCCCCCCCACTTGATGAATTATTATAACAATTGAGACCATAAATTCTCAAGGAGATTCTAGCCAAACCCATCCTCACATAGATACATTTGATGATGAGGATGAAATAAAATTAACTCAATTTCTTAACCAAAATACACAAACACATTATATATTTTTTATCTTGAGATAAGTATAAGAATATAGCCTAATCTATTACTTTTGGGGAACAATATAACCCCTTATATGTATATTCATTAGACCACTATTGTTAATATTATTCCTAAATCTACACCTCTAGTTACACATGAATGCCACCCAAGGTGTGGGGGAAACACAAGGACTCCTATATATTTCCATGCATATTACTATGTAAAAGGAATATTTCATCCTTTATTGACTATGCATATTAAATCCAATTTACTTATTATAAGTTCCCTTGAGTTAACTATTGCAACTCTATAAGATAAGGTGTTGTGGTTAGAGAAACTTACATCTCAAGTTAGTCATTAATTATATTCCTATGCTTTGATCCATAATCAATTAGCTCCAAAGATAACATCATATCCCCTACCTTTAGTGTTTTTATCTCGTAATCTCTAATTATATGATATAAAAGGTGATCTTAAGTAACACTTTCAATCCATATATGCAACATGCTTAGGCTATTCAACCAATAGTCATTTATTAACCAAGTTATTTCCATGAAGTCTCAACTATTATAATTTAATTTTGTTCTATGGCATCCCACTTCAGTTAGTTAGTACCTTGCCTACTCTAACCAATTAATTTCTAACACATTTCTCTATTAAAATTGATATGACAATTTCTTACATATAAATTTATAAACTAAAGTAAGGGTTTAATGATCCAAGTGGTGAAAATGTACTTTGATACAAGGTCATAATAGATAATATGACTAATCCTATGAAAGACAATGAATCCCATGATATCATCAAGAAAATATTGTTTTCACCACTTCATGAATCTTTTTTATTCAAGTTATTTAGATCATTTGATGAGTTATTCCATACAATGAGAGATCATGAATTTAGGCTCCTTTCACTCAACAAGCTTAAGTACACTCTTATTTTTACTACTTAAAATGCTAATTTTCAAAGCAAACCAAATTATAAGGTCAAATAAAATGAGAACAAGAATGAATCCAAGATTACAATCAATATAGTATCACAACCTACAAATAAGCTTCTCTTACCTACTAAATTAAAGAGGCAATTTTCACACTCACTTAAAACCCCTTAAAAATTGCTACAAAATTTACTTGAGTAAAAAATCTTATCTCTCCATCTACCTTTATAGGTCAATACAATAAAACCTTTACCTTATGGATATGATTATAACTCTTATTGAAATTATCATTGATGCATTCGACATTCTAAAGTTAGATGTTGTAAACTAAGGCATAAGATATAAGATCTTATCAATGAAAACACTATTGAATTAATCACACTAATAGAATAATCTAGGCCATAATCAAATGGGAACTATAAATTTAAAATATTTAATGACCCATTTTTGAAACATGAGAAAACAAAAACTAAAGATACTTTTGAAGTACATCATACATAACATGCATATCCTCATATTCAGACATATAGTCATCTAATATACAATAATATTAGCATTATTATTAGTATAATACCATAATAGCCTATAATTACATTAATTGATAGTGATACCATATATGATGACTTATATTTTTATGCATTATTCATATGATTTCACATCAATGAGCACCCTATATACATCATTATGGTCGATAATGGTCTAAGTGTGAATGTTTCCACCATGATAGTTCTAAAATCTCTTGGATACACTTAAAATGATATAAAATATACTAAATGAGTTTTCAAATGGTTTAATGGACATAAATATGAACCCTTAGACTCATTTTACTACCTCTTAAGGTAGACCCCACCATAATGGCTACTTCATTCTTAATTATATCGATTAATTGAGTATTTCACATGTTATTCAAACTCCCTTGGATTTAAAAGCTCCATGTAGTACCTTATATAGTGAATTTATGTGTCAAATGTATACACTGCAATAGAGTATATACATTTTCAGACATTTAATATGAGTACCATCTTTAGATAATGGTATCTCATCCTCAACCCCAACCACCACTAAATTTGGTTATTACCCCTATTTAAGATCATTACAAAATGGAGATTATTACTTATATTTAGGACCAATATTCAAAAGAATTTTTTTCACCCACCCAAGGCCTATCTATACATCTAGTACAAAGGAGAGTAGTTGAATATCCTAGGTGTCTATTTACCCAATAGTTATCATATTAGATAACTATTTGAGATTCTTAGAAGCCTTTATCTACTATACCAAGTACAAGCTTAGTCCCTTAGATAGTTTAAAATGTTCAATAATTAACACATGCACCTATATAAAATCATACTATTAGTAGAATCCAATAAGTCATAGACCTTATAGGGTTAAATATCTTACATAAGATTCTATGTGTAGTGATGAAAATTATTACATTACAACACTTGATTCATTTTTAGATTTTGATATACCACATATTACCTTTCAATCTCAAAATATAAACATTACATCATATTATACAACAAAATACCATTATTATCCCTTTGATGATATAATTGGTTAGCACCTTTGAACATATTCAAATAAAATAAAAAACACAAAAATTAAGAAATCATAAAAAAAATCAACTATTTTTAAAATAAAAAATTAGGACCTGAGCTTGACATAAGTTTCTAGATTAGATTATTTACATATGTTGTTAATTACATTTTTGGTCAATTTAATATTGTTTTCCTACACTATGAGTTTGATTTAGGACATATAAAGCATACATAGACATGTTGATGTTGGACCTTTCTTATACCTAGGGGTCATGCCAATGTTGGGGGCATTTAATTTCACACGTTACATCATCATATGTTATATATTTATATTACATATTTAACATGTTTAGTTACATATATTAGTTACACATGCCTTTCTATTTACTCATTTCTTACATAATTCCACATTGGATATCCTTCTTTACTATGATGTGATATTGACATAAACAGATAGTGTAGACTAGTTATCACTTATGTTGTACTTCATCAATCTTGTTATATTTTGTATGATAGGATAGTAATTATTAGATATTATGTGTGTCCCCTTAGAATTTTTATGGCCCTTTATCTTTTTTGATTCAATATTTATGCCCTTTGTTTGTGGATTCTTAGCCTTTCTTGTGGTGCCATTTGTGCTCCTTATTTGTGGCTCCTTATCCTTATGTGTTAGTGACATATTTAGATATGTTGTATGCACCCCCTTAGTATTATGTGTGAAATTGCATGTTTATATTTATAATCTTATGATATTTATATGTTTTCAAGTGTCATGATCCATATCATGCACCTCCCATTTCTATGTTATGCCAGGATTTGTATCAAGCACTTACATATTATGTAGTCTTATTTAGTGAAAATTACTATAGTGTGATTCATAAATAACATCTACTTTGACATACTAATTATATGCCCTTACATCCCATATATTATTGACATTCACACTAATAAAAAAATAGGGTAAACATAAACAATGATCATTCTAAGAGTCATTATAATTTTTTGGTTGTTAAAACACTCTTGTAATGATAAATATTTATAATGAATGGAGGACATCCTTATAAATAAATATTAAAATTGGGTTCATCCATATATATAAAATAAAAGTGATCATTAATTTTATAAATACATTAAATTTGGGTTCATGTTCATTCTAAATAGATATGGGTTCAGGTAAATTTAAATTATATAAGACTCTATATAAATTATATATAAGATAATTTAAAACTAGTAGTCACTAACATTTTGTAAAAACACTATAATATGTAAGAAATGAAGAGTAGATATGTAAACATAGTCAAATATAGTAAAACCATCAATAAAGGTGTGAAAAAACTTCTTTAAAAAATCAAATTTATTTGATCAACAAACCCTTGTTTAACAAATACAATGTATGGATATTAATAAAAGTAACAATACATATCAAACTATGGAGAGTGATTCAAGAGAAGCCATTCTATGAGTGGGAAACATTTTTTTTCAAAAATTGCAATGGAAGGAGTCTATCTGGTGTGATTATGGTAACTAGGGAGGATGAAGAAGAGGAACTAGACTCAGATCTGGTTAATTTTTTTTTAAATTAGTAGGATTGGTAATGATTTTGTGCTAAATTTCTATTTTTAGAGTTGTTCTATTAGTTTTATTTCTCTAGTCATGAGGGTTTTTTCAAAATATGGTTGTAATGGTGCCCACATCTTAGAGTTAGGTAAGCCCCAAAAAAACTACGACTACTTTGGAATGTCATAGAGAAAGGAAGATGGATTTTGTGTATTGTTCTTTGCATAAGATACTTATTTTAGAGTCTTCATTTTCTTATTTCATGGATTAGTCATCTAAGGTGTTACTTATTCTAAGTGGAAGGAGGGATTTCAATTATAAAAAAGTATCATGTGAACTCTATTTGGCTAGGTTTTTTTGGGCCCTACCTACTTAGGTTTAGATTTGGGCATGTTGTTTCTATTGGTTCCTAGTTGTACACCTCATACACTTGGCCTTGCACACTTGAATAAAAATGGAAAGCACTGATGGAAAACCTACTAGTATGTCATTTTAGCTAGGGAAGGGTTTGGTATCAAGATCAAACCAAGTATAGAAAATAACTAAGAAAAAACTACAGAGGGTATGGTTAGCTTCTTACTACTCTTGGCTCTACCTGAACCAAGGTGAGAGGACCTATGGGGTAGCTTTCTCATATGGAGGGATTTTATATTTCAATCTCCATGGGGATTCTTAGAATAAAGGGTAAATATAACTAGAGCATAACCAAGTTTTCACACTTCACCCATGAAGGGTTGTCACATGAAATTAATAAATTATTTTTGTCATACACACACTAATAAAGATAGATGAGGGGATGACAACAATCTTCATTCTATAAAATATTCAACAATAGGGGCTAAATGGAAAACTGTAAAACTAGAAATCAAATTTTAAATGTATTTCAAATATGTATGATCTTGTGTTTTTGTAAGGAAAGTAACACTTATATTATGAAATAGGGTCTGTTATTTGTAGGGTATAATAGGTTATGACAATTTATATAATTATAAATGAGGGTGGTGTGATTGTGGTTTCCAAAAAGTAGGGTATCTAGCAATATTTCATGACAATGCTCCTTAGTAAATATGCAGAAAAAAATTCAAATGAAAGATAATGATAAACACCAAATGATCACTGAAAGACTAGGACATACACTAAAACTAGAATCTCAATACTTTTTCTTGATAAATTCATGAACCCAAGGTGCCCTTAAAAGGTATTCAATAACACATTTCCAAATATAACTGTAGAGAGGGATTTATAACCTAGGTACATGCTTAGAATGACAGCCAGTAATGAACACAAATCCAAATATCCAACCATCAAAAACTATAAAACATATTATTTTATTTCATTAACATGATACAATAAAGAACCACAAATATTTTCTAGTGACTTGAAAATAAATATTACAAACATTAACACTTCAAAATGCTACCATGGGGATAAGTATAGTGAAAATTCTCTTTTGACAAAGGAGACATAAATATGATATCAAATATTTATAATGGTTGTACATATGTAACCACCTTACAAAGGTAGATAAAATCTACACATAGTAATTGATTCCATAAAAATTCTTGGAGAACCTAGACTTAGGAAAATGGACACCTAAAATAGTGACCTAGAATAGAGGACAAATCCCTTATTTATACATTTTTAAATATAGAACTATGTGTCATAAATTTAAAAATTGTATAAAAAACCTTCAATTTTACCAAGATATTTCTATCTGGAAAACATTCCATGCCACGCCTAACATCTTCATACACTTACAAGAAAAGAATCATTATTGCAACTACCTTTGCAAGGAATGATGGAGATTTGAAACAAAACTTTGATATTTTGACTAAAGATGATATTGACTTCATGATTTGGATGGTGAACTTCATAGTGGAGGCCCAAAAAACTATTTGTCATCATATGCAACTGCTTAGAGATACTCTTGACCGCTCACTTACAAAATTGGAGGGAAAAAATCATTTTAAGAGCCAAATAGATTTTATCCTCATGTGAAACTTATTTGTAAATGCTTTCTTATTACTCAATTTTAAATAATGGAAACTTTTGGACAAGAAATATCTTCTCTGTACATGCAAGGGAAATCCCATTACCTATAATGATGGCTTGGGAGTTGATTTAGTTGTGACATGAAATAGAAAATGATACACGATCATGATTTGAGATATTCACTCTAAAATATTAGTTAGATGTTCCTCTAAACTTTCAATCATTTCCATGTCTATGAAAGAACCATATATTTTAGATTTTAAACCAAATCTTACCATATACTAACATTTGGCATGCCACATCAAATCTTACTAGGAGCTTATGGAGCCTAAGAGTGATTAAGTCAATTAATTGGATCCAATCTAGACACTTGTCACTTCCTCATGAAATCTAACCCATTTGAAAATTCCACCTTGGCTCACATCATTGGATCATCATTTCTCAAGAAAACATGAGCCATAGATCATGCGTGAGATGATCTATTTCTAACTTTGTGGTATATGACTATACCACTTGGCATTTTTGTATTTTCTCATGGCATTCTTGACTTTTCAATCTTGGCTACGTATCATTATATCTAGATAGGGAAATAAAATGCACTCCATTAGATCATGATCTGAGGGATAGAGCATTATTAGATACTACCTTTTACTTGGCTATGAAGATATGCCACTTGGTAGCTCTATGGGCTTTATGTGTACCTTACATATAATCACTACTAGTTTGAGCACCTTCATGCCATCTAGAAGTGTCTCACTTGATCTTGAGTCTCATTGAATTGTCAACTACTATCTCACATCATTAGATCTTTAGAACATGCTTAAACTTTAAATCATGCCCCACAAGCTTGAAACTTCACATGCCTACACTTATCCTAAGTTCTTTTGATTATTCAAATTTAATATTGCATCATTAGATCATATTTATTTGCAAAAATACATTCCATTAGTTTTTCCTCCATTTGAAAATAAATGGCTACTTTACAAGGTCTAAAATTAATTCTTGCATGACTATTTTTGAACATTTGAATCCCAATGGCTAGTCCCTATAGCTTAAATTTGACATCCACACACCCATCAAAAATGTCCAAGAGACTATCATACCTATAATTCAAAAATATTTATTTGGGGACTTTATTTTATGGTAATTTGATCTAAATATTTGTCTTTGTCATTCTTTTTTACTTCTCCAGCCTTTAATCTTTGAAAGAATTTTCTTAGGGCTTTTGTCTTTGACTTCTCTTTATCCTCGGCACTTCTACTTTGGGATCTTTTTTGGCACAATTATCCCACAATAATTCTTTATAACATTCTGTTGGGACAATTTTTTTGGACAAAATGTCCAAGATAATTTTCTCGAAGGATTTGACTTCACACTTTTCACACAAAAATTGAGCCGTTGGATTTTTACTTTTGTCAGAACATTTTTCAGACATTTTATTTGAAACAAATTTCATAAAGAAATTGGTCTCTTGTAATTTTGTTAAATAAATTGGACCTATGTACTTTTTCTAAAATAATTAAGACTTAACTCTTTTTTCTTCATTAGGATAATTGTTTCGAACATTTTATATGAAATAATTTCCCTATATAAATTAAACTTGGTACTTCTGTTGAATAAATGCAATTCTTTTGGGCTTTTTCTTGGGCAAGATACCTAAAGGAAATAATATTTTTTATCTACATCAACTTTGTCGAAAGTACCTTTCGGGCCCTTTTGAATATATCCTTCAAAAGTTTTGTCAAGGGCACTTGCCTTATAAAATTACCCTTTAGCTTTTTGGAATGGCCCTTAGATCTCTTGAAAGTACCCTTCAGACCTATTGAAAGTGTCCTTCACCCTTCAGAATTATCCTTTAAACTTTTTATATATTCCCTTTAGGATTTTGTCAAGGGAAAAATGCCTGAAGGAAATAATCCTTTAGAAATTTTGTAAAGGTAAAATGACCCTTCAGAATGTTTATAGACACTTTCACTGAAATAAATAAGTCTTGATAATTATTTCAAGCTTTTTATGTGGGAAAAATGCCTGAAGGGCAAGTTCCCTAGGGATTTTTTTACCATGGATAGAAAGTCTAAAAAAAATAAGACTTTTCAAATGTACCTAAAATAAAGGATTTATTCTGGGTTTTTTGTGTAGGAAAAATGTCCAAAAGGCAAGTTGCCTTCAGAACTTTTTCCTCAGACAAAAAATCTAAAACAAATGACCTTAAAACATTTTATGAAACATTTGGCCAAAAACAAATAAGACATTAAATTCCCTCAGACTTTTTGTAGTGGACAAAATTTCTGATGGAAATAAGTCTTTGGACTTTTTGTCTGAGACCAAAATCTTGAAGACCTATTTCCGTTAGACATTGTGTTTATGATAAAAAGTTTGAAAAAATCTAAGGGAAATACAAAAATCCATATTAATACTTAGCCAATTTTTACATGAACCTAACCTTCAAAGGAACACTTGGAGATGGAAGTTGGGCCAAGGACATAGTCATTTACACTTGACAATGACCCAATTACTTTAGTGAAATTTTGGGCACTAGCAAATGAATCAATAATTTTTCCAATGAAATTCATTCCCCATTATCTGAATGGGCCTTCAATTATCATAGGATGTAAGGGAAGAAAACCTAAAGCTTTCATTTTCCCTATAAAGTTCCAACATTTCTCACACCTTTTGAATATTTGAGTAACATCTTTGAATAGCAATGGCCACTAATAACTAGATCTTATAATTTTATGAGTTGTAACGTTAGATGTAAAATTTCCACAATAAACTCCACTATGGAAGTGTTTAATTAGAACAATAGTCTATTCTTCTAACACACATCTTAGGAGAACCCCATCTAGATTATTCCATGCTAGTCTACTCTCAGTCAAGATGTATTTTTGGGACACAAGCTCAAGAGTTCTTCTTTGATTCTTATCCAAGTTAGGGGGATAGTTTAGATTTTATAAGTAGTAAACAATATCTCTATATCATGGATATATGTTAAATTAATTCAAAGAATCATCAATATTAAAAATAACATTGTTTATCTCAACAACTTGTAAATTGGTCTTAGCCATAAGCTTGGCTAGACCCATCCCCCTTAATAGCTTAGTGGTCTAGATATCCATGTCATACTCTTGTAACTTGTTGACCCACCTACACCTCTTACTAGATACTTTAATTAGAGTTAAAATGTCCTTCACCATCTTGTGCGAGATGTAATCAATAATCATCAAACTCATAGTATATGGCTTAAATATTTTTACAAACTTTAAGAGAGTTAAAGATTATTTTTAAATCATAGTGTAGTTTAGTTTAGGACCTTTCATATTTTTTCTAAAGAAAGATATGGGATGCTCATGACCTTCCTCATTATTTTATAACAAGATAGAAGCAACAGTTTTGTATGACACAAAATAGAATAATATCATAAACATTTTTGTGTAATCAAGACTAGCCAAAATAGGGGAAAACTTTAAAGTTCCTTAATGTCCCTGAATGCTTACATGACATTCTCCTATTTTATGGTGTGGTCCTTCTTCAAGATGGAAGTAATAGGAAGAGTGATCTTTGAAAAATTAGACACAAACCTCCTTAGAAAATTAATCTATCTAAAGAATGAATGAATTATTTTCTTGGATGATGGGATAGGCACTTTGTCAATAGCTTCAACCCTTTAAGGGTCAATCATGACACCATCCTTAGAAACTATATATCCTAATAACTTGGCCTTTTATAATCAAAATTGGAACTTATTGGGATTAAGTGAAATGTCCAACTCCCTCAGTTTGTTCAACACCTTTTCAAGATGCTCCAAATGTTCTTCTCTTATTTTGGAGTATACAGTAATGTCATCCTAATACGCAATAATGAACTAGTTAATTATCTCTAAAAAATCAATGTACATAGCTCTTTGTAACATTTCACTAATATTCATCAACCAAAAAGGCATCCTCATATACACATATGTGCCCTAAGGCAATGTGAACATGGTCTTGGACCTCTCAAATTCCTTTACCATAACCTGGTTATACCTTGAGAAGCCATCCAATTTGGACAACACTTCTGATCTAGTAACTCTTTGTAGCAAATTCTCCATATTAGGTAGGGGATAATTTTATTTTAAGGAAGCTTTGTTTAGATTTATAAAATCTATACACAAGTATATGTCATCATTTTTATTTCTTAAAGGGACTAAATTTGCAAACTGTGATGAATACCTGATTGTATAAATTATACCATCCTCCCTTAGCTTCTTTAATTCATCCATCATCTTGGTGTTCAATATGGAGTTAATAGGTATCTTTTTATTCCTAAAAGGTTTTCTATTAGGATGAAATTGGATGACGTATTAGAATAAGTCTTCCCTATAGAATTTCAATTTATAATAAGACCATGCTAAGCAATCTTGGTAGTTCCTTAATAGCTAAATATAAGCTTTCTTCTTAGTTACACTTAAGTGAGTACCTAGCTAAACCTTTCTTGGATTCTCATGAGAACCCAAGTTTCACTTAGTTACATCTTTTGAAATGAATGAGTCTCTTGACTTGATTCTATTAGTCCATAAAAATATGCCTCCAAACTCACCAATCCCCTTAAGATCATTTTTATCTTCAACTGAACAATTTCTTTCCCAAACCAGGTTTCTTTTCCATCACAAACCTAGACCATAGATTTTAGGTCTATGAATTGATCTTGAAACTCAAATTCATACTCCAAAAGCATCTTGATCTATTCATCATCATCAAATACCTACCAATGATGAACATTATTTGGGATTGAATACCTGACAAACACTTCCACTTGATATTGACAGTGAGGGATCATATTTGCAATGTCAAATTCAGCACCTAGCCCTATAAGTTTGTCATGTTCTTGGTTGAAACTCTTACGATGATAACAAATATCAAATTTATCAAAAAATTCAAGAAATTCTTTGATATCATTATGATATTGTTTTAAACTTTTATTTTTTATGGCAAAAGTACTACAAACTTGCTTTACCACTAGCTTAAAATCACCCTTGACAATCAAACATTTAATTCCATATTCACGGGAATCCATAAACCAAAGAAAGAGTGCATCATACTTAGAAGTATTGTTAGTGAACTTAAAGGACAACTAAAAATAAAACATGAATAATTTACCATTAGGGGCATAGAAGAAAACTTCAACTCCATTTCCAAGATGTGAGAAATCCCCATCAAAAACATCTTTCAAACTACATTTTCTTTGTCAGGATCAACATCAAGAATAGTAGGTTATTTGATAATATAAACATTACTAACAAAGTTACCCAATTCAACATCTATGTTTAACACTTCATTGAGAGCATACTTCAAATATTTAATCACATGTAGCATCTTTGGCTCTTTATAACATCTAACCATCTTACCCTCTAAAGGAATGGTGGCATAAGAAAGGTCCATATTCACACTTCCACCTATGTTGGTATCCCATTCATGTGATAAAAACATCCCCCATTTATGTGGATATTTTACAACTACCACATCCATGTTCAAGTACTTACCAAGATGAACTTCCAACTATACCACAAACCCCTTAACTTGTCCAACAACTAGAACCTCTTGTGATTCCATGGCATAATAATTATCAAAGGCTGATGTGATCTTCACTCCAAGATCATTGAGGACACCCAAGGGCATCACATTACAAGAAGATCTAGAATAAAACATAAAATTATGAATAATTAGACCATTGATCAACAAGGTTGTGTAAAAAATATCCACATTCAACTGACTCTCCACTAATACAGTCCCCAAATAGACCTCCAAAGTAGGTTCAACAACCTCTTATGATTATTCATCTTCTTTTAGGGGTGCTTGGGGTAACTCAACTTCATTTGTAGATAAACTTTCACCAAATTCTAAGTACTCAAAGGCCATCTTACTATGTTTAAAAACTCTTAATAAATCAACAAGTGGCATGGTGATTTTTACTTGACTCAACACTTGAGCCATATCACACACACTATACTAAGGAAAAGGCATATTTAGTGGAAGGGCAATGACACCTTCAAATAGGATACAATCATTTAAGTTTTGAAGTGGAGTAGGTTGGGGTGTATTTTAAAATTTTATAATAGCCTTTAATGGTGTATTTTGTTTGAGTTCATTAGCACCCTTGGGGATACTAGACAATATGGGTGTTTTGTTGCTCTTAGTAGGAACACATCTAGGCTTAGCAGCTTGGGTCACAGGTGTTATCTTGGAATCTTCTAGTACTACTATAACTTTCTTTGCTTCCTTGCTTGCATTCCCTACCTTTTAATTTGTATGGGTAGTGTCTTGATGAGTAGCACTTGGTTTCCTACTTCTCAAGCTATACTCTTTCCTTTAGGTAGCTATTGCATTAATTAATAGCTACATGTCCTCAACTAATGGACTACACCCAGGATATTTCTTGATCATCATAGAGTGAAAGAGATCAAAATCATGGATTGGAAATTCATATGCTTTTGGTACATTAAAATTATAATAAAATTCAAAATTTGGGACACTTTCCATTTTGATAATGCTCCAAAGTTGATCAACCATAGTACTAGTTAGCAATTTTGTTGAGGCAATTGATTCACTTTGAGGTCTTTGATAATCAAACATAAAAATCTCATATTTGGATGACTCATATTTAGGTTCATCTAGATCTTCATAAAATTATTCAATAGTATCACATAGAGGGTGTGGTAAGAAGTACTTATCACACCAATCAATGTCTAAATTAGAATTCACAACATTTACCTTAACATTTAAAAGATCAAGCACCTCTTTTACAGACCCTTTATTCTAATTTATATCTATCTTTTCTTCATTTTTGGGTATCTTTCCTTTATCATTATCTCTATGGTGGAAATCAGGACCCCTTTATGCTTGATTTAGATTTGGAGCCTATTCATAGCTAGTAAACACCTGAGGGACCCCCTTTTTAGATCTAGCTAACTTGTATGACATTTATTTGGCTGTAGAGGCCAAAGTTTTGATAGTTTCCTCTAATTTGGCTATCTTTATGGGCTATGTCCTTTTTATATTAACATCTTCACATCATCCTACTTGTTTAAAGGATTTCCCATAACCTTTATATTGTTCTCAATTTGGATGGCCATATTGAACACCAATCGTAGGTTAGTGGGAGCCTTATCCCTCAACAAATACATAGCCTTCTTATAAAAGGCATAATATTAATTTATCAATCATGTTTTATTATTTAGCTTAATGTTTTTAAATAGCTACATCATGGTCTTATTGAACTGAGTGTTGAATTCCTACACACACTCATTAGAATTCTTCTTGATATTTTCAAATTTAGCTAAGAGAAACATTGGATCAATCATAGTACCATATTGAATTCTAAAAACATTTTGCATCTCTTCCCATGAATCAATGCATCTACTAGGAAGGGAATTAAACCATTCGCAAGCATCTTCCTCTAGTGTGTGTATAAAAAACTTAATGCACACATCCTCATACTCAACCTCATAATCTTTAATGATATTTTGAAAGGCCCTTAGATGTTGATCACTAACTATATTGTTCCCTTGTAATATTGGGAGGCATTTCCTAACCTCATTAGGATAACCTTACATCTCATCAAAATTGATAGGCCTAAATCTAGTTACATGGAATGGAAGACATGCATTCTCATATTGGTCCCTATGCCTCATGATTGGTTTACTAGGAGGTTCAAGAACAAATGGGAAAGAGATATGAGGGGGTGAGTGAGGTGGACTTGGTAGATCAGACTTGGGATGGGATTCAACTAGTTGAAAAGGAACTAGAAAATAAATAAAATAATGTGTTTTAGAATCAGTAGAAGAGTTGTGATACTCCTTAATAATGGGGGGGTCAATAAAGATCTCAAGATTATCAAAAACTAGACAACCTTTAGCATCTGAGCTCTACCCTTCAATAGGATTCTATAATTTTCCCCTTCTTATTTGATGAATACTTAAGGGTGCAAAAAGTCTCTTATATGGGTCACCTTTCAAAGATGATCTTAGTCCTTCCAGCTTTGTAAACAAGAAGATATTCAAAATTGAAAATTAGTAGAATATTCAGAATATGCACCAATCTTTCTTGAAACTAAAAAAATAAAATAGATTCACCAATAGAATCAAAATTTTAGAATATAATAGTTGATAAACTATTTGTGATACAGACTAAAATTAAACTTGTTGAATCTTAATTAGATAGAGAATAAAGATACTAGAATTTTTAGAATAATGTTTAAAAGTAACAAAACACCTTTCAACATGAAATATTAACATTTTTTTACAATAAACTCAGTAGAATTTGAATTTTCAAACCTTAAAAACTTCCTAGAACATCCACAATGGAGTCTTATGACATTAGCAACTAAGATAGTCATATAAGTATAACAACAACATAGAACTTCACAAGGTGAAATAATCATAGCTTTTTACAAGAATTCCCAGCAACATAAGTGACAAAATGTTTAGTTTAGTCCCTATAAATGGTGCTCATAAAGTGTTGGTTCTTAGTTTTACACCTCAAACACTTAGCCTTGCCCACTTGAAAGAAAATGGTAAGCAATGATGGAAAACCCACTAGTATGTCATTGTAGTTAGGGAAGGGTTTGGCATCAAGATTAGACTGATTATATAAAATGACTAAGAGGCACATAAAAATGGTATGGTTAGTTCTCTATTACTCTTATCTCTTCTTGAACCAAGGTGAGAGGACCTATGGGGTAGCTTGTTCACATGGAGGGATTTTGTAATTCAATCTCCATGGGGATTCTTGGCATAAAGGAAAAATATGACTAGATCATAACCAATTGTTTGCACTTCACCCATGAAGGGTTGTCACATGAAATACAAAAATTATCTATGTCATACACAAACTACTAAAGATAGATGAGAAGATGAATACAATCTTCATTATATAAAATATTCAACAAGGGCCAAATGGAAATTCGCAGCACTAGAAATTAAAGCACAATTTGTAAACACATTTCAAATATGCAAGATCTTATGTATTTTCAAGGCAAGTAATACTTATAGATGCAATAAGGTGTGTTATTTGTAGGGTAGGATAGGGTAGGATAAGTTAGATAATTATAAATAAGGAGGGTGGTATGATGGTGGTTTCTAAACAATAGGGTATCTAGTAATATTTCATGACAATGTTCCTTAGTAAAAATGTATAAAAAATGTCAAATGAAAGACAATGATAAATATCAAATGATCCTTGAGAGACTAGGACATACACTGAAACTATAATCTCAAATACGTTCTCTTACTAAATTCATGAACCTAGGGTACCCTTAAAAAGTATTAAACAATACATTTTTAAATATAACTATAGAAAGGGATTTATAACCTAGGTACATGCTCAGAATGACAACCAATAATGAGCACAAGCCCAACTATATAATTAGCAAAATTTGCAAAATATACTATTACTTTTCATTAACAAGACATAATAAAGAACTACAAATAATTTCCAGTGACTTAAAAAGAAATATTACAAACATCAACACTTTAAAATGCTACCATGGGGACAATCATGTTGATATGACTCTTTTGACAAGGGAGACATAAATATACTCTCAAATAATGCTAATGGTTATACAAATGTAACCACCATAACAAAGGAGACAAAATCTACACACATCAATTGATCCCAAAAAAGAATTATGGAACCTAGACTTAGGAAAATAGACACCCAAAATAGTGACCTACAATAACTAATAGCCAACAAGAACCCTAAAATAGATGACAAAGCCCCTATTTATAAATTTTTGAATTGAGAACTATGTTTCATAACTTCAAAAATTGTAGAACAAGACTTCAAGTTTGCCAAAATATTTCTAGTTAAAAAATATTCCATACCACACCTAAGATCTTCATCCACTTACAAGAAAAGAATCATTATTGCAACTACCTTTGCAAGGAATGATGGATATTTTCAAAAAACCTTTGATCTTTTGACTGAAGATGCTAGTGAATTCATGATCTTGATGGTGAAATTCATAGTGGAGGCCCAAACAACTACTTGTCATCATATGTAACCACCTAGAGATGCTCTTAATCACTCACTTGCACAACTAGAGGGAGAAAATCATTTTAAGAGCTAATTTTTTTCCTTGTATGTAAATTATTTGGAAATTCTTTCCTATTACTCAATTCCAAATCATGGGAACTTTTGGATAGAAAATTTATTCTTTTTTCATGCTAAGGAAATTCCATTACCTATAATGATGGATTGAGAGTTGATCCAGTTGTGACATGAAATAAAAAATGATCCATAATCATGATTGGAAATATTCACTTTGAAAAGTTAGTTAGATGTTCTTATATACTTGTAATCATCACCACATCCATGAAATAACCATAAATTTTATCTTTTAAACCAAATCTTACCACATACTAACATTTGGCATGCTACATCAGATCCAACTGGCCACTTATGTGGCCTAAGAGTGACTAAATCAGTTGATTAGCTTTAATCTAGGCACTTGTCACTTCCTCATACAATCTAACCCCTTTGAAAAGTCCACCTTGGCTTGCATCATTAGATCATCATTACCTGAGTAAATGTGAGCCATAGATCATGTGTGAAGATGCTCTATTTCTAACTTTATGGCATGTAGTTGTGCCACTTGGCATTTCTACATTTTCTCACAAGATCCTTGACTTTTCAACCTTGGCTATGCACCATCAAATTTGGTTAGGGAGATCAAACTCACTCCATTTGATCATGATCTAAGGGGTGGAGCATTATTGGATACTACATTTTTCTTGACCCTAAAGAAATGCCACTTTGTAGCTCTATGGGCTTCTTATGTACCTTAAAAATAATCATTACTACTTTGAGTGCCCTCACACCACATGGAAGTGTCTCAATTGATCTCAGGTCTTGTTTAATTAACAACCACTAGCTCATATCATTAGATCTTTGGAACATACTCAAACTTTAAATTATGCCCCATAATCTTGACACTTGTCATGCCTATGCTTGTCCTAAGTTCTTTTGACTATTCAGCTTTGATTATACATTGTCAGATTATATTCACCCATGAAAGTGCATGCTATTAGATCTACCTCCAATTAAAAACAAATGGTTACTTTATGGGGTCTAAAATTGATGCTCACATGATCATATTTGAATATTTGAATCCTAATGGCTAGTCTCTAGATCTTAAAGTTGACATCCATGCACCTGTTAAAAACGTCCATGAGACCATAAATTTATACACTTCACACGATCATGAATGGAAATATTCACTTTGAAAAGTTAGTTAGATGTTCTTATATACTTCTAATCATTACCAAATCCATGAAAGAGCCATAAATTTTATCTTTTAAACCAAAGCTTACCACATACTAACATTTGGCATGATACATTAGATCCAACTGGCCACTTATGTGGCCTAAGAGTGCCTAAATCAATTGATTAGCTCTAATCTAGACACTTGTCACTTCCTCATACAATCTAACCCCTTTGAAAATTCCACCTTGGCTTGCATCATTATATCATCATTACCTAAGTAAATGTGAGCCATAGATCATGTGTCAAGATGTTCGATTTCTAACTATGGCATGTAGTTGTGCCACTTGGCATTTCTACATTTTCTCACAAGATCCTTGACTTTTCAACCTTGGCTATGCACCATCATATTTGGTTAAGGAGATCAAAATCACTCCATTAGATCATGATCCAAGGGGTGGAGCATTATTGGATACTACCTTTTTCTTGACCTTGAATATATGCTACTTTGTAGCTCTATGGGCTTCTTATGTACCTTTAAAATAATCATTACTACTTTGAGTGCCCTCACACCACATGGAAGTGTCTCAATTGATCTCAAGTCTTATTTAATTATCAACCACTAACTCACATCATTAGATCTTTGGAACATGCTCAAACTTTAAATTATGCCCTATAATCTTGACACTTGTCATGCTTATGCTTGTCTTAAGTTTTTTTGACTATTTAGCTTTGATCATACATTGTTGGATTATCTTCACCCATGCAAATGCATTCTATTAGATCTACCTCCATTTAAAAATAAATGGCTACTTTATAGTTTCTATAATTTATGCTCATATGATCATATTTGAATATTTGAATCCTAATGGCTAGTCCCTAGATCTTAAAGTTGACATCCATTCTCCTGTTAAAAACTTCCATGAGACCATTGTACCTTTAATTTAGAAATATTTCTTCAGGGACTTTATTATGTAGCAATTGGATTTGAATCTTTATCTTTTGCATTCATGTTTCCTTTTTAGGCCTTTGATCTTTGAAGAATTTTATTGATATTTTTGTCTTCATCTTATCTGTATCAATGGCGATTCTAATTTGGGTTCTTCTTTGGCAGAATTATCCCACAACAATTCTTTCAAGCATTCTATTAGGACAATTATTTTAGACAAAATGTCTAAGATAATTTCCCTGAAGGATTTGACTTCACACTTTTCCCACAAGAATTAGGCCTTTAGATTTTCACTTTCATCAAAACAATTGTTTTAGACATTTTGTTTGAAACAAATTTCCCTAAATAAATTGATTTCTTGCAATTTTTCCAAATAAATTAGACCTCTACACTTTTTTTTAAATAATTAATACTTAGCTCCGTTTGTCTTCATCTGAACACTTATTTCAAACATTTTGTCTAAAATAATTTCTCCATATAAATTGAACTTGATACTTCTCCTGAAGAAATTCAATTCTTTCAAACTTTTTACTCTGAAAAGATACCCAAAGGAAATAGTACTTTTGCTCATAGTAACTTTTCCAAAAGTACCTTTTGGTCCCTTTTTAATATATCCTTTAGAATTTTTGTCAAGGGAACTTTCCCTATAGAATTTCCCTTTGGCCTTTTGGAATGGCCCTTAGTCTCTTGAAATCACCCTCGAACCTATTGAAAGTGTCCTTCACCCTTTAGACTTATCCTTTGGACTTTTTGTATATGACCTTCAGGAACTTTATAAGGGAAAAATACCTAAAGGAAATAATCCTTCAAAAAATTTATAAAGGAAAAATGACCCTTCCGAATGTTTGTAGACACTTTAGTTGAAATAAATAAGACCTGAAATTTCTTTCATGCTTTTTGTTTGAGAAAAATTCCCAAAGGGAAAGTGCCCTTCAAAAATTTTGTTGTGGATAAAAAGTCTGAAATAAACAAGACTTTACAAGTGTCTCTGAAATAAAATCTTTCTTTTGGTATTTTTGTGTGGGAAAAATACCTACAGGGCAAGTACCCTCAGACCTTTTTCCATGGATAAAAAGTCCAAAAAAAATTACCCTTCAAATATTTTTTGAAACATTTGGACTAAAATAAATAAGACATTGAATTTCCTCAAAAAATTTATAGTGGATAAAATGTCTAATGAAAATAAGTCTTCAAACATTTTATTCGAGACAAAAGGCTTGATGACCTATTTCTATTAGACATTGTGTTCATGTAAAAAAGTTCTAAAAATTCTAAGGGAAAGAGAAAATTCTATATTAGGACTTAGCCAATTTTTAGATGAACCTGACCTTCAAAGGAACACTTGGAGATGGAAGTTGGGCCAAGGACATAGTCATTTACATTTGATATGGGCCCAATTGCTTTAGTGAAATTTTGGGCACTAATAGTTTCTCCTAGTGAGCTCACTTATTCCCTAGACAAATAAACTTTCCCTTTGTCATCCTTCATGGGTTGTTCATGGTTATGTTCTCTTTCTTGGGTTTTGAATGTGTAGAAGAGGAACATGTTTACTAATTGATTTAATTTTTTCCTTCTAAGAGGTAGGCCCTTTTGGACTAGTTCTTGGTTTATTCTAGGGAAAGTCTCTTTTAGGATATTTTTGGTGCCTTTCAAGGGGATATCTTTCAACCTAATTTATTTTGTCTTTCTCTTTTCCACTTAGGTCATCCATTCACTTCACATCCCATGGCCTTGTATTAGATCTTTTAGATATGTAATCTCAACATTTAGATTTTAAGTTGGGTGGATTTTGATTCTTAAATCTCTCTTACTTTGGTATTTTATCTTTGTTACTCCAAAATTTGGCATCATAACTATAAAATATTTGTTTACCTAGTTGACTGGCCCTGTTATGCCTCTTTTTCCATCTTGGGTTGAGATGTGTTTTTTAGAGAGTTATTCTCTTCTCTACAGTTATAGTCTAATATTAGTGTCCCACTTTATTGGAATATACAAGAGTATCCCTTATTTTTATTTGTTGTGGAATTAATTTGGGTTATATGGGCCTCAAAGAAGGTTAAGATGGTTTTTTGATGTTCTCAGTGTTTTGATTGGGTGAACTAGTCTCTCTAGACTAGTTTGATTTAACATGAGAGGAGTTTATAGATTCAATATTTTTCCCTTATTATGGAGGGATGAGCTCATTTTGGCTTTGTAAATACATTATTAAATTCTTTTCCTTAGGTGTGAGGGATTTTTCCATGATTTTTACACGAAGGGTCCAAGGCCTCTATTATTTTCAGCCATCAGTTTGATGTTTGATGATGTTAACCTACAAATGAAGTTTTATCCAAATCTTTAGGGGAAGAACTTGGACCAAGAAGAAAATAATATGGAGGTAGAGTGTCTTACCATATTCAAGGGAGGAAGAGATTATCATTATGATGGAATGATTCATGGATTCCCCATGGAATCCTTCTCCATAATGTACTATTAATTGATTACCTAGGGAGAACTTATCAAATTATCTTCATGGATTCCCTAAGGAATCCCCCTCTAGATTGACTTATGGATCCCCTAAAAAATCCTCATTATATTTTTGTTGTGATATATGAAACCCCCATTGGTTTCATTATAGAGATGGACTTCCTCTTATGTCTAGGCTAGTTACTATTCTATTTAAAAGGGGGAGTCAGTTACCGATCTTGTATAAATTGGGCTATTGAGCCTTGGGTCTCTTCTCTTTAACCTTAATCTAGTTCCCACACTAGCTTAAATTGGTTCTCCTTTTCTTCCCTATTATTTGACCCCTTCACCTATCTTAATCAATATATAAAGACCTAAACATCCCCTTTTCAAGTCTAGTTTGGTTTTCACACTAGCTGAAAGTAGTCTTCCTTTCCCTTTTTTATTGGGTTGGTTTTGTATTGTTGGTATTTATATTTATTTGGGGTGCCATATTTTCCATGTTTCTTCAATTATGGTTTTTGTTTTCTCTGGTATGTTGGTTCTCCTTTGACATATTATTTTAGCTAGAGGGGAGACCCATACCCCCTTTTGTGTCTGGGATTAGATTCCACACTAGTCAAAGGTGGGTTTATCCTTAATTAGAAAAAAATACAATGTATGGAAAAATCCTTATTTTGTAGATCAATTATTGATCAAGCATTATTATTTTTTAAATATACTTAGGGAAGTTATGTTAAATTAGTATCCACCATGTGCTTATAAAATGATCTACTATTATTTTCAAATTAATTTTTCATTATGTTTAGCTGCCAATAGATGCCCATCCTCATTACATTTTATTTATTTTCATATCATCCCTACCATATAAATTTTTTCTACAATGTAAATTAATAATAGGAGTATGATTTTTTTATTTTTTCTTCTTTTACATATATAAGGTCTAAATCAATACCTAATAAATAAGGGATGTTTTTATGACTTATAAATAACTAAGATCTGAATCAATAATCTATTGACCATATTGGTCCATTTATCTTATTTTACACACATTAATTCATTCCTATAGGTTACCTATTCACCCATGTTAATTTTATTTGATCTACCTACATAACCCATTACAGATAATCATGGCCATGTAGTTATCTTAGCTACATATGCATATGTAGTGAGATAAATTTTAGATTTTAATCAAGGTTATGTAGGTGAATGAAATATAATATAAAATGCATTAACTAGTGTTTTTTGGATGAATAAATGTGGGTATATGGTGTGTAACTAATGTGAATTATATACACAATGTGGATACACATTGTGCATATTCATGTATGAATATTTATGAATTAAGGGATTTTTTAAAACATTTTGGTTAGTATTTATTTTTTGTATATCTTATTTTAAGTTTGCATTGAATACATGGATTGTATTTTATTTCACCACAATTAAATTTTAAGACTCATCCTAGCTCATAATTATAATTTTTATATTTATACATGTGTATCCATTTTGTGCATACACATGAATATAATATAACAAGTGTGCATACATATGTATACATGTATATACAAAGTGTGCATATTCATGTGTGTAGAAATGTGCATATGTAATTTTTTATAAAATTAGTGGCCACTAGTTTGACAATTTTTAGTTTGATTTTTTTACACTATGTTTATATTTACTTATGATGAAACTATTTGAATATATCTCCATGTGGAGAATTAGGTCCACTTATCTCTCTTAATTATGTGTTCATAAGTGTGTGTATGTAATTTTTTTATAAAATTAGTGACCATTAATTTCACAATTTTCATTTTAATTTTGTTACACTGTGTGTTTATATTTCCTTATGCTCAAACTATTTTGGATATATCCCCATGTGGATAATTAAGACCATTTATCTCTCCTAAGTATGTATCAACAAGTAGTGAGACATTTTCAAGTTGAATAAGTATTATATATGTGAAATGTATTATAAAACATCATTTTCAACAAGTACATGAGTTCAATTATAAATCTAACCAAGTGGAATATAGACATGTATTATAATAAGTATTCCAACTAAGAATAGGGAACACATAATTTTATATATATAAGCATTTACAAATTATTTATGAATATTTAAGCATTTTAATTTTATTTATCAAATTAGGGCATAAATATTATGTCTCTAGTTTCCTCTTTCTATAATAAATATCATGCATTGTATATGCACTTAGTAAATATTAATCACAATAGATATATGTATAGATAGTGGGTACATTGAATATTTTTGATACATAATATATATGGTTGAAATGATGATGAATGTAAAGGATTTAATTCACTATCTCGTGAATACATATGGATTCATTTAATAGTCACCCCCAAGAAAAATTAAAATCAAACTTTCATTTTTGGTATATGACAAGGTTGAAAATCAATTTATTTGTTGTTTTCATAATGGATTGAATGTTTTTTCAATCATCACTTTATCAATCATGACATAGTTTTACAATGTATCTTTTTTGATTGATTTCCATTATGCACAATTTTTTTTTTTTACATTTTCTTTGAATGCAATGTTTGATTTGTCTTAAAATTACATTTTCACCCTATCTCTTGCAAGGATTTATCACATTACTTCATATTTTATTCCTCCATAATATTCATATATTTTTATTTTGTTATCATTCATTACCATCTCTATAATATCTATTATGTTTTTATTACATTCTCATTTTTTAACCTTGGAGCCACTTTCAAGCAAGGAAATAACAAAAGAATGTAGAGATATATTTTGTGTGCATCTAGATGAACATATTGGATGTCATAAAAAATGATGAACATAACATATATATTCATTTATAATATTTTTGTGTATTCACATGTATAATATTTATGTAAAAGAAAAGGGACAAAGAATGTGAACTTGTGGATCTAGTTATATAAACAAAACATAAAAATAAAAATAAAAAATAAAAAAATAGAAGTAAAAAAAGATGTGCAAACCCATCTATATGCACATCATTATAGACATACAAAAATATGAATACACACATTAGGACTAAACATGAATATTCATACTTATAATACACATGTGTACACGTAGTTGTAATATAAATGTATATGCACACTGGTATTACACATGTATATACATACTCTACATACACATGCAAATTCGTGTATATGATCACTTTATAAACACATTTATATATAATTTTATAATACTATGTATGTTGGATATGTAATTTCATTGAAATTTACAAACAATATATATGGGGGAAAGGATAGTAAATGAAAAAATATTTAATAAATATGTAAATTATATGCCAATAAAAACAAATACATGTCTAGATAGTGGTTATACATGTTGAATAAATGGTGATGAAAACCCCCATAATAACATAGTACATCAAGTGGAAAGGATAGTGAGCAAAAAATATTTCAATGTGTATGTAAATCAAGATATGATTTGATGTACATGTAAAATAAGAAGGAAATTTTAATCACTTTGAATGTATATAGTAAGATGGAATATGAAAAATCCCAATTTTACATTCCCTTAGCAATGTTGACACTTACACTTTTTAAACATCTAAATACACACCATGTATATGAAAAATATGTATACAACTTAATATGAATGACATATAAATGTATGTAAACATGTGTAGTGTGTATATACATGTGTACACACAGTATGCATATAGGGATTGTTTAAACTATTAAAATAAAAAAATGGTGGCTGTTAGATTAATCAAAAAACAACTTATGAGGCCAAGTCAAGCTATTACAAGAATTCAATGTTTAAAATCCATAGATAGAGGTAAATAAGTTGCAATCACAATAAATATTATTTTTAAAAATAATAAGAAAACATTAGATATGCATTAAACATAAATACTATTAATAAGATCATGATAATGGACATTTATAAATGTATAAGTAACATATTTTAAAATAATTATATATAATGTATTTATACATGTGAAGATATATTTATACATGTGTACATAGTGTATATATACATGTGTATACATAATGTGAATAAACATTTGTATACATAATCTATCCACTATGCATATATGTATATAGACATTGTTAATTTGCATGTTATGTGTGTAAATGTGTGTATGTGAATTATAAAGTTTATGTACACTTTAAAAATAATTATAGGGTTTTAAGGAAAATAATTCTAGGTT
This sequence comes from Torreya grandis, assembly GCA_037957365.1. Lineage (NCBI taxonomy): Eukaryota > Viridiplantae > Streptophyta > Pinopsida > Cupressales > Taxaceae > Torreya > Torreya grandis. The sequence goes on from JARHVA010003647.1 coordinate 1,543,706, forward strand.
TATAGGAAAAATACACTATACCAAGATGTTACTATATATTTTGAATGATAGTTACTATAAAATGCATAAATTAATGCTTTTTGGGCAAAATCTTAGGACATGCTATATTAGGGCACATTGTTTTCTTTAGTTTCCTAAGGATATATCCTTGGATAGTCATACATGTTTATTTATAAGAAGATTTAATTTACACATTCAATTTATAGATCGAGTTTGGATTTCTTATTTTAATGACTACTTTATTTAATTGTATCATTTTTAGTTTATCTTTAGTAATCTTATTAATAGTGATAACCTTGGGTATAGAAATAATAAGAGGTTTCAAACAACTTATGAAATTTAGTGTTTTTGTATTATCTTTGTTATATTTGATTTGGAAAGTCTAACTTTTCTAAAATACAATTCCCATTAATTAATCTTATCCATTTTAAATAATACCAAATATTTTATATTTCTAATTATATTTTTGTATACTCTGATAATTGGGACATATCACACCACATGCAGAAACATGAAAGAAATAATTCAATTTTTTAATATTACAAAATAATGGAATATGGGGATACTAAAATACATATGAAACATATCATAGGTCCAATTTATTTAGAAACTATTTTTCACGTCTATGAGATATTTAATCCTATATTAACACATCAAATATTACTCAATCTCATTACAAAATAAGTACATAAGTCTTGCTCGCCATGAGCACACTCAGTTTCATTAACATAGGTTTATAAAAACATCCTTCATAGTGCAATGCACCTTCTTCACTACATATCTCACACCCCTCCCTCTTATTTCCCATGAATCATAAATATAAATTATCCACCAAAACCTACCGTATTAAATACAAATAACAAATATTGTGATGTAATGGCCCAATCAATCATGTATCCCAAAAATAAGATGAAAAAACCAATTTTTTAGGGAAATTTTGAGTCAAGAAAATGATTTTTTTGCAGAGATATTGAGGATGGAAATTAGATTGTTTTCAAGACATACATGGAACTTACTTTCACAAATAAATATGAGCTCCTGAAATTCCTTCATAATATCTATAAGTGGACATCATTATAATATATTTGGAGTTCACATTTTCTATGGTGATACTTCAATAAAGATGTAATATTCCAAAAACTCAATGGAAAACATTTTACCTTAGAATCCATATAGCATAGACACATGTAAAAAGTCACACATTTAAAATATTTAGCTAGACTAGACTTGTACTAACTGAAATTGAGACACTCATGTAAATATACATATACAACACAATAGATATTGAGTACCCAATGATATCTAAGATATAAGTTATAATATTTAAGCAATAACCTACATCCATACCCAAAATAATAATTTTCATACAAAAATGTAATCATATAAGATTCATATATGAAAAAACTAAATTGAGGAAAACCTAGTAATAGGATTAGAGCCATGAATATTTTTTAAAATAAAAAAAACCTATAACAAAATTTGAGATAACAGTTTAATAAAATTATTAAAACATGAATTTAACAATTTATTTGACTTATTAAAATATATATATACACTATTATATTCACCAAATGTGTTTCCCTACATACAATAAACTATGCATTTTATAGTCTACCCTAAAACAACATATTCATTTAAGAAACAAAAAATTCTTTAACAAAACAAATTTATGAAAAATACCTTGTATTCAAACTCAAAGTTCCTATCCCAAATTATGGAAATACATTGAGGTAAAATTCACAATAGATAGACATAATAAAACTAATGTTTTGATATAAAATGGTGAAAAAAAATTAGAAAATATTGTGCAAATCGTGGTAAAATAAGATAGTAAATAGACAAGGTAGTTTAGAAATGCCAATGGTGATACATTCAATGCAAACATAAACCAAGACATACACACAATAGTTATGAATCATACCTATAAAAATACTTGATTAGAATATGTTTTTAGTAAAATTTAATGAACTCACTTGACATGTTAAATGATATGGCATTCACTTTAAAGATTAAACAGGAGGGCATTCAATTAACACATTAAACAAGTTTTTTTTTTAGTGTCTTGATGATGCATCATATTTTATAATTGGTGAAATTTTGTGTAAGTACATTGGGATAAGGATTTAATAATGCAATTTAACTTTATAAAAATATATAATAAGTACTATTTTCATTTTTTATAATTTTAATATAGATTTTTATATAATTATTATTTGGATTTTTTATGTAATTATTATTTAGTGATTTTTAATATTTTTCAATGAAAAATTACTTTTATATGTTTTTAATTTTATTAGTTAAGCTCAATTTTTACAAATACCTAAAAACCATAGTTCAATATTTTAAAAAAAGGAATAAACAAGGCCAACATGGCCTAACCTATGCAAACTTTCAATAATTAGAGACCTAGACCAAACTAACCAGACATAGTCCCTACTAAATTTCCTCAATTTGACTTTCCTTTCTACTATTGTCCACCAGTGTCTTTATGTTGCTACTCAACATTCCTCTTTTTTTTTCCCCTAGCCTTCTATCCTATTTTTGATGTGTTATGTGGTGTTTATGGTATTTTCTATCAATGGTTTACTTTTCTATTTGTTATGACCCCTTGAGGTGATGGTGATTATCTCCTTGTCTTTTAGGGTTCCATTAGGGTTACCCCCTTCTTCCATCTATTGTTCCCTAGTCCCCTCCCTTAACTAATAAATTTATTATTTATGATTATTTCATTGTTTGATAAATGAGACCATCTATCTACCTAGTCTCTACAAGTTTTCATGGAACCCCATCAGCTTATGCATAATGCCCTCTAAAATCTTGGTTGGGTCCTCATCCCTCCTCAAAACCTCTATCACCTTAAGCTCATGGAGTTTAAAATTATATTTATCTACATCATTTTGAAACTAGAGGCTCCTACTACATTTCTTATCAAAACTCTTTTATGGGGGAGATGGGTCATGAGCCTTTCTCTTTTCCTTCTTCCCTCCCTCGCATCGAGTCAGGAGGATGGAAGGGTAGGCATCACTTTTTTCCCTCTATAATAATCTCCTTGTCAAATATTTTCTCTATATGACCTTCCACCATGTGGATTTCTTGGCTTTTCATGGGGGTTGACCATTTAGTGAGAAGAAGGATTAATCCTTGAAGGATTATATCAACTGAGGGTTTTTCTTGAAAGTTTAAGACTATAGATTCAAGAGACATGAGTAAATATTATGGTAGGGTAATCCTATGGCCTTTGAAGTGGTTTAATAGTAAGAAGTGATGTGATAAAATATGGGTTAATTTCCCTTCAATAATAAAGTAACATATGAGTTCTAAGTAAATTTTAGGCCATATTCACTAAAGGTTGGCCCTTGAGAAGCCCTTCTTATTTGTGTGGTATATTGTATTTATCTATAAGAATGCTTGCATTAGCTACTAATTTTATCATTTATCTTTTAAGGCCTTCATTCCATCACATGTCATACTAGTAACTTATCCTATGAGTTTCTCAAAAATATCCATAGTATCCCCCTTGAAGGTCACCTATTGTTGCTTCCATCATATCGTGAAGTCTCTGGTAAGAATCTCATAATGCCCTCTCATTCTTAACATGAACTTAGTTAAACATCCCTTCTACAATTTCCTCCATACTTTTTGGTTAGATTGGACTTTAGAACATGATATAGGTTCACAATGGTCCCTGTCTCCCCCCATGCTGTTTTTTTTGTTTCTAAAATTGTGTTAAGTGTTATCATGGGCCAAGTAGCACATTAAAATTCTAATGTTTTGTTTTATTCCCCTAAAATTGGAATAGTCCTTTTTGAAATTATATATTACATCGTTAAATTAAAAAAAATTGTCTTTATCATGACACAAAGTGAAATTATGCCTTTTTATAATCATGATTAATGTTTTCATGTGTTTTTCCATCACAATCCTACAACACTTGTAGATTTGAATCATTATCAAACAAGGGTTAGATATGAGGGGGTAAGTTGTGGGGTCATGTACATGTTGATAATACACCACACTAAGAGGGGGGTGAATTAGTGTGAAATAATAATTTACTTTATTTCTAATTAAGTTTCATAAAGAAACCTTTCACTTAAGAAAAAGCAAACGCACAACACAGAATTTAGTGGAAAACCTTTGGTGGGGAAAAACCACACTTGGAAAGTTACTTGGATATACTATTAAAATCCAACCATGAGATTAATAATTCTTTTTACAAAACATTTATAGGCACCAAACTAGTTGGAGACACCAATCCCTAATGCCAAACACAAACTTAACAAGAAACATCAATCTCTTTGAATTAAAGCATCAACTTCATTGTCAAGCATTGACTTAGCAAAAGGCACTGATCTTTCTATTCTAAGGCATTGATCTCACTTAAACAATTTTCACCTTCTCACTATTGCTTTGTCAACAAATTATGACATAAAGTTTTGATCATCTCCCTATTTTCTCTCTTCTTCTTCTTATTCTCCTTATATATAATAAAAAGAATTATTTATTATTATTTTTCTCCAACATCCTTTCACCTTATATATCTTTCAAAGGCTTTTTTTAAAGGAAATATCCCATCCAAGAGCAACCTCTTCACCAAAATATGTGACTATTGACATTTTCATCGACATTTTCATCAATAATTCTATTAACATTTCCATCAACATTTATGTTCACTTCTATTAATAATTCCATTTGAAACTTCTGTTCACTTATGATAACAATTTCATTTGACATTTCCATTCATATCTATTACAATTCCTTTGACATCAATGATAACTATTCCAATAATATCCCCCTTTATCATTAATTTTGATCCCCATGAATTAGTATATGAACTCCCCCTTGCTTTGGTTCTCCTCCTTTACTCCCCCTATCTTCAATTCTCCCCTTTTGACATCAAAGGAAAAGGAATGTTCAAAATAATCACAATGTATTTCACCAAAATATCTATGGGGTTGAATAATGCAATGATTATCTCCCCCTTAACTCATTCTACTTATGATGGATTTAGTGATTGATTGAAGAATGGATCACTCCCAATTTTTACCTTAGAAACTCAAAAGTTTCTTTTGTTAGAGGTTTTGTGAAAATATCTACAACTTGCTCCTCTATAGAGACATACTCTAATTTTAACTTCTAATCAACAACCTGCTCTTTTAGAAAATGAAATTTTATGGGAATATGATTAGTTCTTGAATGCATAACTAGATTATTGGAGATGTTTATTACACTTATATTATCACAAAAATAGAAATTATATTTACATACTTAATTCTAAAATCACTCAAGGTTTGTTTCATCTAAAGGGCCTGTGTATAACATAATGTTGTTACTATGTACTCAACTTCAACTATGGACAAGGAAATTGAGGGATGTTTCTTACTCAACCATGACACAAGACTCTTTCTAATAAATAATGCACCTCTACTTGTGATCTTTCTATCATCAATGTTGCCTACCCAATATGCATCAATATAAGATATCAAAGTGAAGTTCTTTCCTCTTGGGTGTCATAAACTAAGATCCATAGTGCCTTTGTGATACCTGAATATCCTTTTAAATACCCACAACTATGTTTATTTTGGTGTTTCTTAAAATATAGCCACTTAACCTATTGCCTGTATATCTGGTCTTAATGTAGTAGCATATAATATACTTATAATCATTGATCTATACAAGGTTTGATTGACTTTAGTTGACTCATAATCTTTTCTCAACTTACACCCCATTACCATTAGAGTACTTGCTGATTTATAGTCGTCTATATTGAATTTCTTCAACATTTCCTTAATGTATTTGGTTTGACAGATGAATATTCCTTTACTTGACTGAGTGATTTAAAATCCAAGGAAAAATGATAATTCTCCTAACATATACATTTAAAATTCTTGTTACATTACCCATAAAAATTCTTGATACATTTTCTCATTATCTCTACCAAAAATAATGTCATCAACATACACAACCATAATTAATGGTTTTCACCTTCATTCTTGATCTATAGATTAATTTTAGTCACTCCTCTCTTGAAACCTTGATTAATAAAGTATCTATCAAGCCTAGAATATTAGGCTCTAGGGGCTTAATTTAGTCCATACAATTATTTCTTCACCCTACACACAATCCTTATTACCTAATAGAGATAAACCTTAAGTTTGCTCTATGTAAACTTCTTTAAGATTCCCATTTAGAAATGCAAACTTCACATCCATCTGATAGACCTTGAAATTCTTAAATCTAGCATATGCTAAGAATATTATTATGGCTTCTAATATTTCCATAGATTCAAACTTTTCCTCAAATTCAACACCTTACACTTGAGCATAGCCTTTATAGACTAATCTTTCCTTGTTGCATTGCCATCTTCATTTAGTTTGTTCCTAAAGACCCATTTAGTTCCAATTACAATTTTTTCTTTTGGTCTGGGAATAAGTTACCAAGTTTCATTCTTCTCTATTTGGTTCAATTCTTTTTCCATGGAATTGATCTAATGATTATCATTATTAGCTTATCAAAATCTCTTTGGTTCTATATATGATAATAGAGAGAAGTGTACATTTTTCAATGTATTCATTAACCTTCTCCTAGTTTGCACTATAACATCAATATTATTGATGATATGATTATATGCATAATTTTTATAAATGAATCTAGATGGTGCCCTTGTATCTTCCCTTTATTCTTCTTTTTGACTTTATTTTGCTACGTCTTCTTCTTTTTTGAAGTCTAATTATTTTGAATGAATACTAGTTGGTACACTCACTTGTTTAGGTCTATTTTCATCCATTATAACACTAACACTCTCTACATTTTTTTTATCCTTTAATTATAACATCTATAGGATTTAATATTTGAGGAATAACCAAGAAAAATCCTTCATCAACTCTTGAGTCTAACTTCCCCAAGTCTTCACCTTTTTTTATGTATCATTTTCTTCCAAACACTTTGAATTATTTGACTGAAGTTGGTCTAACTTTATATAACTCATATGGTGTTTTATTATTATTTACCCTAATGTGTCCTCTATTCAAGATGTAAACTGAAGTGTTGACTACCTCTCTCTAATAACTATTTGAAATCTTGGATTCATTTAGCATTGTTTTTTCCATTTTTGCATAGTTCAATTATTTTTATCTATAACTTCATTTTGTTATTGAGTTCTAACAATTGATAAATGTCTATTTATTCCATGCTCTTGACAAAATTCATTGAATTTATTTGAGAGGAACTCACCCCCTTGATCTAAACTTAGGTATTTGATCTTTAGATCCATATCATTTTAAACCAAAGCTTTAAAATCTATAACATTTCCAATTCCTCATATTTCTCTTTTAAAAAGGTAACCCATGTCATTCTATAATAATCATCAATAAACATTTTTTTAAAAAAAATCTAACCTTTTATGCTTTTCATTCTTGTGGGTAGACATAGATCTGTATGGATTAATTCTAATGGCTTGGTTGTTGAGTACTCTTTTGATCTAAAACTTTCTCATGTTTTCTTCCCATGTTGACATTGCTTACAAATAGTGTTTGAAGGTTTTGTGATTTTAGGCATGTCTCTTACATCATGCATACTATTGATTTTTACTAAATTTTCAAAATTCACATGGACCATTCTTTTATGCCATATCCAACTTTCATCAACTTGACTCATGTATCATTCCTCTCCTTTCAATTCCTTGAGTATGTACAAATTATTTGATGTTTTTTTTGCATCTAAAATTAATTTCCCTATGTCTACTCTCTTGATCTCATATCCTTGAGCATAAAATGTGAGTGTGTGTTCTTGATCACACATTTGGATCACACTCAATAGGTTATGCTTTAACCCTTCAATATACAAAACATTTTCAATTTTTATCTTTCTATTATTAATGTTGAGGGTACCTTTTCTGACAATCTTATCCATAGCATTATCCCCAAACTTTACTAAACCTTCACTCATTTTATTCAAAGTGAGAAATTTGCTTTTATCACCTATCATGTGGCTTGAACACCCACTATCAATATACCATGGTTTCCCTTCATCTTGTGCATGAAACAATGTTTGAATAACCATATATTTTTACTTTTTTTATTAACTTTCTCTTATTTCTCTCCATATCTTTGTATATACTTTTATTTATAACTAGGGTATTCACCTTCTTGTTCTATTTAGGGGTTTTTATGGAAACACTCTTACACAATTATGTTATATGTCCATAGTTGTTAAAATTATAATATATAGTATTATTATCATTGTAATTAAATAGTGGGGAAAATGAGTTATAGTTTCTATTGGAAAATACATAAGTGCCTTTTTTATAGTTCCATGCATATTCATTTCTTGCATGTGAATTACACTCTATTGCTCTATGACCAAATTTATTGTAATAATAATAATAACAATAGAAGTAGCTTTTTGTACCTTATCACAATGTTCTACCTTGATGTAAATGATCTTCTAAGATCTCTAATAGGGATGTTCTTACCTCTATTTTCTCTATGAGGAGTATTTACATGCTCCTTCTTCACATGCTTTGTCTTCTTTTCACTTTCTATATTAATAGACCTCTTAAGTGCATTTGCATAGCTCTTTGGCTTCTACATATTTACTTTATTTGATGAGTCTATAGATTTTAACTTTTCCCTTTTTTAGGGTTCTTTTAGTTCTCATCATAGCCAATGCCATAATTAATGAATGATGACCTTTGACTATTTAGTATGTTACTCAACACTTTGGTACTCTTCTCAAATTTTGATATGTTCAACTCATTTTTTATCTTATCAAATTCTAACTTTAATGCAATTATTTTAGATTATTGTGGTTTGCACTCATCCTCCTTTGTTTTCAATTTGGATGTTACTTCCTCCTTGATTCTTTTCATTTCCTCTAATTGAGTTTTTAAGCCACTAATAACCTTGTTTGATTATTCAACATTATGTTTCATCTTTATTTTCAATGCAATATCTTCCTTTTCATATTTTTTAAGTTTTACTCTTTTTTTTAAATTCTTTTTATTTAGTTTTTCATCTCTCCCAAGGCACAAATCATTGCTTCTCCAAGATCTACCACTCCATCATTTTTGACACCATCCTCTTCTTCTAGGGTATCTATACTTATATAATCTTCAAGTTTTGTTTTTATTTCCATGAAAATGGTTTACCTCTATCATTTTCTGATATTTCTTCATCGATCTCTTCAGTTGAGCTACTATCCTTTTTGAATTAGAGGATTTTCTTTTAATTATTGGATTTTTTATTATACCCACTTTGATAGAAGTTTTTCTTAAAGTGAGGCTTACTTTCCTTCATTTTCCTTTCACCTTTATTATTTTCATATTCACTATTATCCTTGTGAGGACACTTAGTATCAAAATTTCCAATCTTACTAAAATTAAAGCATTTAAAGGATAATTTACCTTTATATTTTCCAAACCTTTTTTTAAGATTTCTAACAAACAAGTCCTCCTTTTAATCTAGTTCATCATTGGTTTCATCACTTGATTCAATTTCTTTGTTTTTCACCTTTTTTGAGGCTTTGAAGGTTGCCTCCCTTTTAAATAGTTTTTATTTTTTAGCCCTCATCTCATAGGTTGTGAAAATTCCATGTAACTCATCCATTGTTAATTTATTTAGATCATTTATTTATTTGATCATAAATTTTTTTGCATTAAATATTAAAGTTAGAGACCTTAGTAACTTTTGGTTGATTATATATTATTTTACTCTTTCACCAAGCCCTATGATAATGTTGACAATTTCATCTACACAAAGTAGATAGTCCATAATGTTTTCATCCTCTCTCATCTTCAAACTTTTGAATTGTCTCCTCTTATTTTTAAGCTTGGCCATATTTAATTTTTTATCTCCCTCATAGATGGTCTTAGGTTTATCCCAAATCTCCTTAGCCAAGTCACATTGTATTACTTTTACAAAATTAGATTCTAACAAACCACATATAATAGCATTAATGGCTATTGTGTTGTTTTCACTAGCCTTATTTCTTGCTATATCTATTGGTAGAGTTCATGACTTTATGTATCCATAAAAAAATGCTCACCAAATGTCAAAACCAAGGTAAAATAGAAATTTTCTCATCATTATAATCTATAATGAATAATTTTTCCCATTGAACAATGGAGCCTTGTTGGTGGAGAAACCTTCCTGAACCTAATGACTAGCCATGTGTGCTTCTAAGATCTAGCTTCTAGTTTTTAAATTGATCCTAAGGGAACCTCTCTCTCTAATGATAATTTTTTAGAACAAACCACACTAAGAGGTGGGGGTGAATCATTTTTTAATAAATTACATAAGTAAACCATTCACATAAGAACAAGTAAATGCACAACATAAAATTTACATGGAAAACCCTTGGCGGGGAAAAACAACACTTGAAAAGATACTTGGATTTACTATCCAAATCCTTCCATAAAATTAATATTTATTTTTACAAAATTTATATAGGAAACAACCTAATTAGAGACACCAATCCCCAATGCCAAGCATCAACTTAGCAAGAGACATCAATCTCTTTGAATTGAATCACCAACTTCACTACCAAAAATCAACGTAGCGAAAGACACTAATATTTATATTTTGATGCACTAATATCACTTAAATAATCTCCACCTTCTCACTCTTACTTTTTCAAAAAATTATGGCATTATAAAGTTTTGCTCTTCTCCCTCTTCTCTCTCTTTTTCCTCTTCTTTTCCTTGTATATAATAGAAAGAATTATTTATTATTATTTTTATCCAACATCCTTTCACCTTATATAGTATTCAAAGGATTTTATCAAAGGAGGAATCCCATATAAGAGGAACCTCTTCACCAAAATATGTGACTATTGAAATTTTCATCTACATTTCCATCAACATTTCCATTGACAATTCCATTAACATTTCCATCAACATTTCCATAATTTTTTTGACATTTCTATTTAATTTCAACAATAATTCCATTTGAAATTTATAGTAACAATTATATTTTACATTTTTGTTCATATTCATTACAATTTATTTGAAATAAATGATAATTATTCTAATAGTCCATGTGGCTATGTCTATAATAATCACTCCCTTGTTTGCCAAGGTGCCTGCCACCTTGTTACCTTTACAAAAAATATGGGAGATAGTAAAATAAAATGAGTAGAGGAGGTGTTTAATGTCAAAAATTATTTGGATGATAGTGTGAGAGGGTTAGTATTTACTTATGAGATTATTATGGATGTTGAAAAATTCACCTTTAAAGTCTAACTTAGGGATGTTTAGTTGGGTTGCAAGCTAAATGCCCCATAGAGATGCCTTAGTTTTTACTACATGATTGGTTTAGATCTCATAATTCTATCATAATCTAAAAATTCCTTCCTCCAATCATATTTGATGACACTTCTTCCCCCTTCCCTATCGATATTTCCTTTAGATTCATCATCAAACTTTAGTTTTAACCATCCCACTGGGGGTAGTCTCATTTAGTGAGATTTTTGTCTAAAAAGGGTTTAGAAGGAGGGGTGAGAGGTTACACTTACCAATAATTCCCTATTTTTCATATTAATCTCTCACTTTATCATTCAAAACTATCATTTACCAGTTCTTTACAATGGCAGAGAGAAGTTGACTAAAAGAATTTGAGAGATTGGAGTGTTTATACCCAAATTTGTAGGCATTGTGTTTGAACTAGTTAATCTAAAAAAGTGGGGGAGGATATGGAACTAGAGGAAGGCCTAATAAGGGAGATTCTAAGAAGGTTTACATTTGATTATGAGGTCAAAAATTGAGTTTCACTTGAGCCAGTAAAGCTTGAATTATTGGAGGAGATTTTAGATCTAGGCGAAGAATAAATGATTCACTAATTCTAGCATGGAGTTGCAAAAGACACACCTATTGGGAATGGTCATTCCCATTTTTTCTAGATTATAAATAATGAATATTTTTTTGTGGGTTGCTAACAATAAGAATATGTTCACCTTAGGGTTAAGGTGTTTAACCTAGATATTTTTCCAAAAGGATTAATCCTCTAATTGAGTTAGGTTGGTAAGGAAGCCCAATTTGACTGTGTATTAACCATTGTATTTTATTAGCCAAATGAGATTATTTTATTTGGGTAACAAATATATATAAATATTATAGATATGTAAATTTAGGTTGGAAATTTATAGATTGATTTCCTTGCTATCAAGCTAATCAGGCAAAGTAGCCCACTTTGTTCTTCCATCAGAATAGACCTAGAAATATTTAACCTTGGTCCAAAGGTGGATTTAAAGGTTTCATTGAGAGTTTTTTAGTGGGGTTGGAGGATAGAGGTGAGGGAGAGATCCACTGGTCTTCCTAAAAGTTCATATTTTCTCTATTTCCAACCTACCATCTATAACCTTTCTTCAAAAGATACTTTATGCTTGAGATGACATTCCATAAGGTTGAGCCATTTATGGGGCCTTATTCCCAAATAAATATATCTTCCTCATTATTATCTAATTTTTGTTTTGATAATCCTTATCTAATTTTTATCCTCCATAATTTTCCACCTGAATTTGGTAATCATGGCTTGATTCATTTTTTGACTCTCTTTATTCTTAGTCTTTTGGAAATACTTAGGGAGGAAAAAATTATCCCACGCTACTATTGGGAATCAAAATATTTATTTTGTGACTCTCTATAGTAAATTTAAGTAAATATACTCAATTTTATCAATAAATTTGTTGAGGATTTGGAACAAAGTCATAAGGTAAATAAGGATGATTTATAAGTAGCTTTTGAGTAAACTCATTTTACCCACCTATGACAAGATGTTCCTTTCCAACCCACTAGCTTTATTTGGATTATTTCAACCATGGGATTCCACAAATCCTTTCATTAGAGTAATACCCAAGTATGTTGAGGGAAACCTACTAATCCTACATGCTATGATTCCTACCAATCTTTTTTGGAGGGCTAGAAGGGTATTCAAAAAGAAGGTGGAAATTTTGTTGAAGTTTATACATTGACCAAAAGTTTTTTCATACTCCAAAAGTATTTATTTGAAGGTTAAAACTTTTAAAATTGAGGCCTTACCAATAAGGAAAGTATCATCTACAAATTTTTCATGGGTGACTGAGTCCAAACTCTAAGTCACCTTTAATCCTTGGATTAGGATTTGATCTCTAGCTACTATAATGCTTCTTCCTAGCATTTTTTCCATAAAAATAAATAAATAGGGGAAGAAGGGGTCTCTTTGTCTAATGCCTTTGTTGGTTTAAAAAACCCTTTAGGGGATCCATTGATTAGAATTAAATACATGGGAGTGGAGATGTAATTATGCATCAAGCCCTGTATATCTACTTCAAATCCAAACTTGTTGAGAGCCTTATCCAAAAATTTACATGACACTCTTTCATAAGAGTTGTTCATATCTATTTTAAGTAGCATAACTACTCTAGTGAAGTTAGTAAGGGAGTATAGAGTTTCATTGACTGTTATTATTTCACCTATAATCTATCTTCCTACCACAAACACTCCTTGTTGCTCCATAATTGCACATATGATAAGGGGTTATAAGTGAGTGGCCAGAGTTTTTTCATAGATTTTTTATGTATTTGAGTAGATACTTATGGGCCTAAATTTTTTTGGTCAATTTTTCCCTATTTCTTAGGAATGAGGACCAAGAAGGTGTTGTTTAGTTATTTTAAAATTATGCCATCTTTGAAAAATTCATATATATATATATATATATATATATATATATATATATATATAGATATGACTCCACCCTAGGGTGGATTATGTCTCAAAATTTATAGAAGAAAATGGGGGAAAGCCATCCGAGTCAGGGACTTTGTTACCTTCCATTAAATTACTTGTATATGTTATTTATAATGTATACTTATTATTCCACAAACATTTTCTATAATTTGTGGAAATGTAGAGCTTTAATGTAATTAATAAAGGTTGGATGATGAAATATACATAGTTAATTCCTAAAAAATTGATCTTGTAATATAGAATTTTTAAGCCTTAGATATTTGATTATTATATCTTGATTTAACACTAGGTATGTGTTTTGTCTTGATTAATACTTTGATGTGTAAAATAAGGAATGCATTCCATGCACATTTAAAATGAGATAATCATTAGGGGACCCATAAGTAGTCATTAACATAAGGATAATTCATTTTTTATGTAGTTCTGGTAATAATCACATGGAAAGGGGACCCTAAGTAGTCATTAACATAATGATAGTTCATTCCTAATGTGGTTTTGGTAATAATCACATGGAAATGGGACCTACTTAGTGCACACACACCATAAATGTTTTCTAAGAAGTTTAGACACTTTTTGGTGTTAGACACTTTAAATGTTAGTTTTAACCAAGCCTTAGTATACATAACTTGTGCATACACAATTGAATTTTGCTCACATTCTCTCTTATACATTTATCCATCTATAGGCCTAGCCTTCCCACTTTTAAGTTATTCATACACATTATTTCCCTAGTCTCTACCTAAATAGATTATCATCTTACACAGACTGTCTTATGATCTTTTCTCTATTTTCTATCTCTTGGACACCTCTAACCATTATCAGACAAATCTAATTATTTGAGTTTTCTACCTTGTTCATACTTATATGTGTACCCTTTGTCAAATATTTTATAAAATTCAAACTGTTCTTTTGGGTTGTCACATACATTTATAAAAGGTGGTTATTTCTCTATATTATTTGACTTTTGATATAAATTAAATAATATTTTCATTTGGCTCTAAATTTATATACAAAACTACTCAAAATTAAAATATACATGTTATATTTGAGTTACATATAAAATGATGGTTAATACATTGACTTTTTTTTGTAATTTGGAAGTTAAGCATGTCAACTATATTTGGAAATTTTGATCATGTTGACATATTCTCAAAATGCACAAAATATTTTGGAAATAAATTTGGATCCATTGATTTATTGTTTATTGGTCAAAAATGGATTAATCTATTGGAATTTTCACTCCTAATAAAAGGTAATGAATACAATTTGAAGTTTAGAGGTGTTGAATCCAAGTTGATCCATATTTGTTAATGTGAGAGTAATTTTTTTATAGATCACGCAATTAAAAATGTGGTTTAAGGATACATGACACTATTTACCAAATTTGATGGTAATAATTTTAGTGTATACATAGGTATATTACTTCTACTATGGTCAATTGAAGAGCATATCCCAATATGAATGGGTAGAGGAGAAGGACATATTTACCTTTAAAATGATGATGAGAATATAACTCAAAAGGTGATGACACAATTTAAGGGCACATATTGATGTCTAAGAGATAGATTAGGAAATTTATCATGAAGTTTTTAGGTAAAATTAATGGAGGATTAATTAAACATCATATGTGATATCATCTTGGCCCAAGATATGGGTTTTTATAATTTTCTATTCAAAATTAACACTCCATTAATACATTAATAATGTATTATTTTCTAATCTATATGGAAAATTAATATTTATAACATCATTTTATTTTTCATACTTTTATAACAACAAAATATTAATAATGTGATGTTGTTTATTGTCAGTGGAAAATTAATATTTATTTTAGAATTTATTTTTCCATATATGTGGAAATATAAATATAAGATTAATGTTTAATTCAAATGGAAATAAACATTTGTTTAATATAAATAATGTAATGTTGATGTTTGAATATAGTTGCATTTATAAATGATTGAAAATGTGAATAACCTATCATGAGCTAATAAGAATCCATTTTCACATTAGTTTGATTCCAATAATAGAAATTTTGAAATCTAATATCACACTAGTTAAAACCAATTATATAAATATTGGAATTTTTAATGACCCTATTTAAACATTAATAACAAAAATATTATAATCTAATTTTGGAGCTTATAATATTGAAAATGTGCTACTAGAAGTCTAGATTCATCAGAATATGCCCATATTTAAAGAAATCTTGGTTTTTATCTTTCAATATTTTATTTTAAAACATAATCATATTTGATATATCAAATACAAAAATATGCTATACAACATCATACTACCATGTTGCTACTCAAAACAAACCAAGATAATATATTATGCAAGTATAAAATAACATGTAATCAACTATTATATTTATACAAAAATGGTGTCTACATCATAGTCAAATACATACAATATATATAATCTCATGTATTGACTACATCCCTCTCTAACTAATGGTCTGCATTATGTTTTGATGTAACATATTTATACTCTCCAAGGTATTGATATAATTATTTATATCTATAATTAAATCATAATACCTCTCCATGGGTCACATCCATTAACCTCTCTATATCTAAATGTGTGTTCCATCTGTAAGCTCTCTCATTATCCTAATAGTTTTTTTAGGCATGTATGTTGTTTTTTCCATCATTAAGGTCAATTATTTGTCTATGAATTATTGAATTAATGAAAAAAACCATTCTAAAAAACTATTTTATATGTGGAATAATTTGAGGCATCCTCATCTCTATAAATCCCATGAAACCCATTATAGAAACCTTAATGATCTAATATGCACCATGGCTAATGGTGACACTATATCATAAATCAATATAATATCATTTTAATAAAAACATCATCTATTATATCATGTTGTGTAGATGTAATCATTGAGAACCATCTAACTATAAACTATAAAAAAATTGACATGAAAATCACATATCATACATATGTATATCAAAATATAAGTATCTACATCACTAATATACTTTTTACCACAATTATTTGTAAATTGAGAAAATGTAGTTGTCCTTGCACTTGATTTTCATGGATGGGTTTTTAATTACTATGGCCACCCAGAATTAAAGTATCCTCATCCTTCTCCCTCCATAATTTCATTAGCCTAAATCCTATCTTACCCTATGTACAACCAAAATTAAGGTTTTTAGTCTTATATGGTAGGCAGGTCACTCTATATCTCTATATAAAATATTCATATTATGGATTCCAAAAAATGTTTAGTATCCTCCTTTAAATAGCTCAATATTCATTCTTGAACTAAAAATTAGAGTCTCTCCTCTCCCTACTTCACCTTAGATATGTAAATTTTATGTAACTTATGAATGTATTATCTAGGACTCCCTTCCAAAATTGTCATGTGAGAAGGTACTTGTATATACTTCTCTTGATTTTCCATTAATAATATGTCTAATAAAAACCATTATATCCTCCCTCCATGTTGATTATTTTTCACATTCTAAAAACTAGGATGCATAATTGTTTTCACTGTCCTCTTACACCTTGTGGCTCTCTATCATGTATTAATCTATAAGGAGGTAAGGTTATAGGTGTCATCATGGGTGGTATCCTAAATATTCCATGTCACTAATGATTCATACACAAATTATGTGTGATTATGCACACTACTCAAATGTATTTTGAGTCTCTCATACATATTTTTTATTTCAACTTAGATTCAAGTTTATGGTACCTTCATAAGTTACTATAACACCTTTCTCACTACTGCATATAATTCTAATGCTATGTATACACATTTTCACTCTATATATAAAATCCATGTACCTTTATCATGGCACCTTAATGAGTTACTCCATTACAAATAGAATTTTTAATCAAGACCTTTTCATACCATGCAAGAATATGCATGCTCGAAAACCACATAATAGGTTTCTCCTGTCATGTCTAATTCCAAATATAACCCTTTTGATCTATGGCACATCAAGGAATCTATCAACAATGATACACATATAAAAGTATAACTATACACTTACAATAATCTCAATTGTCAATCGAAAAAAATATGAACCACCACCCTTTTGCAACCATCATAAATTATAATCACTTGGTATAATTATTTATATATCATAATCATCCAAACCATAAGGGATTGGAGATGAGAGAGATCACATTGAGAATAAATAGGTTTTTATTAAACATGTTTTATGTATCTTTCACTCACACATATTTTTATATCTACATTCTTTTATTAAATATATACAAATTAGTAGGGAATTATTCACCTTATTATCATAGGAACTTTCATTCCTAATATTATTGAATATTGTATAATATGTATTTTTCTCCATTATACATATTAAATGAAGTTTCTTTATTATGCATATCATACTTCTAATTTTGAGTGTGTTATCTATTTACAACTATTTAATTTTACCTTTGTCCATTTTAAAATACATGTCTTATTTCCAATCAAACATTTCCTACCACACTAAAATAATATACCCTATGATAAGGGTCATTGGTATCAAATCAAGGGCTCTCATATACTAGTAAAAAATAAGTACAACATAATAAATAAGGTGTATAATTTATGGCATTATCTTCACATATTTTAATCATCTGAAAGTGGTATTTGAGTGCTAAGAGTGTTACTTGAGACTACTTATCCATAGATTAGCCCTAAACCTATCCTAGATCTTATTATCACACTTATGTAGACTTTGTATAGGCCATAGGCAACCCTAGTCAGCTCAAACACAGTCCCAAACCCTCATTTCCCAATCTTGTCCCTTTTGTGCTCAGTGTTCTTCTAGCTAGATATCAATGTGACATTAAGGACACTAGAGACATGTGGTACTAGTATCCCCAAAATGGAACCTATGTCCTTTACCCTAACATTACCAAAATTATATATTTTCAAAAGTAAAATCCTCCTACAGTCAGTCTAGACATATTTTATTATCTACATAAGCAACAAAAAACTATAAATATATGACTTTTAGCATTATATCCACTAGACAAAAATTAGACATAAAATACCTATTAAAACACAAAACAAGCTGAGAAAAATCAAGGTTATCAATCCTTATTCTACCCTACTTCTACATACAACTATCTACAACATACCTACACTTAGATTTCCTATATTTCCAATCTCAAGCACACACAAGGCACTCAAGGCCACTATAATACTAGCATCACTTACACTTGAACTAACATTTAGGTGGTGAAAACTAAAACAATATTGATCCCTCATTAGAGTATTGGTATATAGGCAAATATCTTCATAATGAGGTGTTAAGGATGTCCACCCTATCCTACTAATGTACACACTTTTCATCTCATAACCTACTTATAATGGCAATTAGGGTTTACATCATAAATTAGTCATTATAGGCACAATACATATTTATAAAATTTATGCATGTAGGGATAGACCCAAAAAACCAAGACACAAGTACACTCAAAAGTTTGGGATAGTCTTACATAGAAGACATTAGCACCAACATCAAGACACTAGAGCCATATGACCCAACTATCTAAATGAGTCACTATTATCTAAGAGGGGTTCTGACATAGGGATCCAGTTGATGACACTCAGACCTACTTCTATCTTAGTTTCTAGCACTCAAATCATCTGTATTAGGTGTTTTCTAGATAAGTCTTTATTTATAGTATTTACTACTTTTTTAGAAAGTCAAAGTTACTTAATCTTACAATAAAATAGTGGTTATTTTATTCATATTACTTTTTTGATGTAGTTTACATAGTCCTTTAATCAAACATAGCATTTACATAAGCTAAGGCCTAAAAGGTTAAAATACATATAATAATATAATTATATATAATTTAATGTAGATAAACAAAACAAAGGGATGTTTTTGGGAGTATATTCCCTAACATTCAATATGTTCATAAATATATAATAACCCTTAAGCTCTAGGAAAACCATATAATACTTCTTAAGGAATGAATAACTACATGAGATCTCCAAATGTGGGAATTCCAATTCAAGGGGACAATGTGAAATAGGATTATTCCAAATAGAATAATCTTAAACTAAATAATATCCTTCACAATGATATTCTTCCCATTTATATAGGTATTTATAACTAATAATGGATGGGTACAATCCAAGTTTTTGTTTAGGTTGACTCATTTCCTAATATAATAATTCCATAGGTTACCTATTTAACCTCATCTACTAAAATAATATAACTAACTAATGGAGATGTATGCCACATATTGACATATCCATCAACCCATATACACATAATATCATATTCCTAGGTACATAGCATACAATCCCTCCTTGAAATGTTTTGTCCTTAAATAATGTGAAGAAACTAAGTAATTAATGATATTTAAATCATTACACACTTTCCTCCATGCTTAATAATCTAACCACCAATATACGAGATAGGTATGTGATAGCTCTCCAAATTTGGTTACAAATTAAATTTTTCTACTTTGATTTCATTCATGATCATAGTTGGTTCTCCTTGGTGTCCATGCATAATTATTTCTCCTTTGATTCTATAGACACTCATTTTTGGTCACATCCCATGTCTATTATAGACTTCAGATTGATTTTTAAAAAATCATGTGAATTAAGCCTAAAGTCACTAAATATCCCAATTTTGTCTACACAAGGGATATAAATTCCTATAATCATGTAGAGGCTTTCTTATTTAGGGTATTATCCTATATATAATGATAACCTATCTTGGATTCAACCTAAATAAAATTGTGACCTAGAAAATTGACAAGTTAACCTTCTAATCTATAAATGCAAAACACTAAAACAATTCTTAAATGCCAAAAAACCTAAGCAATATTAATTAAAAAGTAACTTTAATTAGATACTTAAGTGAAAATTCAAAATTCAATTAGGGAATTAAATTTTGTAGAAAATAAATTTCTCAATAAAGATGAGATCAAAGTCAAAGGAATTAATAACATCTTTTATATTGCTTGAAATTCAAAGAAAGGGTGAGTCACACATCATAAATATCTTCTATGAGTTTTCAAGCCTCATAAATATATTTTATGAGTTTTCAATCCTTGATAATTAATTTGATCCAACCTAAGGTTAATATAATCTTGACTAAGGTTAATTTAAACATAATCAAGGTTAAAACTAAACCTAACTACACTTGAATTAGAGTTAGTTTTAAAACATATAAATATGAGTGTCATTGCCCCTATCAAAACAAGCTCTCAAGCCAAAGTTATAATGTCAGATTGTTTAAAGATAAGATTCACCAATCAAATACAAACCTCAAGTGGTCTTAGATGAGTTTTATCCAAATGTAAATTACATTGATGAAGGTCTCTATTACACACAAGCTAATCATGAACATCCTATATGCCAATGAATGCACACTGGTTTTACAAGGGAGGTAACATAGTCTTATGTTTTATTTTTTTATTTGTAATTTTTTTAATTATGTTAATCTCACCCAAGTACTTAGGCAAGATTAGTTTAGTTTATATTATATTTTTTTATTTTAATTCACTTTTGATTTCATGAACAAGAAACTAATGAAATTTATCTCTTCGGGTTCCCAATGATATATAATAGCACATCCAGTTAGACCATGCCCCCTACATAGACCAAAGGAGTGCTAAGGAACCTTCAAAAACCTTAAAAATATCACTCACAACATCAATATTTTAGTTTTATGACTTAATTTCCCATCATTTTATTAGCTACTAATCGGTGACTTTACACCTACTAAACATAAACTTCACATATTTTATTCCTTATTTTTCAATTATTTGTTTTTCAAAAAATGACAAATTTGTGCCTACTTTTCAACATCACATAAAATGGTGACTTTAACATAAATGGTGACATCGGCCTATTAAATCATCCTCTATGAAAATGAAAAACTTCAATGAAAGAAAATGGTGACTTCACTCAAATATTTTAGTGACTTTGTCAGGTAACTTATTTCAGTGACTTTACTCTATTTTATGACATAAATGGTGAATTTAACTAACCTAATCAATGAATTCATACCTAATAAATGGTGACTTCACTAGATAATATTTTCTATCTATTTTAATTCCATAAGAAAATAGTGACTTCACTCCATTCTAAAATCGGTGACTTTTCTCTATGTGAAAAAACCCAAGAGTTTGAAAGTAAAAGTTGCTTATTAGCTAACTCTTTTGCATAAACACAAGTGAACCCCTTAAAAATTTTTTTAGGAAACTAAGTCAAGAAAATGAGGTTTAAACACTTCAAATTTTCATTTACACTTATGTTTCGGTGCTTAAAAATCACTTAATGACTATTTTTTATCTTTCAAGGATACAAGTGAAAACAACAAAGCCAAGGGGCCAAATATAACTTCACATATTTTTGAGTGCTCTAAAAAGAACAACCTTAGATTAATGTTCCTAAGAGATTTTTATTTTTATTTGTTCATTATTTCAAAGGTAATTAGTTTTCATTTCTTAGATTAATTTATTTTTTGACAAAATAAACTTTACATAAATGCTCTCCCCCGTCCCCTTTAGGGAACTTCAGTGATAAAAAATGCCTTGTTTCTTGATTATTTTTGGTTGATCATAGAACAAAATAAAATTTGTGTATTCTCTCCCCAAGATTTGAGTGGCTTGGGTGGCCTAGAAACAACCCTAAAGTTATTCCATTTTTTTAATTATTTCTTTTTCCACATTAGCTTATGGGCAGGAGTTCATAGCCTCCCCACAAGTACTTTAGAGGATAATTGACCTATGGTTTCATATCCCAACATAATTATAACTTTAATCTATGGTGGGATATATAAATTTGGCATGTGATACCTGTTTGTCTAATTTTGGCTCACATATGAAGCTTTTGCATGGTTTGATGAAGTAGTGGGTCAAAGGCTTAACAAAGGGGTCTAGCAATACAAATCGATGATCCAATCAAGTTATCATATGTTATAAACATTTATAAGTATGGACCAAGTTTCAAAAATCTTAAAAATCCATCAAAACCTTAAAATATTGATCAAAGGATGAATTGGGCAAGCTTGGAAGGCCAGACCATCACTAAGACATCACATAAAAAACCATAATAGAATATCTTGCTTGCATAATTTATAAATATGCTAAAAAGGCCTCATATGACCATCAAATGATACATGATCAATGATCTTAATTCTAATATCATTCTTTATAAGTTTCATATCTCAATAAGTATTCTATCTTGAGATCTAAGCACTCAAAGTTTAGCTTACTAAGTCTAAGGATCCAAGTCATCTAGGACATCATCTAAAAAGGAATGAACTAGTTCACTTGTGAATTTAATAAATGCACCTTATAAATCCATGAAAACTAAAAGATATTATATAACCACGTAGTTATTCATGCCAGGAACATGCTATAAGAGTTTCAAGTCCATTCAAGCTTTCTGACTCAAGTTATGAAGCTTCAAATTTGAACCAATAGAGTAAGATGCCTATGCAAACATCAAAATAAAGCTCAAGCAAAACCAACCCTTTTGAGCTTAAATTTTATGGTTACATGAACATCAACGACAATAGTATGAATGTGATTTTATGGGAGAGTGAACATCAATTTTAAGCTCATGAATTATCTATTGGTTTTTAAATAGTGGGTCCCATTATATCTAACAGTCTACATTATATCATACATCTTGATTTGATGATGAAAAATGAGTCAAAAGTTCTAGGAGCTCAAGAGGTTTCCACATAACACAAGCATTAAAGTTGATAGGATGATAAAATTATCTTGAAACCAATTCATAATTGACATATGGCATAAATGTGTGAGGCTATAGACTGATAGTAAATCTTGAGAATTAACATGTAAGTGACACATGGCACTAGCTTGGATAGAGTTGACAAGTCAAGAGTAGGCTCGATGGCTCTCAGTTGATCATGTAGTTCAAGATAAACAACATGAGAAAAGGCTAAAATGTCTACAGTCTAAGTCATGATTGATAACCAATAATCAAAGGGTGAGCTTGGGATATTTTGACAAAAGTTGATAAGGCATTTTTTAGACCCAGGTAAGGTAAAGATGAAAGAACCTAGATCAAGCTCAGTCTAGGATGAACTAGATAGACATTGTAGGATTTGGCATCACCATTAAAGCTTTATAGGGATAATAAATAGGTTTTTTTAGACCTAAATATATATAAAAGGGTCAAAATTTTAAATAATGAATGGGACCAAGCATTTCTAATAGAGCTCCATGGATGTAAAATAGGTCTTTTTAGACCTAATATAGACCAAAGGAGTGGTATCTTATTGTCAAATCAAGAACACACACTTGATGAACTTATTTTGTTGATTAAAACTATAATAAAACCAATAATTTGGATTGGTTTTCATCTATAGTGGACCCAAGTTTAGTTTCCCATGTAGGTGCAAATAAATGATATATGGTGGGGGATTTTTGTCCTTTAAACATAGTCATAGCTTGACAAAATGCCATTCATGGCATGGCACTGTCAATTTTAGGATTAAATTATTTGATCCAGATGAACACATCATGTGGAATTAGGTTCTGAAGGTGGTGAGATGGTAGTTAGAAAATTAGTTAAGAGAATTGATTATACTCAAATAGACTTTGTCATCACACATAAAAAACCCTTGTCTTTTAGTGGGTATCTCTTAGCCAACAAGAGGAGCTCAAGGACTATTGGGACAAAAGGAGGTTCTCTTGTTAATTAAGTCATGCATATATAAAATAATAAAGGAACTTCTAACTCACTTCTTGATCTTGATTACTTTTCTCCACTCTCTCTCTCTCTCTCTCTCCTCTCTCTCTCTCCTCTCTCTCTCTCTCTCTCTCTCTCTCTCTCTCTCTCCTCTCTCTCTCTCTCTCTCTCTCTCTCTCTCACTCGATTAATTTATGTAGTGTGAATACCATTTGAGAAAATTTCACTTTATATAATAATGTATTTTTAATCTGAATCCAATATTTTTTAACTTGAAAAATGAATAATATGCTCTCTCTCTCTCTCTCTCTCTCTCTCTCTCTCATCTCTCTCTCTCTCTCTCTCTACTCTCTCTCTCTCTCTCTCTCTCTCTCTCCCTCTCCTCTCTCAACTCTCTCTCTCTCTCTCTCTGTCTTTGTGTGTGTGTGTTAGTATATAGTGGATTTTGAGCCAAAAAATGTATCCTCTTTTTATTCCTCTACTCCCTCTATTGGGTATGACTACACTCTACAAAGATGGAGCTTGTAACCTTTTGAGATGAATACAAGACTAATTTTCATATTTCATTATTATGTTATAATGTGTACATGTTATATTTCTATATGTGGTGAAATTTTTATCCCTTGTCAAGTCATGATCTCACCTAGTTAATAGTTGATCTTGTTATGCAAGTCATGTTCAATGTTTTATATATTTTGATTAAATCCCACATGTGGATAATCTAAATGGTTAGTGTCTTGTATTAGACCTCTCCATCGTTTCCCTCAACTTGTAATCATTTGGTGAACCTCTTCATGAAACACTAATGTGTGATATATATTTGAAATTTTATATCTAGTCTTGTGCTTGTTTCATTAGTGTTTATGAGTCAAATATAGTGGATCAACCATAATTTAGGTGCATCACCATATTTATATTAGGTTTCCATTTTATTTTATCTTTCTCTCCCTTTTCCTTGGTCATTAATAGGTTTTAGTAGTGGAACTGAGCTAAATGATGCCTCATAAGAGCTAGCCTCATTAAAAATCATAGAGGCTTGACCCCATTATAGGAGGCCCATAACTTGGGTTCAATCCTATGTTGAGCTAGATTTAGAAGTAAGACCTAAACACTTGTGCTTCCATATAGGGTGAAATCTAGATCCCCAACAATTGTGGCATGCCCAGTGGGGATTAACTTCTTTGGAATAATTTAATTTTGAAGATTGAGAATAAGAAATTGCAAAAGGAGACATCTACAATCATCAAAAGTTGAATATCCTTCAATTTACATAGTTCATAGCATCATCCAGATAGTGATTTGATGTCAAAGTTTAAAATAAGATCATCAAGTAAAGGTACTCCTTTTGAACATATTGAACTACCTTCTACTTATTATAAAAAATCAAGCTTCAGTAAGACAACCCCTTATCCTCAAAATAAGTATTCATATGTTGGTTATCCTATTTTTTTAGTCTAATCTATTTTTTCCATAAGCCAAATCCCTTTTTCCCAAATGGCTATCAAGAATTAATTTTTTATTCCATTTAATAGGGGTAGTCCCATGAATTTATCCCAATATGATGACATCCTTATGTCTACCTTAAAAAGTATCCATTTCTTCTCAGGAGAATGGGATAAAACTAATTCTATTGAGCATATTTAAGATGTTTTCCAACCTTTTCTCTATTCAAAATGTTACTCAAGATAATATGGCTATTAGATTAATTACTACTTATTTCAAAGGAAAAACATTGCAATGGTATAGAAATTTTCTTTTGAACTCCATTTCTAATTGGGATGAGTTAGGTAAAACCTTACTTAGGAAATCTCAAGATAATTTTATTCATCTATTTTTGGTTGAACAATCGACTATCATACAAAGGTACCCCCATGAGTTCATGTTTAATTATGACCTCATATTCTAAAATACATAGACTAAGATCCTTGCATTGATTAGACCATCTCTAGAGTATGAATTTATATGTTATAGGTACAATCCATTGAGAGGTTTGGTGAATCAATTATGGAAAGTAATCTAATTCAATTTCCAAACCTTTAAAAATACTTAAGCACTAAATACAATCATTCATGAAGCATACAAATCATTCATAACAGTGAATAATGATCATAATGCAAGATCACATACATAACACAAGATATATGTGGGATACCCTCTTAAGGAATAAAACCCACTCTCAATCTTGAAAACACATGGACTATTGTCCTATAAGATTATCACAAATAAGAGATTGATTAAGTCCTTACAATTAGGAACATCGGTCAAGTCCTTTTGACCTAAGGCCTTTAGTGAAATAGTAGTTCCATAGGGAGAACCTACCCTTAAGATGATCAAGTCCTTCTGACCACCTATTCATTCAAGTCTTTTTGACCTATAACCTTCATCAAGTCCTTCTGGTCAAAGGTCTTTAGTGAAACCCTATTTCACAAGGAGAAACAACACTTAAGGAAGATTAAGTCCTTTTGACCCTCCTTAGAAAGAAAACTTCCACCTTATAATTGATGTATTCAACACCTAACTGTGTACCCCTTGATTATCTAATAATTTCATAAACTCTCTTTCTAACTCATACAAGCCTCTTACATGGGCATGCCACAATCTCTCTCCTTCTTCCCTCAAATAGTCCTCATATGCACACTCAGATCTCTTCACACAACTTCAAACTATAAGAACACTATACTATTATAAAAAACATGGCCTCTAAATCATACACATAGGCCTTATTCTCCTATACTCATCAACCTAATATCCAAACACTCTCACTCTCCTCTTCTTTCCTTTACTCTCCAACTCTTACAAATCTTTCACTCAAAAATATAAAAACTAACACATTTGGTTTCACTATATATAGATAAATGATTATTTAAAAAGATAAAAATATTTCCCATTGGCCAAAATACATGCCTTTACCCTTAAGTCATCTCACATGGGTTACATTTAATCATAACACACTTTCAAATAGTCCTAAGTCACTTTTAGGTCCTATGGAGACCTATTCAACTCTTTAACACTTATTCAAGCATAATAAGAACACATGACCACTTAAAAATGCATAGGTCCACTCCTTATGTCCAATAGTACATCCCTAAATGATCATAGTCAACTTTTCTCACCTCTGTGTATACTTAATTAACTCAAATAGAGACCTCATACATAGTAACACCATTATTGAACATATAGTCAACTTCTTAAGCATTGTTAATAATCAAAATAGATTGATCACACTTTTAAAATACATGCAGAGATTCCTCATGGAGTATAAAACACTCCCCAATATCCAATTCACCATAAAACATTGAAACAACATCTACATAAGCTATAAAAATCTTCTTGGGTCACTTATAGTCCATACACAAACACACAGTCAACTTTGAATCTCAAAATCTTTGTCTGTAGATACTTTTATATCTTTACATCCATATTTCCATATGTACCTTAGATTCCTTTACATATTTTATTTTTACTATAATATAAAATTTAACTTTTATAGAAATATATGGAAAAAAATAGATCTTTGGTTTTCCCTATGTTAAATTCAAATACTTGAATTTAAATGGTCACAGTTAAACTTCAAACACAATGCTCGCATCTCATGTCCTCTTAGCTCATATCGAATATTCACCATCGATCTTGTTCAATATTTAACACATAGGTCCCAATGATTAATTTTTAAACCTCTATCACTTTGACCTCATCTCGTGCAATGTTGAAATGTTGAATCAATGCACTCTATTGATCTCTATAGATCAGTCAAGTCATTAACTAGCAATGTTCATTGTTAAATAAATATGTATGAACACCTACTCACCATTGGATCTTTATTATATACCTTTTATTATTCATTAAACATAATGCACATATCCTCATCTCATTATTTCTTGAATTATCGTAGCAACATTCACCATCGATCTTGCTAGAATGTTAACTTGTGCAGAATTGACTAAGTATGGGGATAATATAAATATTATTGGAAGCCCAACTTTGCACCTCAATAACTTCTTTTGTGCTTACTTACATGATATTAAATTTCGACCATATGATCTCCTCATATATGAAAATCCAACCATATGTTAAACTACTCTTGAAACCTTTACACATGTGAGATATATCACCATTAAAAATCCTTCTCAAATTCTTCTATCATAGAGCTAACTATGTTTAAAACTTATCTAGGAGACAAACATCCTGCATAACTTTTGTCATGCTCTAGTGCATGATATTAACTTTAGCTCAAACCAAATATTCTCAAAACTAAATAAACCTATATGATTATTTTATCTTAACACCTTCACATGTGCAAGATATAACACCATCAAAATGACTACTCAATGTTTCTTGTCACATGCAAATTTGGCTATGGTAAAAGATATTCAAACTACCTAGGAGCCCAACTTTACATATACATATCTTTTGATATGCTTTTTCACATGATATAAAAATTAGCATAAATAAACTAGGAATAAAAATGAAAAAAGCCATATGATCATCTCCTAAAAAATCCACACATGCAATAAATGCAACCATAAAAATACTTACTTTGTTCTTCTTGGTCACATGCAAATTTGGCTAAGTATGGGACAATAATTAATTTTGATTAAGAAGCCAAATTTGTACCCTCATATCTTTGATCATGATTTAACGCATGAGCTAGGATTTAGTGCATAGAAACTAGGGACTAATGTGATCACAACTATATGATGAACTCCCCTTGACTCATTAAATTTTATGCCACTAGACCCAAACTATCTAGATGAAAACTATGGACTACCAAATGAATTAAAATTATGAAAACAATCTCTACAAGCATTATAAACCTTTTAGGGACCTATTTCACATGGCCAATCGACCATACTCATCCTTGAATCTCTCTAACCATACCAAAAATGAAGATCAACCAAGCTAACTATAAGCACACTAGGACAAGCACATTGCACACTTTTCATTTCACTAAGGCTATCAAATCACTTCATCTACTCACTAGGACACCTCCATGACATCACTAACAACTCTCCAACATTTTTACTATCTTAAGGCCCTTAATTTTGATTTAAGTGTCATGATATAGTCTATGGCTGGTAATACATTACCAAATGCCTATGAAATTATAATAAGAGAAAAAAATAGCTTAATACAAGTTGGTAGACATACTCCAATGCATTTAATGCCCATCTTCCTAGAATTACAACATATTCCTCCTCCTCAATTTCTTTAGATTCTATCTATAGCTCTTACTCCATCTCCAAAATTCCACGTTATATCCCCTCCTAATCAAGCTAATGAGATTGGTGATCTAAAAAGCATGTTACAAGATTCTGTAAATGATATTGTTTAACTCAAGAGCTAATACTACCAATGTATACCTTATCAATAGTAAAACTAGAACACTTATCAGTCTTTCAATAACTAATGACCCCATTATCAAGGTTTCAAGGACAATAAACATCCTTACAATAATCAAGGATCCATAACCCAAATTAGGCCATATGAAACCCTTGATCCTAATGTACCTTAAAATTTAAAAACTATTTCTCCTCAAAATAATTTGATGCAAGACTCAAGTTGGATTCCTCTAATCTAAATGACATCCAAAATCAAGCCTTGGTATCACAAGATATTACTATGCCATAAATGACACAGGAAGAGTTCTCTCCTCAAGGTAGTTAGTATCAAGACATGAATATGCAATTCTAATGGGAATATCAACATGTTTTAGGGAATACTAATTCCATAAATTTTAATTGGCAATTGGATGGTCATATTGTATTCAACCAAGTTGGTAAAACTAGTAACACAAATGGTCAAGTTACAGCTCTGACTAGAGATAAAATAAGAGAACTTAAGGAAGATAAAGATGTGAGAAATAATTATAGTGTTATTAATTTTATTTAAAATAGTTTCAAGGATCAAGTTTTTTTTCCTATAGAACATAATATTTAGAATGTAGATACAGTGAAAGTTCCCCAAATGCCTCTAAATAGAGAACAACCAATGACTCAAAAGTTACAGCCAGATGTTAGTGGAGCCTCATTCAGTATAATAAATCAAATGAAGAAATCAAATTTTATCATTATCATGTGGGATTCCCTTTCCATTCTAGGATAAAATGACATGCTTATTCAATAGCTTTCAAATCTTAAGGTATCTAAGGAACCAGTTGAGAAACAAGGAGTTGTCCAATTTAGACCAAAAAATCAAGTAACATAATTAGAAGGTACATAACAAGATAAAGGTGGACAAAACCAATGTAAAATCAAATAAAACCCCTCATTTTTATCTCTCTTTAATATTTGGTGACTGTTTAGTCCATAATTATATGGTATATAGTGGGGCTAATAGCACTATCATGCCTATGAGCCAAAATACCAGACAAAATTACAGACAAAATTGATCTTGTCTATGAGCCAAATACCAAAGGATTATTGAAATTATATGGGTCAACAAAAAATATATTAGGTATAATTAGAGATATAAAACTGACATTACATGTTTTCATCAATGTTATTATTCAGCAAGATATAGTTGTAGTGGATTTGCCTCCCTATTTTTCCATGTGTCTATCAATAGACTTTACTTCAAAGATTGGAGGATATTTGTCATCTAATTAGACCTATGTAATATTAAAGACCAGGTAAGGTAGTAAGGTCAAAATACATTTTTAACCTATTTCAAGATTTCATTTGAAGCCATATATGTCAATTATGATGAACACTAATTGTGTTATCTCAAACAAGGTACTAGAAAATAGTGAGGTAAAAACTAAATCACCTATAGATGGAGTCCCAATTATTTTCATTAATGAATGTGCCTTTGATTTACATAGACATGATTCCTAAAATTTAATTAAATAATAAGGACTTTATGTCTATTATCTTCATGAAAATGATGCAGTAATTCTAACATTGATGAATTATGATCAACCTAGTGATGGACTATGGTAACTATATTTTGATGGATATAGGAACAAACATGGCACTAGAGATGGAATGATGTCAATTTCTCAATCTAATAAAATTTATTTCTCTTAAATCAATTTTTATTTTGGTTATTCCAATAATGTTACTGAATATGAAGCATTAGTGCATGATTTGCAATGGGCAAGAAAGATGACAGTCAATTCTTTACAAGATTTTGAAGATAGTGAACTAGTATTTCACCAAGTAAGGAGAATTAATATATTCAATAAACCACTGCTTAGGTCCTATAATGATATATTATGGAACTTACTTGAATACTTTCAAGATTTCAATATTTAGGCCATATCAAGAAATAAGAACAAACATGCAGATAGGTTGGCTACCATTGGGTCACAATTTAGTATCCCAGATAACATAAAAAATGAAAATATTCAATCACACATCAAGGTAATTATGAGACCAAATGTCCTAGGTAACCATAAGAATTGGAAAACATTTGAATATGATAGTCAGATTATTAGATTATTATAGGAAGAAGCTGAATTCTCCTCAAGAAACCAAGATAAGCATTTGCAGAAGTATGGTGACCAGATTGTGTAATTAAAGACAAACAAGTTGCCTAAGATATCACTTTGTAAACTAAGGAAAAACACTATAAAAATGTAGAGATTACAATTGGTAACAACTTAAAGTTGGGAAACGTTTGCACATCTTCATAGAAAGAAACTTTTATTCAGTTATGTTCAAGTTTTGTAGATTTTTTTGCATGGTAGTACATTGATCTTAAAGGATTTGATCCAAGTATATATCAACATATCATTGAGTTAGAAGATGAGACTAGGCCAACTAGACAAAGACAAAGGCCAATTAACCCAAAGCTTGAACCTTTTATGAGAGCTAAGCTACATAAGATTATTGAGTCATCTATAATATTTCCAATTAAGAACTCAACTTAGGTGGCAAACCTTATTATAATATGGAAAAATAATTGTGAAATAAGGCTATGCATTGATTTACGTGACTTGAATAGGGCCTCTCTTAAACACCACTATCCATTACCATCAATGAAACAAATTCTATAGTGTATTACAGGTTTAGAAAGGTTCTCCTTGTTGGATGGCTACAATGGATATAACCATATTTTGGTCAAAGAAGAAGACCAATTCAAAATAGCCTTCACCACAAATTCAGGGACTTTTACATATAGAAAGATGCCTTTTGGATTATCCAATATTGGATCCACTTTCTATAAAGCTATGGACATGGAATTTTAGGGTCTGTTTAAGAAGTTTATACTTGTTTATCTATATGGCATAACATTATTCTCTAATAGTGTAGATGTGCATATGATTCACCTTAGAAATGTGTTTGAAAGATGTAGACAATTTAGAGTGTATTTAAATCCAAAAAAGTGTGTTTTCTCTATTCATAAAGGTAGGCTTCTTATACATATAATTTCAAAATATGGTACAAGCATGGATCCTAATAGGATAGACTCAATTCTTTCACTTTCCTTGCCTAATTATAAGAACTTGCTACTTTATCTAGGCCACTCACATCCATGCTAAAGAAGGGTCAAAGTTTTAGTTGGTCCAAAGGAGTAAGAAGTTTTCAAGAGATCAAGAAAGCTATATCTAGTGTTCCTACACTCTTGAACCCTAACTTCATGAAGGTTTTCTTCTTATAAACCTATGTTAATATTAACACAATTTTAGGTATCCTCATTAAGCAGAATAAAGAGAATTTAGATAATACAATATCCTTATTCAATCAAGGCTTAGAAAAATATGAAATAAAGTATTATTTTATTGTGAAACATGTACTTTCAATCATAAAGTCTCTTAATAATTTTAGGTACTTGCTTCCTAATAATAAGATACATCTAATGGTTGCACATCTAAGTGCCAAATTTTCTCTTGAACAAGGTTATAAATGATAAAAGAGTTAGTTAGGTAACCAAAGTCATGTAATATGATGTTGATATCAAGGTTACAAATTTGGTTAGAGGCAAAGGACTTTTTGAACATCTAGCCCAAGACTTACAAGAGACTAATGGGGTGGTTATGGTGTCAAATAATGAAGTTATAATTAATCAAACCTCATTTTCAATTGGTTCTAAGATATTTTAAGATACTTACAATATAGTGTTTATCCTTCTGATTTAACCCCTTCAAAGAGGATATATTTTAGATTACAGTCAATTCCTTTTCTCTTTATTTATAATGTGTTATTTAAAAAGGATATCAATGGCATATTACTAAGATGCATAGAATTATATCAAACATAGAGAGTTCTTGAGAAATTCCATGATGGGCATGGTGGATTTCATTATTTAGAAAGTATCACATCCCAAAATCTCATGAGAGGTGGGTATTATTAACCAAGTTTATTTGGTGATTGTCATGCATGGATTAGGAAATGCAGATAGTGTGTCATATTTTTTAGAAAGATTAAGCTTGCAACCTTACCTCTCTAACCAATTTTAGTAAATTAACCCTTTTTCCAATAGATATTAGACTTTATTGGTCTCATTAACCCCCCTTAAAGCTTAGGACACAAGTGGATCCTAACTACCACATATTATTCTACTAGATGGATAGAAGCAGTAGCATTAAAAGGAGCCAATGAAACCAATGTTATAGACTTTTATGAAGGTTTTATTACCAGGTTTGGAGTCCCTTCAACTATAATTTTTGATAATGGTGTGGATTTTTTGGGGTCTAAAATCAGCCAATGGGTAGTTCAACATAGTGTTTTTCTCAGTACTTCATCAAACTATTATCTACAAGGCAATGGCCTTGTTGAGTCCACTAACAAGAATTTATTGAAGATCATTAGGAGGATAATTGAAGATAATTAGATATCATGGCATCTTATTTTTAAGTCATATTTTTGGGCTAATAGGATCACCAATAAAAGTTCAATATCCAATTTTCCATACAAGCTAGTATATGGTAAGGAAGCAAGAATGCATATTTATCTTAAATTCCTTGATTTGAAATTAATTCATCAACTTATACCTTTAGATAATGAGCTAATGGGAATTATATTTTTTTTGCTCATGGAGATATAATAGAAAGGCATTAGTCCATGTTGGCTATGGAAGCCCATCAAGTAATGGTGAAGAAATATTTTTATAAATGATCTTCTTCAAGAAGTTTCTAGGAAGGAGATTTGGTCCTCAAATGGGATGAGGACAAAGCTAATCCAGGAAGAAACACAAAATTTTATTCTCTTTGGAGTACTCCCTACATAATATTTAGTTAAAAAACCCACAAATATTTCTAACTCATAAGGATGAATGGTGAAGAGCTTCCTATCCTAGTCAATGGGATACATCTAAAGCACTGTTATTGAAAAATGTAAGTTCCTTGTACATAATTATTCTTGTTTTTTCTCTAAGTGTTTTTCTAAAACATTAGTTTGTTTCTATTTTTTCCCAAATAAGTGATATATTACATAATTATTTGATAGGTTAGTTACCTTTGCTTTATTAGTTTAGTTTCCCTTTCAAATTTGTATCTTTCATTGTTTATTATAATCCTTTGTCTTTGCAAGTCAAGATGTTGTCTTGAAGTCAATGTAAATGGTCCATGTATCATGTAAATGATCTAAGAGTCATGTTTATGGTCCAAGTTCTCAAGCATAATAGGCATACTACCTAGCTAATTCACCAAATATGTTGACCAAAGTTTGGTCTACATACCAAAAATATGCCTAGTTCAAGAGTCCAGAAGCTGAGTAGGATCTTGATTGAAGAATTGAACCAATGTCACAAGGAGAAGATAGACCTCAAGTGGAGATCATATAGCTTTTTTAAATCTTTTGAAACACATTAATCAATCTTAAAGTGTAATCTAATTGATCTTCAAGAGATAGGTCTATAGTTGTAGGTTAAGGGTCCAAGTAGTTTTCATGGTATTTAATAACATGAACTAGGTTATACAAGCTTTAGGAGATCATTATAGCCTTGAAATATTGAGAAAAATATGGACTATGCAAACTTGAGGAACCAGATCATTGCCACAATGTCACATAGGAAACAAATGAACTAGTTTACTTGCACATTTTATAAATGAGCTCAAAAAGACTCATGTGATTAGAGGATCATGAAAAATAAAATTTATTCAAGCCAAGATTAGTCCCCTCAAGTCTTAAGTCCATGTGATTCTTCTATCTTGATATCTAAGCCTTTAAAGTTCATCTTGTCAAGTCTAAATAGTCAAGCCATCCTACACATCACATGGAAACACATTGGCCATCTTGTTTAAACATTTTCTATCTTCCCTCAAAAGACCTCATGAGAAATAGAATTGTAATGACATAAAGTACCTTATACTAGGATAAT
Organism: Torreya grandis; assembly: GCA_037957365.1. Taxonomy (NCBI): domain Eukaryota; kingdom Viridiplantae; phylum Streptophyta; class Pinopsida; order Cupressales; family Taxaceae; genus Torreya; species Torreya grandis. Next base: position 1,579,348 of record JARHVA010003647.1, read on the forward strand.
CCTTTGAAAGTCTTATTCTTGCATGAGTTCTCTAACTTGAGTTATGGATCTTCAAATTTAAATCAATAAAGTAAGGCATTCATACAAACATCAAAATAAATCTTGAACAAAAAAAACACTTTTGAGATTAAATTTGATGTTTCATTGATGATCACATGAACTTAATTTGACAGGAGAATAGAGACATCTATTTTAAGCTTGTAAAAAAGTTGTTATATTTTAAACAATGGGTCCCAACTAATCTAATGGTCTACATTGCATCATACATCTTGATCCAATGGTATGAGATGAAATAAAATGTCAATGGGTTTTAGAGGCCATCACATGCCATAAGTGCATGAGTCCATAGGATGAGAAAAAGATCCTATGATCAATGTATGATTGACAAGTGTCAACAACATATTCAAGATGATAAAATATCGATGGAGCACATGTAATCATGAAAATTAAGATATACAGTGTGAACACAGTCAATAAGTCATCAAGGATCTATGGGACCAATAAGAATAAATATAGTTAGGCAAAATGTAAATCATCCAACTTGGTAATCAATGACTAATGAATAAAAAGAAAATCCAAAGAGATTATATTGAATGTCAATGAGCCAATTTTTGACCCAATTGAATAAAATCTCAAGGATTCATATCACCATTAGAGCTCAATTAAAAGTAGACATATCCATGTAATCAAGATTGTTAAAGACAAGGCTCTATCACCATTGAAGTTTAAATAGAACATCTAGCTGATAACTTGGAACTTGTCAACTCTGTTGTAAAGTCATTTCATTGACATGTTCATTGCTTTTAGATGGAGGATCTTCATATACATTAGCCTCTTGGCTCTCATAGGGTTCTAAAGGTAAAATAGGTTAAGTTGGACCAAATATAGAGATCAAAGATGGACCAATTATTTTAAAGTAAAGTCAAGTAGTTTATAAGTTTCTATGGATATTTTGACTATGTGAAAACCAATAAGTGGATTGGTTTTCACTTATAATGGACCTATGTGCAATATTGGAGTAAACACAAATGTAAATATGATCATGGAGAGGTATCTCACATATCATTAGGATCACATTTTTTATAAGTAGGTATAGTTGGCCACCCAAAGTAGATGTAGCATAATTCTATCATTTCTAAGACATGGTCCTCATCAACAGACCAGATAGATAATAACATGGAGTTCCAAGAAGGAGACTTGGTAGTTAGATAAGGGCAATGTAAATTTAATTAGTTTATAGAATGCACTCCTTATTGATAAGGTCATGAGTCAACATCCTTGAACTTGTGTTAATACATCATATTTCCCTCTCTCTCTTCCTTATATGTGTGTGTGTGTGTGTGTGTGTGTGTGTGTGTGTGTGTGTGTGTGTGTGTGTGTGTGTGTGTGTGTGTGTGTGTGTGTGTGTGTGTGTGTGTGTGTGTGTGTGTGTGTGTGTGTGTTCCAAATTCTACTACATGTGGAACTCTCTAAAAAAATTTAAAAAGAAATATTTGGCAATTTTTAGAGAAACAAACTCTTATGCTTTGGCTTGATTAGGCTATGCCAAAAATTTTACTATAACACCTTTTGATATAATAAATACTGAATTCAATCATTTTTAAAGATAGATTGAAGTGTTATCTATGAATTCATGTACTATATTTAATTGAATGTGGTATGTTTATAGGTCATGTTTAGTGTTCTATATCTTTTTATTAAATCCCACATGTGAATACTATGAATGGTTAGTGTCTTGAATTAGACCTCTCCATCATTTCCCTTAACTTGCGATCATTTGGTGAAGCTCTTCATGAAACACTAATGTATGACAGATATTTAGAACCCTAGATCTAGGCTTGTGTTTGTTTTATTAGTGTTTAAGAATCAAGTAGAGTGGATCAACCATAATTTAGGTGCATCACCATCTTTATCTTATATTTCCCTTTCATGTTCTATCTCTCCCTTTTACCTAGTCATTAGTAGGTTTTAGTAGTTAAAATGAGCTAAATGATGCATTAGAGGAGTTAGCCTTGTTAAAAATCCTAGAGGTCTAACCCCATTATAGGAGACCCATAGCTTGGGGTCAGTCCCATGTTGATCTAGATTTGGAAGTAGGAACTGAACACTTTTACTTCCATCTAGGGTGAAATATAGATCCCCAAAAATTTTGGCACACCCAATGGGACCAAGTTCTAAAAGAGTGGAAATATCTTGGTGTGTCTTTCCTTTGATCAACTTTTGGAAGAAAGAAAATTAACATCAAAGGAAACTCCAAATCAAAGCTTCTAGTTATGAGCAAACTAGGTATGTCTCATTAAAAAATTGTCATCTCCCATCTCTCATTTAATATATGAGGTCAATATGAATAGATATGGTGAATATCCCTACTAACCACCTCCTTATCAATAAGCCCAATATGATCTTAAAAATACATATGAGCTTAAGCAACCTTATCAATATTTTTTTCAAAGATATGAGGAGCCTTATTAATTTTCTCATGATACTTATTATCAAGAAAATGGATCTTACCTTTCTCATGATCCTCATCAGCAATATGAGGACCAATATCAGACATATATGTAAGAATATTACCCTAATACTTCCTATAGATAGAAATCACATCATAATATTGCTCCTCATTAGCCCTATCAAGAGCCATCCATACTATCACTTAAGCAAAAATATAGTAATCATTGACAATAATGTACTGTAATTATGCTCATAGAGATATTATGGCCAAAGTGTCCATATTCACTAGATTCATTATGTGAAAGATTAATTATAGAAAATAAAATAAGAGTGGCCACTTGTTGAGAGAGAAAATTGGAACAATCTCATAGGTGAGATGATGGATGTAGCTGGTTATATTCAAAGCATTGCAAATAAGTTAAAAGGCCTTAAAGAATAGCAAGTCCAACCTCATCAATATTATGTGCCTTCATATACACCACCTCAACCTTCTTATGTGCCACCAATTCCTCCCCAAGAGACCATTCCAAGTGACCCTTTGAGTATGCCAAGTTCCTTATATGTTCCTCAGACCTTTCCTTCCTAGAAATTTATCCAAGAGAGTTGTCAAAGAAAGAAGGATATTATTTTGGAATATCTTGATATTGAGATCTAAGATTCCATCCTTCCTCAAGAACCCCTTATGAATTTCTCCAATGTTCCAAGCTAGAACCAAGTGGTGAAGTCATGGGGTGGGTAAAGTGAGACAAATCTAGATTTGAGATCCCAAGATAAAGCAGGATCTAAATGTATGTAAACCTCTCTCATGCATCCTCAATAATATTATTATGTTCTTTATCTTCATGAATCCATTAACCACATTAAAGAATAGATATTCCAAGAGAATATTGATAAGTAGATTAGAGAGTTAGAACTAAAGACAAGGAAAGAGGAGGAGAACTAGAATCAAAAGGCTAAAGAAGGACCTCTATATCTTCTATCTTAGAACCAAATCATGTATTCAAGCAAATCTAAGGCCATTTAACCCCCATCCCTCCCTCCTCAATAATCTAGGTCATTTCCATCTTGGAAATCCATCTAGAGTAGTATGAAAAAGGAGAAGGAAATGATTATCAAAGGCAAGCATTTAGACCAAATATGTGCCACATGTGTCTCATCTCTCTTGGAGTCATCCCAAGAATATCATATGCCACTCCTTGAAGAGGTAAGAAGTGAAATCCATGTTGAACTCATAACTAATAGTGATAGATTTTTATATTCAGAGGAGGAGATCATTATTAGAACACCACTTGGAAAGAGAGACCATGTTTCAATCTTTCATAATGTCAAAGAGGATGAGTTATAGGAACAAGTTTAAGTTGGAGACTAGATCTAACAAGAATATGACCATTGGTAGTAGTTGTACCATGATTTCATGAGTGAGATTAATGAGCTTAAGATGGAAAACTTGGATGATGAGATAGTATAACAAGTTGAATCTTCACCTGAATATTCTATTAATGTTTTGGAGCTTTAAGAAGATGATACTACTCTGGGGATGCCCAAGTAAAATAAAAAGGCTAGTATTGATTATATATTGGTACAAGTGGTAAACATGGATGTGATTGAGATATCTCTTATTGAGAAGGATCAAGATACTCATCAAATTCATCTTATATAGTTTTATCAAAGTGAAGAACAAAAGGATTATTGGTAGCTACAAATGAAGCTCTTTTAAGAGCTTGAAGATCTCTGTCAAGTTGAGGATCAAATTCTTAAGAAGGTGGAAAAAGAGTTTCCCTTGGAGGATAATGACCAAGATTGGGTAGAATATGTAGAACTCCTTGATGAGCCTAAATATCTTATAACCAAGAATAATCCTAGTCTTATTGAGGACATCATGGAAATCAAAGAGATATGCCTTGTTGAACCACCATTGGAAGTTGCAGTTGAGGAGCCATATAAATAAATTAAGACTATATGGATGCACATAACTAACCTATCTGGAGTTTCTTGGTTCTCACTGACTATCATGCTAATGAAGTTGGTAGATATAATAAATAGGAGTTGGGCATCAGGACCAAGGGCCAAGAATTAGCATGCTTCATTTGATTCCTCATCCCATGAAGTAAGAAGGTTATCAAACTTTCCTGTTGATCTAGGAAGAAAGTGATTTATTATTTTTTAGGAAATTAGATATTTAATTCTTAAAAAATAAATAGGTTTGAGTAGATAAAATCAATAAATAATATGCAATAATTAAGCTACTGATTTTGTGTAAAAAAATAGTATTTTTTCCTTTTCTAAAAATAGTAATGAGTGAGAGAAAATATTACTTAGCTTATTTTGGGTTATTATGACTAAGATAAAGTTTGATACTAAAGGAAAAATACTAAGACATTTACATAAATTGAGATCTAGAGTTTTTTTATTGGATAGGACCACTAAAAATAAGACACCCTACTATCTAGTGTTGTAATCCTAGTCTTGTTTTTATTGTCCAGACTACTCACAAAGATATTATTTTTCTAAGTTTTATTTATATCATCTATGTGAACCTATGTAGCAGATTTTAGATCCTCACTATCAACAGAACTCTTTATAGAGTTGATTCTTCATGTGTTTGTGTCTTCTATGTAATTAAATGGAACTTTGGAAAATAGGAAAAAGGGGTTAGTATGTAAGGGATATATTGGATACACTTCACACCCTATGTGTGGACATCCTACCTACATACCAATACTCTAAGGAGGGATCAAGCTATATGTATTTCTACCATTGAAGTGCTTGGTATAATAGTGTGATGAAAATGCAAGTAAATACAAAATTGGGTGTACTAGGGACTGGTGTAAGGGTTTGAATAAGCTTGAAATATTATTGGATGGTTGTATGTAGAGAATAGGGAAGAGTGATTGAGTAGTCTTGATTTTATTCTTGCTTCTCTATTGTAAATGAGTGTCAACCCTTCTAAATGTAATTTTAATATCCTTTTATATGGGATTTAATGATCATGGGATAAATTAATTCATGTTAAGTTGACATGAATTAAGATAAGGATCTAGGATAATATGACTATTTGAACCAAAATTACACTTGGACAATAACACCAAAAATAGGATACCCTAAGTTTCAACACTGTAGTATAAGTTTGGGCACTATTATCCTAAGGGAAAGAGACCTAGGGGATGGATTTTTCATGGGAAGATCATTTAGGGTCAGCAAGGGTTCAGTTTGGAAGGCTATAGATAACTAAGAAATTATCAAAACATGTCTAAGAGGGCTAATAGAGCATGTAAAATGGACCTATGGATTGGCTATCATTAGTCATACTCAAGTTACCAAATTTTACATTTTATATGATTACATTTCCCCCCCCCCTTTATTCTAGTGATGCAACAAAGCAAAATACTAGGATAAAGGAAAAATAGAAAGCATACCTAAACTTACCTTTAAAGGTGAAGCTCATAAATCTATGTGATGTTAGATGTGCATAAAGAGAGCATGGTGTGAAGTGTGAATATATAATGAAAACTTAGAGTAGATCAATCCTTACTAGATACACTATATATAAGATAAGAATATATAAGAGCCAAGTAAGAGAGAGAGGAAGAGAAAGGAATGAATACACCTCATCATGCATGCAAATCAATATAAAATTTGTTATGATGTTGGATTGTGTTGGGTGTGTGATGTACCAAAATTAATACCACAAATAAAGTTGAGTGCTCAATTCCCTAAAAGTAGCTCAAGAATGTAAAGCAATCCCTTTATCTCCATCATCACCTACTATGTGAAGATAATGAATCATGCATGTGTCAATCGATGTTTGGACTATGGGTTTAATCCATTTGAATAGGTGGCTCAAGAATACAAAAGCTAGCTAGTTCTTTGGGTTCGTCATTGCCCCATGAAGTGAATCTATGAAGTAATACCAATATGGAATAAATGTCATATGAGATGGCTCCTAAATCTCATGAATGTACTATGATTTGATAATTTTGGTGTGGATAGCTAAATGTAGGTTATAACTAGGACACTCTTGGGCATTTCAAGAGATGGAGACTAGTTTTATATGAAAACCACTTTGAAACTAGTGCAATAAGCTTAAGTGGAAGCCAACTTGATAACTCAGGTACTCAAGAATTTAATCTTATGTGAAATCCAAACTTAAAAAATGATGTCAACCACCTACAGATGGAGTAAGGCATGCAACTACTTAGAATGCTTATAAAAAATAAATAGAACTCAAAAAGAGAGAACTAATGTGTCATGCACATTGCCCCCAATAACTAGTGTCTAAAACATTGATTTTGATATGTAAGTGATATCAACTACCTAATCTAAAACTAAAAGTGAGAGTCATCATGTCATGCATGATGCTCCCTATATCTAGATTCTCTGACTGAAAATTATACTCAAACATGTTGAATCCAGACTATGTTGTACTGATAAACCTATAATTGAACTCACTTTCTGTCTATTTCTAGAAAAACTATTTTTTCTATCATTTAGAAAAGATCATTGAAAACAAGACACCCTATTATTAATCATTTAGTCCAAATTTGGCACTATTGTCTAGGGCCAAATCTGATGACTATTCTATATTTTTTGTTGTCTGCCTGGTTTGTACTACCTAATCTAATGTCTAGATTTTGTTTTGAGTGTTCTAAAAACTATTGTCTCAGCTACTAATAACTTTGATCTCTATGATAAAACCCTTTCTATTTCCCCCTCTTCTAAGGGTAGGAGTGAAGACCCTAAAATGTCTACCCTTAAAATAGATATCCCTATAGGTGTGTTATGTTGCATAGATACATGATATAGTAATGATAATTGACAAGATATCTCAAGATATAACAATATTTGTATTAAGAGATTTTTAGATCAACAGGGGCATTCATAGATAGATATAAGAATTTAAAATCATGTGAAATGTACTAAACTACAATAAAAATGGTTATATGTTAGTTTTTATCAAGGAGTGATAGATCTTGATGTCCATCATGACATCCAAGAAAGAAAGGAAATGCATGATATGGATCATGGCATTTGAAAATAAGGAAAAAAAATCAAGCAACAAGCATATAAATTAAGAAGCATACAAGGCTGGCCAAGGGTCCAAGAAAACAAGCTACATGGGCACATGCCACTCATAATAGAAATCAAACATACAAGGCATGTTTAAATGCCACATACACATACTATAGAACAAACAATATTGGCATGAGGACCATAGGCACATAGAAGAGTACAAGCAAGGGACATTGGCAAATGTCCTAAGGCACACACAAGAATAGAAGAGGAAATTGGAAAATTTCCTAAGGCATATATAGGATACAATTAGGAACTATAAATGCAATCCAACAAGCTACGCTAAGTAAGAAGAGAAAGCATGTGATAACTAGAAAGATAGTGTTTTATTATTTTAGGAAAATCTAGTGTTTATATCCTAAATAATAAGGGTCTAGAATATGGAAATAATCTTGATTAAATATATTAAAATATAATTTTATACCAATTTTATCAAATTAGTTTGCCTAGGGGAGAATAAAACTTATCTAAAATAAACAAGGTGCTCTAGATGAGTCAAGGTCTGAGAACTCACACACAAGACTAAGACACTATCTAGAACCTGAATCTATCGTTTGTTTTCATATTGGATAACAACATTGGAAACAAGACACCTTAGGTTTTGGTGTTATATTCCTTTCCTAGAGTTATTTTACTAGATAAAAATCTTTTTGGGTTCTATTCATCTACTCAATATGACCCTATGTACCAAATTTCATGTCATGGGAGTCATCAGAGCTCATTGTAGGTCTATTTCAATCTTCAATGCCTATATTCATCTGCACACATGGAAATATTAAATAGATAAAAATAAAAAGGGGTAAAATTAGGTTAGGGGAAAAATGATCGCACAATTAAGAACCCATGTTATTTTTATTGTTGCCTACATTAACCCTCTAGTTAGGGTCTCAGATCTGATGTAATTCTCCCTTAGGAAACATGCATAATCAATATGCATGATTGATGCAAGAATGAATTTTTCCTAGGACCTTCCTTGATTAAGCATGAAAATTTATGTGTGATGCATAGAAGCTAAGCTATACTATTGACTATTTTTTTATTATGTCTAACATGACAAAATAGTAAGTGCGAGATATAAAATGACTTATGAAGTCCTTTATATAAGAGACTCATTATTTTTAATTTGGGAGTTTCATTTACATTTGGTTGACATTAGAAAACTTAGGAATGAAGAAAATAAAAGGGGTAAGACTCATCTTATGGGAGAAACTGACTGTTGGAATAAAACTTACACTTGGATAACAGTGCCAAAAATTGGACACCCTAGGTTTCAGTGTTGTAGTCCTATTTGGGAACTATTGTCCAGGGGGTGTGGGACCTACAAATATGGATCTATGCTTGACATATATAATTGGGTCTATAAGGGTTAAGTCTTAAAATCTATGGATGATAAGGGATAAGCAAAGAGGTGTCTAGGGTAAAATAAGACCAAGACAAGTTAGACAAAGGGACATGGCTAGATGTGAATAAAATCTCATATTCTCTAGTCAGAGTCTCCTATGAAAGGATTGTGAAAATACATGATATGTGTGGTTTCTTGACCAATTTAAGGATTATACATTTTCCCCCCTTTTAATATAGTGATGCAATGAAATGAAGTACTAGAGTAAAAGAAATAAATAAGATGCATACTTAAACTTACCTATATGGAGATAAGTGTACTAAAAAGGATCCAACTTCCTGGCTAGGGAAGTGGATGGAGAACTAAAATAGTGCTTGGATAAATAAGGGATAATTGTAATAGATGCCCCTTGTACTGAATCTAAACAATGACTAGGGAAAGAAGGAATACCTATAGTAGATGCCTCTTGTACTAAATCTGAATAATGTGAACTAGATTTGAGAAGTGCTCAGAGGTCCAAAACCAATGTCTAATCTTTGTCTCACACAAAATCTTGGGTTTATTTCTAAGTAATATAATGGACCAATCACTATAAACAATTGTATGGTCTAACCTGGTGATAACTTGAGTAATGCCTAGGTGTAATCTAAAAACTATGGTAAATGTGTAAGAAGAAAATGGCATATCTTACCATCCCAATCTATATAATCCTAAAAGATGAAAGACATGAAAATCTATGCCATGCCCCTAAATTTGGTATGTGAGTGATGCATCTAGATAATTTAGAAATCTATATAACCACATGTGATATGATCTATTGTGTCATGTCTCATGTGCAAAGTTAGAGATCAAAATAATGTGTTATGTACTATGCCTATGATCTATTGTCTAGTCCTATAACTATGTCATGGTGTATGAAGATGAATGTTTGAGACATGTAGTAATGTACATGCCCCTAAATCTAGTATCTAGATAGTTTGTATATCTATAAACCAAAGGTGTATCCCTTTGAATGTCCTAAGTAATGCTATGTAATCTAATGTAATCTGAATTATTATATAATATTGACCAAACCAAACTAAGTGATGCTAAGTGACCCATATAGTCTAAACCACTATATGATCTTAACCAATCTTAGATAAGTAATGCTAAGCGATCTTTATAGTCTAAATCACTGTATGTTTTAACTAATCTGAGCTAGATCTAATAATTTTATTGTAAAAGGTGTAAGAACCATGGTGTATCCATCTATGAGAGTGGATAGGTGTGCTAGATAAGTATAAGAGTAGGAATAGCAGGAATTATGCCCCCCTTTTAGGGTGAAGGACAAAATATATGATAGAGGAAGTTGAGCCAAAAGTGATGACTAGTTATGGAATGTATAGGAACTCGGTTGGTATGTATTGAATAGATCAAAAATTTATTATTTAATTGGTGAGATTTGAATTATTGGAAGTGAAAAGTATCTTTGATTGATTAGTATCGAAGCTTGTATCTAGGTATAGTAGAGATATAAAAATGTTTGTGTCATGGTAGGAAAATGAGGTAGTAATAGATTGAATGAAGTGAAAGGTTGATTGATTGAACAGGCTGGGTTGCTTGAATATTTTAAATGAATGTTTTGATTAGTAGGTACCAATTTGTATTATCAAGGTACAAAAGAGGTATGGGGATATGTGAATGTTATAGTAGGCAAATGACATAGTGAGAGAGAAAGGGTTGTGTCAATGCTAAAGGTATCATTATCATGATTATATTGAATCAAAAGGTTTGTAAAATAAAGCTACAAGGCTTGAGTTATGAGCAAAATAGTGTTTTGATTTTGAATAGAAGATTTGGCTGATATAAGAATTGTAATTGATTTTGGGTTCATTTGTGTAGTGACTAGTTTGAGATATTGGAGCTCTGGAGTTCAAAATGCCTAGGAGATAGGCCCCTTATATTACTCATTTTTAGTAGTTGGTAACTCAAATTGAGGCCAATAGAGATATTAGCCTAGTGAGTAAGCTAGACATTTGAATTTCACCTGTTTAAAAACCTCTTTTGGATGTTTTTGTGTTATTTTAAGTAGTATAGGAAAAGTTTGACTAGTTCTAGTGCTTCTATCTTGGAGTTAGTGTTGTTTGTAGGATGCAGTGCTACTATCCAAGTTCTATCACTATAGTCTAGTTCAGTGTCCTACAGTGCTATTTTCCACTATGGATGATTTTTTCAATTTTTGAGTTGTTCCTAATTTTCCTCTATTTAGTTGTTTTTCTTGGTATTATTTTTTGATATCTAGTCTATTTTTTGGTATTTTTGTATGGTGAGGTGTGAATGTGAGAGTTTTTTAGAGGTCAAGTGATGGATACATTGAGGATTCTACCATTGTTTGTTAATGAGTGTGTTATTATGGATAGGGTTGGGTTGGGTCATGTATGTGGCATAGGCATAGTGCAGTGGGATAGGTACATGATTACTACCTTATGTGAGAGGTAGAATGCTAATACCTATAAATTCTAGCTTCCCATTGGATAGATCACTATTACTCTAGAGAATGTCTACCACATTTTACATTTACTAATTAGTGGGTGATGGGTGACATTACAAAATAACATGGGTAAAGTTGTCATTAATCATGCATCCATATAGCTTGTTAGGGTGCCCTCAGGAGTACATCGTCAAAGTAGTTATAGTGATGTGTTATTGTCAATGATTATGTAGTCGAGTGTTCCATGCTTGTAAAAGTGGTTAGTTGTATTGTTGGATTCTTTTATTTCAATGGATGGGAGTGGAGTGTCTATTGCTTATAAGAAGCATAGGGTGGTTTGTATCATTGAGATGTATGGTACTATGTTATCATGGGGTAGGACTATGCTTTCCCACTTATATAGAGATTTATATATATTTACATAAGAGGTATTTAGCGGTGGTGTGGGTTCAACCACTTTGTTACATTATTGGGTGTATGAACATATACTAGTTGTGCAACCTATTGGATTACTGAGGGTGAATTGGGCATATCCATAGCCATTTGGTGAGTGATGGATGAGTGAGTTGGCTATCTGATCTCCTAGGATAGATCACTATAAGAGGATGCTAGATATATTGGTGGTCCATGATATCATATGAAGGCCCTATAGAGGATTCCCTAGATAGCCTAAGGATGGAGAGTAGTTATGGTATATGAGGATCAATTATTGGTTGAATTATCATTGGGTTAGAGTATATGAGTGCTTTTAGTATGAGTGTATGACTAAGAAGTTAAGATTTTGATAGGATGTTCCTCCTGTATCATGGGTGTGGTTAAGGAGTGCATGGGTACAAGCAAGAGTAGGGGCTCATGCTAGACTAATTGAGGCTAAGTTGGCACCATTACCTTTAGATGCGTGAGATGTGGTTATAGATATTCTTAATGTAGATGACATGGGTTTCACTAAGGTATATAATACATGGTGGTATATGTAGTGATGGGCTCCATTATATCTTATAGATAGAGTGGATGTTATTGCATATGAGGAGATTGAGCCAATCCAAATGATGGGAGGTAATCAGTGATTATATTTCAATTATACCTATGTTTGTTCTTTAGTTTGGATTTGAATGTATATATCTAATATAGTTTTTTACATCTTATGTGTGTAAGTGGGATGGGGGGTACACATGATGAGGCACCTACTGGGGTGGCCAGGGGAGATGATGAGTTATGGGATACCATCATTGAGTTGACACTCTGAGAGATCACGTGGCATGTTCTTAATGATGTGGTAGAGGAGTGTTTGATAGAGAGAGAAATAATAATGGATGGTGTGTATTCTCATTTGTTTGATAAGGATACTATATCTATAGCTACATATGTTAGGATAGCAAGAGAGAGAGATGAGCTTAGAGCTAAGTTAGATAGGCATAGGATGCCTCCACCTGATTGTGGTATTTGACCATGAAGATTGTGGATGACTATATGGATCTTTAGTGGTGATATGCAAACTTGCATGAGGAGCATGGTCAGTTGTTGAGTGGGATAGTTATCACAAGAGGCATTTGAGATCTTGGGTAGGTGTGGGTCACTGAGTGCTAGATAGGATTATGGGATGAGCAATGGAGGAGAGAGTGAGACTAAGAGTGAGGGCATGATGTGAATTCATGATTAATTGTACCTTGACATGATGTATATGTTTTGAAAACATCATGATATATATATATATATATATATATATATATATATATATATATATATGTATATATATCATGATGTTTTCAAAACATATACATCATGTCAAGGTACAATTAATCATGAATTCACATCATGCCCTCACTCTTAGTCTCACTCTCTCCTCCATTGCTCATCCCATAATCCTATCTAGCACTCAGTGACCCACACCTACCCAAGATCTCAAATGCCTCTTGTGATAACTATCCCACTCAACAATTGACCATATTCTAAAATCAACCATTTACAATCAATATACCAACATATTCTAGAATATATAACATGAATACACATGAGTTGAAAATAAAACCAACATATATACATACATACATACATACATACATACATACATACATATATATATATATATATATATATATGTATATGTATGTATGTATGTATGTATGTATGTATGTATGTATGTATATATGTTGGTTTTATTTTCAACTCATGTATATTCATGTTATATATTCTAGAATATGTTGGTATATTGATGTAAATGGTTGATTTTAGAAATGGTTACTCTAACATTGATTTTAAATTTGCATGTGCTTGGTAAATGGTACTTAGGATATGGGATTTGATGTTTTGATATGTTTGGATGTGATGTTTTGATAATTATGATGTTAGGCTTATTGATTTCAAATTGTAATTGTATGTGAGAAAAAAATTGTTTGGTTCTGGCTAGGGATTGCTATTTGGAGTCAAGAATGTTACTTTTTAGTAGGAGGGGAAATTAGGATAGCACTATGTTCATATTACCTTCCCAAGAGTGGATCAAGAATGCAAAGGGTAGCTAGACCTTTGGATCCATCATTGCCATACTAAGTGAAGCTTACAAACTAAAACTATTATGATTATACATTGTATTATTCTATGTTGTATCACTATCTAAACCCTATCAGCCAGTTGAATAAATACCCATATTGCTCATGCTATGTAGGAATGTGTTCTATATCTAATATTGTTTATTGTGTTCTAATTATTGATATGTGTAAAGATTCTACAAAATTTAACTTGATTGGTCATGTAGCTAAAACTAGATGCTATGGAGGAGGCTCATATATTCATAATCATAGTGGGTTTTTATATGAAATAACACCCTATGGCCTCTACTATGATGCATATGATTGAATATTAGATTGATATAGAATTGTAACATATGATAGGGGTTCATCTAATCTTAACCATAGTGGGTTTTTATGTGAGATAAGACCTTGAAACTCTACCTATAGTGAATATTTATCATGAGTGGTACTTTGTTATTGTGCTTATGACTCTGCTAGATATGTATATGGAACTACACTATGTGTTCCATGGACTATGCTACTATATGTAGGTTGTTTTTGTTGTACTAGTTTCTAAACCTTATAAATAGTTGGAATATGATATCTCTTATGATATTATATCCTAAATTCCACATTGTGATCATGATGAGTTACTGATGATTCCTATAAAATAATGTCCTGGGATGACTTAGTCTTGGAGGAATGAGGTCTAGGGTTACATAATGGAGGAGATATCTATGCCCCTTATGTGAATTCTACGATACCATTATTGACACATCTATTAATGAAATCTTTGAGTCTAAAACAATCATTATCTCTATGTCCATGAATATGTTGATAGTTGTAAAAAGGTTGATGTGGCTATCTATATAAGAGATGTAGATCTCGTCAATGAATATAAGGTAATGCGATTAACCTCCTATATAGTAGTGTTGATAATATGGTAGATGGGTTATACCTCTTTGAATCAAACTATAGTGGTTCTTTACTATTATTCTCTATACTACATATTGTAGGTTGTGTTCCATACACTTGCTCTTTATTTTTGACTAGTTACTTTTTTGGTTGTGATCTCTTATCTTGTCTAAGACATGGTGGATGTAGAATGGTAGGATTTGTATCTGAAGATGCTACTATGAAGTCTAGAGTGATCTATTCAACTAAATCTACCTCAATTAATCCCAAATTCTTTTCCAAAGTGGGAACTGTGTAACACAAATGTCTAAAACAAGGCTCTGTCTGATATAATAGATGCTTGAGGAGAGGTTAGTGAAGGCCTTTGATGAAGATATTCTAAATCTCTAGATTTATTGGTTTGTATATTAATATGAACATATGAGCCTTGAATCTTAAGATATACTTGCTAATTGGCTTTGAATAATTTTGATGTAGTGTGGTAAGTTTCTCATACGTAAGATGAAGGCCCGTGTTTACGATGTAGTTCCTGATAAATGCCTCCTCTAAGTCATCATATGTGTGTAATGAACCAATGGGGAGTAGATGAAAGAACCAAATCTATTCTTCCCCCACTAATGTCTACTAGAATAACTTAAGTAGAATCAATGGGATTGCATGAGATGGTAGAGCCTTTTGAAAGGCCTGAAAGTGTATAAATGGATCTCTAGTTCAATTAAAGTGATGCAATGATGGTATCTAGAAATGCTTAGGAAATTAAGCTTTTATGAATGTATTCAAAATAGGGTTACCATGTAGATCATTAGCATCCATCCAATACTTATAATCTTTTTTTTCCAAGGTAAGGAGATGTACTTGGTGTTGTAATTCACCAGCTACATGCATCAAAGAGATGATCTCCTAGGATGGTACTTTAGTATCTTGAAGTGGTTTATTTAATCTTTGAATCTGATCATTTAATTTATCCATAGGAATACTACATTTAGTAATTAGATCATAAAGAGGGGGTGTGCTCACTTGAACCTTGGGAGTAATGGTAGCTTGGACCTTACTAGAAGGATGTGGACTACTATTCTCTTTAGGTGAAGGGTGAGAACTGGATTCTACCATAGTGAGGGGTGGCTTGGGGGATTCATTGGTATCTTTATATGTTATTGAATCACATTTTAATTGAGTAGAATATGTGATGTTAATATTATCATGTGCATTATTTGACATACAATCATGAATAAAAGTAAGAGAAAGTTTTTGACATGCATGAGATGTGAGAGGAGTGAGAGAAGGATTAGAAGTATGAGATGCATTTTCTTCTTCACTATATGCATAGTAATCATCATTCTTCCATGCATTATCACAATCTACATTTTGTTCATTTGAGATAGAATAATTTGAAGTATCATGTTCACTATCATATTCATTATCAATTCCATCATTACTAGGGAGATGTGTAAGAAAAAGATTTAATTCCTTTCTAATATATAATAAGTTATTATTAGAATATGGAATACCATGTGTATCTATGCTATCCATTGATGGAGTATATGCATTTTATTCATTTTCATCATGAGAAGTAAGAGTATGAGAGTTATTATTTGAACATTATTTTGAGAGAGTAGAGTTAGGAACACATAATGCATCATTTGAACTATGATTTGGTAATTTGATTCTACTACATTTATATTGTTGTATTTTGAGCATATTAGTAGCAAAAGGGAGAGAGACATTAGGATCACATGGAAGAAAATCATCACCAATAAGAGGTTCACTTGAAATTGCATGACTAATTTGTGCATTTGATGCATCGTGCCTAGGAGAATGAGGTGAGAAGTATATCTCCCATTTATCAAAATTATTTTCATTAGGAGTAAAAGAGATGGATTTAAGATAAAAAGATTCATTTATTTGTGATTCACACTAATCATTACGTATATCATCATATCCTTCATTACAACAATAGTCATTATCTTCACTATAAATGAAATCAATTTCTATAGTTTTAGCCAATGTGCAATTTTGTAAATTTGTCCAATCATTATCATAATTGTAAGAAAATTTTAGAGATTAATTTATGGGATGAAAAGGAGGAATTGTGTTTTTGTCCATTTTATCACCAAAGAGAATTTTGAAAAGTACTATGAATCAAATAAATGCAAAAAGAACTACTAACATTGAATTTTGAAAATTATTTTTGATAACCCAAACAATTTACATTAAATTCAAATTATTTTTCTAAAAATTGTAGAGGGAAATTTGAGGTTTGAGTACCTAGTTTTAAAATCTAGGGTTTTGAACTAGGTTTATAGAATTTTTGAAAATTATGCAATAATTTTAAATTCTAAAGATTATTTGAAATAGGATAAATGCAAAAAAAATTATACAAAAATCAGAAATTTGAAAATTAAATTTTTGTACAACAAACTACTAATTTTGAAATAATTTTTGACAAGGAAATTAATTTTCAAAAAATTCCAAAATAATTTCCTAGAATTGGCAAGGAGGAAAGGCTTGGTGTTTGATAACCTAGTTTTGAAATCTAGGGTTGTGAACTAGGGTTTTATAATTTTTGAAAATTATGCAATGATTTTAAATTCTAAAAATAGTTTTAAATAGGATCAATGTATAAAAATAAATTAAAAAATTAAATTTTTGAAAATTAAATTTTTGCACAAGATAAGAAGGAAAAAAACCCTAAGTGTAGCTAGGGTTTTAACTTTGTTCGAAATAAGTCAGGTTCACTAAACATTTTATTATTTTAATAAAATCTATTATTTAGATCTTAAATAATAATGGTCTAGAATATGGAAAGAATACTAATTAAATATAGTAAAATATAAGTTTATACCAATTTTATCAAATTAGTTTTCCTAAAGAAGAAGAAAACTTATCTAAAATAACAGGGTGCTTTAGATGAGTCAGGGTCTGAGAACTCACATACAAGATTGAGACACTATCTGAAACATGAATCTATCTTTCAATTTTTGATTAGACAACAGTGCCAGAAATAAGACACCCTAATGTCTGGTGTTATATCCCTTTCATATCACTATTTTCCTAAGATAAAAATATTATTGGGTTCTATTCATCTACTCAATATGACCCTGTATACCAAATTTTAGGTCTTGAGAGTCATTAGAGCTTGTTGTAGGTCTATTTCAATATTTAGTACCTATAAGCATCTATACACATGGAAAAAACAAATATATAAAAATAAAAAGTAGGAAATTTTGGTTTAGTGGAATAATGATCACATAATCAAGAACCTCTATTATTCTGAGTATTTCCTACATTAACCCTCAAGCTAGGGTCTCAGATATAATGTAGTTCTCCCTTAGGGAAAATGCATAATCAACGTGCATGATTGATACAAGAATGAATTTTGCCTAAGCCCTTCCTTGATAAAGCATGCAAATATATGTGTGATGTAGAGAAGTTGAGATATACTATTGACTAATTTTTATTATATTTACCATGTCAAAATAGTAAGTGCTAGATATAAAATACCTTGTGAAGTCATTTAAATAGGAGACTCATTGTTTCAAATTTGGGAGTTTTATTTACATTTGGATGACATTGGAAAACTTAGAAATGAATCAAATAAAATGGGTAAGACTCATCTATGCGAGAAACTGACTGTTGGAATCAAATTTGCACTTGGACAATAACATTAAAAAATGGACACCCTAGGTTTCAGTGATGTAGTCGTATTTGGGCACTATTATCCATGGGGTGTGGGACCTATGGGGATGGATCTATGCCTAAAATATTTTCCTAAGTATATAAGGGTTAAGTCTTAAAATATGTGGATGACTAGTAAAGAGGTGTCTAGGGTAGAGTAAGGACAAGATAAGTCAGACAAAGGGACATGGTTAGATGTGAATAAAAGCTCATATTCTCCAATCAGAGTATCCCATGAAAAGAATATGAAAATACATGATATGTGTGGTTTCTTGACCAATTTAGGGTGTATATAGATATAATCACATCTAAATAAACAAAGTAAGAGTGAAAGTATGCAAGACATGTTTAGTACATGACTAGGTATATGCTAAGAGATAAATAAGTGCTAGATACTAGTGAAATGTCGATATAGTAATTTGTGTAATCTAGTAAGTAATGTACATCAACATCATAACTTTGATTTTGTAATGTAAGAATGACATAGCCTATATGGTGTAGTCATGTATAATATGCCCCTAATGGGTATGTATATTGATGTGTGTCTTGAATGTAGAAGTAGGATGCCCCCTCAATGGGTAGATTGAAGTAATCAAGGATCTAGATGTCACTACACATAATCGAATAAGATTAAGTGAAACATGGTAATGTAAATAAATCAACAAATAATAACATATAATAGAAAATGTAAGTCCTAACATAGTAGTAGCAATGTGAATCATAGATGATGCATACAATCAAAAAGTTTTTGGTATTTTGACATTATTAAATGTTTTTGGATTTTTAAATGTTATATTGTTTTTGTATTTTTAAATAATCTATGTAAAATCAATAAAAAGAGATTATGTACAAGCCATGATAAAAAGAGACTATATACAAGCATGTAAAGAAAGTAGTATGTACATGATGATAAAAAAACCAGGCTAGAGGGGAGAAAGGATCCAAGGATGGAGCTTACTGGGGATGAAGATGGAGGAAAGGGTCATGAAAATCATCTAATTCCTTGAGATCATCATTATAAGTATCATCATATGCTATAATGCTATGTTTATGGTGTCATCATGTCGAAGGTGAACTAAAGGTTACTCTAGTGGTGGAGATGTTGACTCTGATCTAGGGTGTTTAGTCCTACTAGTATATGACTTCAATAGAAGTGGTGGAGTTGGTGTTATTATTGGTGATATAATATGAATAATTCCTTGATACTTTAGTTTATACAATCACTATTGTAAATCTATACATAAGTTTATATCATGGCCTATAATCTTGTGAAAAGTATAAAATGGGTTATCATCTTAATGTAATAATTTGTTGATATATCTGTGTCATACTATAGTTAATGTGATCAATCCAAGATCAAGTAATATCTATAACATAAACTATGGATGATTATTTGTGTTGCCTACCTAAATTTGAATAACTAGCTCTATATCTGTAGAGGTAACCATGTGAATAGTATGTGCCAAGTGATTTATCTATGGTCGTGAGTGTGGAGTATATCCTAAGATTATAGTGTGAGATGCTAAAAGTGTTTTAGGATGTGTTATGAGATATTTAGAGTAATCTCAATACTCTCCTAGGATAACTAGTGTAAATTTCAATCCACACAAATAGTCATCTATGAGTGTGGGGGTTGTATCATCATTTGAATAAGCTTATGAATCTATATCAACATCATGTACATATGGTATCTTGTAATTTACCACAAGGGGTACTTATGATATAGGATTATCATCATCTATAGTAGTAGAATATGGTACTACTACAAAGGTATCTATAACTAGTGGAGTAACTATGCAATTAACTAGAACTATTAGAACTAATGTTGGTGATGGTGAATGTGTAACATGTGTTAGGGTTGTGATCAAAGGAGTAGCTAGGATAGATGAAACTACTATGACTAGAAAAATATCTAGAGCTAAAGGTATAAATGCAAGTGGAGGAGTGAAATAAGTGCTAGTATCTCCAACCTCATATGTATGTATCTGATCAAGAGAAATGCTATGAGTTGGTGGTTTTACTATGAGATATGGTGTCCCATCTGGCAAAATAGTCAAAGATGACTCTGTAGTTTGACAATATCTAAATGGTTGGTTATTTTTTAGACATGTGTATAGATATCCATCATGAATTAATTTAATACATTGATGGAGAGTAGAAAGAATGACCCACATAGTATGTATCCAAGGTCAGCTAAGTAAAATATTATAGTGGAGAGAACTTGACATGACCTGGAATTATGTAGAGAGGGTTTTTTGTCCCACCATGATATCTAAAGTAATAGTGTCCAATGTATGTCAGGGTATATCATCAAACCCTCAAATGTTCTTATATGATTTTTTCATGGATGTCAAATCTACACCCATGGCCTGTAAGAATGTGATATTACATGTATTCAATATGGAACCACTATCATCAAGAACTATCTTAACTACATTGGTTTTAACTTGAACTTGTATGAATACTGGCAAATTTTGATCAATAACTATCTAAGAAGGTATGTCCTCACTATCAAAATAAATTGCATCTTCTATATTTTTTAAAGTGTTGAACACTGATGCAAAATAAGAAGGTTCTAAATCAACAGGTATAGAAGTCTGAGTGAGTGCCTTATAAAGAATGTCCTTGAATACATTAGCTTTTCGAATCAGTTCTAACATGAAAATATTAGATGGAGTGTTTCTCAATAGATGAACAATGTCATATGCCTTATATAAATTTTCATTTGTGGGAGGGTTGGTCCTAGGACAAGTAAGAATATAAAGATGATGGGGTTCTTAGCTAGGTGGAGGAGGCATAGCAGCACATTGAGTAATAGATCTAACCAAATTATCTACTATTTTTATATGAGTAGTAGTAGTTACGAGAGGATAGAGAAGATAATTGATAGGTTGAGATGGTGGAGGGATAAAGGGTGTCAACTAGGCTCTTTGGTGATGAGTAGTGACTTGGAAAAGAGAAAAGTGGACCATGCAACATGACTCGACATAGGGTAGTGGCTCCAAGGGAGGTGATGCAAAAGATGTATTAAAAAATTTAAGAATAAGTTGTTTAACATCATCCCATATAATGAAAAATAAGTATGAAATGCAAAGAATGAAGCTTTGTTTTAACATATGATAGACTTCATTATTCATATACATGATAGGGGCCATTATGGTTTCCTTAGTATTTGTAAGAAATGTAACAAAAGTTTATAAGTAAATGAGAATCATTTTTTTAATTTGATTATGGATGTAAGGTGATACCTCAAGAAGTTAAAATAGGAGCTAGTGCATACAACTAGGGATTTTTTCAAAAATATTTTTGCAAAATACTATGAATTTTTGAAATTGAAATTGAATTTCTATGTTAAGTATACAAGGTAAAATTTAGAAATTTATGGGAAAATTAGCAATTTAATGGGACCTAGTAGATGAAATTAGGGTTTTTAGAAAAATATATATTTTTAAATTACTATGAGTTTTTAAATTTGAAGTGATTTTTTAATTTTAATATGCAACTAAATTTAGAAAATGATTTGAAAATTACTAGGAGCTAGTTGATGTAACTAGGGTTTGAAATAAATTTATTTTAAAATTTACTAAGAAAATTTAAAATTTTAGAGTGATTTTTAATTTTAATATTCAATAAAAAATTTAGAAATTTATAAGAAAAATTAGCTAAGAATTTACCCAAGGGTTTCTAATGTTTTAATGTAAAATTCAAAGTACATCAAGTTCACCAAATGATTTATTATTTTTTGAGAAATTTGATATTTAATTCTTAAATAATAAATTGGTCTGAGTAGATAAAATTAGTAAATAATATGTAATAATTAAGCCATTGATTTTGTGTAAACAAAGAGTATTTTTTCCTTTTCTAAAAATAGTAATGAGTGAGAGAAAATATGACTTGGATTATTTAGGGATATTACGGCTAAGACAAAGTCTAATACTAGAGGAACAAGACTGGGACACTATCACAAATTGAGATTTTGAGTTTGTTTCTTGATTAGATAGGACTACTGAAAATAGGATACCCTATTGTCCAGCATTTTAGTCTTGGTCTTGCCATTATTGTCCAAACTACTCATAAAGATACGATTTTTTTGGGTTTTGTTCATAGCATCTATTTGAGAATATGCACCAAATTTTAGATCCTCACCATTAATTAAAATCCATATAGATCTAGTTCTTCATGTGTTTGCATCTTTTATACAATTAACTAGAGTTTTAGAAAATAGGAAAAAGGGGTTAGTGTGTAAAAGATACACTGGATGCACTTCACACCCCATGTGTGGGCACACTACCTACATACCAATACTCTAAGGAGGGATCAAGATATATTTAGTTCTACCATTGAAGTACTTGGTGTCATAATGTGATGAAAATGCAAGTATATGCAAAATTGGGTGTACTTAAAATGACTAGGGACTGGTGTAAATATTTGAATAACCTTGAATTTTGTTGGATGGATATATGTAGATAATAAGGAAGAGTGTTTGAGTAGTCTTGCTTGTATTCTTGCTTCTCTCTTGTAAATGAGAGCCAACCCTTCTAAATGGACTTTTCATGCCTTTTTAGAGGATTTAATGATCTTGGGATAAATTAATTCATGTTAGAATAACATGAATTAGGATAAGGATCTGGGAGATTATGACCATTTGACCCAAAATTGTACTTGGACAATAGTACCAAAAATAGGACACCCTAAGTTTCAATGCTATAGTCCAAGTTTGGTCACTATTGTCTTGAGGATAGGAGACCTGGGGGGATGGATTTGTCATGAGAATATCAAGATGAGTCAGCAAGGGTTCAATCTGAAAGGTTATAGAGAATTTGGAAACTATGAAAACATGCCTAAGAGGGTTAAGAAAGAAAGCAAAATGGACATATGGATTGGGTGTCATTAGTCATACTCAAGTTACTAAATTTTACATTTTATATGACTAAAAAAAGGTACACATATTTTTAAGGTATATATATTAGGTTAGTTTTATTCAACTTACTCTAAGTGTTACTTTAGCACATTTTTTTACTGTCCCTATTTTGTTCTAGGTTAGTTTCCATTTCAATAAGTGTTTTGGGCACTTTCTTTTATTTTTCTCTTTCTTTTGGTCTTTGTTTGTTTCAAGAGAGTTTAGAGCAAGATTGGAAACTAATGTTAGATCTAGGTCAATATGTTAGACCAAAAGTGGAGACTCCATGCCCAATGGAATAGATAAGGCACCATGTTCTAGGTTTTCTTGCATAGACAGGCATGTAACCACTGTGAGTTGCCAAAGATGTTGGCCAATTTTGGCCCACATATGAAGACTTTTCATGGTTTGATGAAGCAATGGTTTAAAGGCTTAGCAAAGGGGTATAGTAATTCAAATTGAAGATCCAATTAGGTTATCATATGTTTTAAGCATTCATAATCATGGACTAGGTTGCACAAATCTTAAGAATCCATCATAACCTTGAAATATTGATCAAAGGATGAATTTGGTAAGCTTGGAAGGCCAGACCATCACCAAGATGTCACAAGAAAAACTAGAATGGAATAGCTTGCTTGTGAAATTTATAAATATGATCAAAAATCCTTGTGTGACCATTAGACCATGCATGATCAATGTCATTAATTCCAAGATCATTCTATGAAAGTTTCATATCTCAACAAGTCTTCTATCTCAATATCTAAGCCTTCAAAGTTAAGCTTGTTGAGTCTAAGGAGTTAGGCCATTTAGGATGTCATCTAGAAATGAATGAACTAGTTAACTTGTGCATTTAATAAATTCACCTAGAAAATATGTGTGAGCCAAAAGATATTGTAAAATGCATGAACACGATCTAAAAGATTCAAGTTTGTGTAAGCTTTATGGCTCAAGTTATGAAGCTTCAAAGTTGAACCAATAGAGTAAGACATCTACACAAACATCAAAATAAAGCTTGAGAAAAACCAACCCTTTTGAGATTAAATTTGATGGTTACATGAACATCAATGATGTTTATGAAAACATCATTTAATGAGAGCATGGATTTCAATTTTGAGCTCATGAAATAGCCATTGGTTTTCAAATAATGGGTTCCAATAGATCTGATAGCCTACATTGCATCATACATCTTGATCTGATGGTACAAGATGAGTCAAAAGGTCAAAGAGCTTGAGAGGTTACCACATGTCACAAGCACTAAATCTAACAATTTTATAATAGGATCTTGAAACCAATGTGTGATTGGCATGTGGCATAAATGCATGAGGCTATAAACTAACAGTGAATCCTTAGAACTAATAAATAATTGACACATGGTACTAGCTTGGATAGAGTTGATAAGTCAAGGGAAAGATTGATGGCTCTCACTCAATCATAAAAATCAAGATTGATGGTGTGAGCAAAGGTCAAAATGTGAATAGTTTGAGTCATGGTCGATAGCCAATAAGTAAGGGGTAAGCCTGAGACATTTTAATGAAATTTGATAATGCATTTTGACCTAGGTAAGGTAAAGATGAAGTAACTTGGTTTGATCATGATCCAAGTTGAACCAAATGGACATTATAGGATTTGGCATCACCATTGAAGCTCTAAAGGGACAAAATAGGTTTTTTAGACCTAATATAAATAAAGGGTTGACAATTTGAATGATGAAACAAGACCAAGAATTTCTAGAAGAGCTCCATAGAGGTAAAATATGTCTTTTTAGACCTAATATAGACCAAAGGGGTGGTAGCTTATTGTCAAATCAAGAACATACACTTGATGAACTTATTTTATCAATTAAAACTATAGTAAAACCAATAATTTGGATTATTTTTCATACATAGTGGACCCAAGTTTAGCTTCCCATGCAAGGGTAGATAAATGAGATATGATGAGGGCTTATCATCCTTCAAACATAGTCATAGCTTGAAAAACTACTGTTCATGGCATAATACTATCATTTTTAAGATTTGAGGATTTGATCCTCATTAACATGTCAAGTGGACTTAGGGTCTTAAGGTGGTGAAATTGTAGTTGGAAAAGTAGTTAATATCATTGATTCATCTCAAATAGACTTTATCATCAAAAATAAAAAACCCTTATCTTCTAGTGGGATCTCTTAGACAATGAGAGGAGCCTAAGGACTTTTGGGACAAAAGGAGGTCCATTTATTGATCAAGGCATGCATACAAAAATAAATAAAATAAATTCCACCTCACTTCTTGATCTTGATGACTTTTCTCCTATCTCCAATGCATAATTCCCATATCTTTCTCTTTCTTTTTGATATATATAGAAGATTTTGAGATAAAAAATGGATCCTCTCTATATCCCTCTACTTCCTCTCTTGGGCATGACTAAACTCTACCAAGATGGATATTGTAACCTCTTGAGATGAATACAAGACTACTTTTCATATTTCATTTTTATAATATAGTGTGTACATGTCAGATTTGCATATGTGGTAGAGTTGTTCTCCCTTGTCAAGTCATGATCTCACCTAGTTACTAGTTTATCTTGTTATTCAAGTCATATTCAGTGTTCTATATCTTTTATTTGAATCCCACATGTGGATACTATGAATATTTAGTGTCTTGCATTAGAGTCTCCATTATATCCCTTAGCTTGTGATCATTTGGTGAACCTCTTCATGAAAAAATGATGTATGATAGATATTTGGAATCCTAGATCTGGTCTTGTGCTTTCTTTGGTGTTTAAGAGTCAAGTAGAGTGGATCAACCATAATTTAGGTGCATCACCATAATTAGCTTAGGTTTCCCTTTAATGTTATCTCTCTCTCCCTTTTCCCTAGTTATTAGTAGGTTTTATTAGTGGAAATGAGCTAAACGATGCACCATAGGAGCTAACCTCATTCAAAATCCTAGAGATATAACCTCATAATAGGATACCCATAGCCTGGGGTTAATCCCATGTTGAGATATATTTGTAAATAGGACCTAAACACTATTTCTTCTATCTAGGGTGCAATATATATCCCTAATAATACTATAATTAAATAGTAGATGAATGGTTATCCTAACAATTCCAATGAAAACTTAGATCAGTTCACACTAGACATTGGACTTTGCTAAGTATTACATGGTTAAAATTATTATGTAAAGGACTAGACCTTTTCATAATAAGCTAGTGATTTTGAATCCAATTTATGTGATGCTCTCTTATGTTAACGACACTTGGGACCATTTAAATCATTTCAAAAATTGTATATTTTAGTAAACCCCACTTTACCATGGAATATCCTACCAAATATTGAGTGCTTTATCACTCTAAGTTCCTTGCCATGTACCCATTCTTGGGAGATAGTAAAAAAATCAACATCCATGCAATCTTTACTTTTTGGATTAACACTTAACTCATTTCAAAGCTGATATATAGGTGGAAGCTTTTGTGGAATCTATGCACACCTTGTTAATTTTAGTGTAGGACATGCACTTAGGTGATTTTTATATTCATTTTACTAGAATATATTTTTGAGTCTAAAATTATTTATGTACCAAGTCAAAATGAGTCAAAACCTTTAAAAAAAGACATGTGTTACACACCACTTTAAACCAAGATGTATTATGTTGGTGAAATCACTCAAAGATTTTGCCTTAGCTTGAGATTTCAAAAACCACTTGTTTAAAGGAGAGTTATCATGTTGTCAAATTTATTTCAAAACACTTATCATGTTTGAAACCATGTTCAAAACCCATTTGTACCTTTGTTTCTAAAAATCCATGTGTGTTGCCCATTTGAGTCTAGTATGTTGACCTTTCTAAGTCTTTTATGCTAAATTTGAAATTTAATCTTCCAAAGTTCAAATCCTAAACTAATTAGGTCTATGATAAATCCTTATCTAATTTGGTATTAGGTGGTTTACCTATTATGTTTGGATTGTGTAACATGGATATATTTCTCATTTGGTTTAAATATATTTAGCTAGACTTAAGGTTGTTTTGTTGTCATGTGCCTAATTTAGGTTTCTTTGTGCCAAGTTCAAGAATGTCTTAATTTCATTTACCAAAAGTCATGTGCATATATATACAAAGTTTTCTAATTTAATTAACTAGATTTAGATTTATTTCAATTTTTTGTTTAGGCCATTTTGTTTCTAGGTCTAGCTTTGTAACTTTTGACAAAATACCTAGCATTATTTTTTGTTCTTTAGACCTAGATTTAAAGTCTAGCTTTGTGACTTTTGACCAAAGACCTAGAATTGTTTTTCACACCTTAGACCTATTTTTATAAGTCTATATTTGTGACATTTGACCAAAGATATAGGACCTTTAGTTTCGTTATTATACCTAGATCAAGATCATTTTACCTTGCTCAAATACTTTGCCAAAGATTGATTTCACATTTTAATTTTACCTTTGCTTTAGATATAAAATAGATGTTTCACCTTTGGACCTATTTTAATAATCTAAAGTTTTTTTGCCTTATACCATGTTCATTTTCCACATTAGACCTTTTCTGAGAGACCTAGTCATAAATTTGAGCATTCCTTGCTATACACATAGTGGGACCATGTATAATCTAGATTATGAGAAAATTATCACTAGTGACCCCTTTGATCAATAATCTTATGGTGATGATTTATAATATGAGATGGATCCATATCCATATTATACTACCCCATATATGGAATAAGGAAAGGACCCACTAGCATAATACCTAGATAATGCACCTTCTATTCAGGATAAAAGCAAGAATAAATGGCATAATACGTTGTTAATATGACATGTATCATTGAACATAGACAATAGTATTATCCCTACTATGTAACCATGCCAAAAAAATTTGACCCATACTTATTTGACTACCACTTTATATAAAATAGAGATGAATTTATAGTTAGGGTGGTATAATTATGAGAAATTTTTTTGATATACTTCCCACATGAAAGTTTAACTAGCTTGATTAGAACACCCATCAATGTTCCTTGTATCTAACATTTTGAATAGGGGGCCTAAATGTGATTAAAATAGGAAAGGGTCCAATGAAATACCAATTAGAATAGGTGCATCAAGTGTATCAAACATGTATTAACCTAGCTCAAAACTCCAATGCTCTAGTCATTTCAAACACATGACTCATAGAGTTAACTCCCCCAATAGGGGTATAAACTGATTCTTTGGGATATATAAATCAAAACATAGACCCCTTTGGCCAAGTCACATTATTATAGGACATGTTCAATTTACCATTTATGATATAAGAAACTATAGCTCCTATAGAATACATCACATAAAACATAGTAGATAACATGCAAGTGTATCCTAATTTGAACCAAGGTGGGTCTAGTATACTATAGATCAACACACAAAAGGTTCTTCTTAATAATACCTTTAGTGGATTAAAATAATAGGGGGAAGGTACACTTTGTTAACTAATATAGAAATAAACTTCCATTCTTCAACCAATAGCTTCCTTAAACATGCAACAACGATCAAGTAGCCAAAAATAGACCAGCATTCTACCCCAATAAGTTTTGAACACTACACCATCTCAACAAGTGGAAACTAATGTTTTACTATCATAAGCATAGACCAATATACCACAACTATCAAAAATGTTTCCTAATAAATAATGTTTTCCTATTGGTAAATAAAGAGTGTTGGTTAGATAGCATCAAATACCTAACCTTCAACAAGTACCCAATTCACAATAGGTATTTACCCAATAACAAGGTCCCAAATTATAGAAAGTACCTATTAAGAAATAGTTTCCTTTTACCCAGTGGGTACCTCATATACAAAAGTGATCTAAGTTTCAAAGCCTTCAAAAATAGGGATTTATCCAGTAGTGGGTACCTCATATACAATAGGCATATAGCTTACAACACCTTCAATAGTAGGGCTTAAGCCAATAACATGTACCATTTATATAACATGGTTCAACAATTTGATGAAATGTTCCTATCCAAACCCAAAAAGTGTAGTATATTCCACCTAATTAAATGCCTCCACCATAGCTGTAGTTTTAAAATCAAATCCATTTTTTAAATCCTAGACAAAATTTTATCAATAATAATGTATGTCATACCAAAAGTATAATCCTAATGCACAGATACATATTCTTGGTTGTTCATCCAATCAAATTAACATTCCCCAATGTGTTATTCTTATATCATATTCCAATCAAGGTAATCTACTTTTGACCATGTAACCCCAAATTTAATAGTCTACACCATTTAGCTTTCTATCCCAAGATTTGTATCAAATGAAAGATGCGATTATATCCATTCAAACTGGGAAGTAAATGAATAATTTTAAATTATAATAGATATTATCATATCCATTTACTATGGATTGCCTCCAGATAAATTTTATTCCAAGTTATGAGTTGCCCAAATTTGATAAATATAAGGGCAAAGGTGACCCAAAATAGAATTTAAAAGAATTTTTTATTTCTTTCCAATTATTAGCCTACATTGATATGTATTTACTTATATTTCCTAAAATTTTAGTTGTACAAGCCTTAGAATTGATTATTAAAGCACCAAAGAATTTTGTGTCAAACCTTGATGGCCTTTCAAATAAGTTTATATAAAATTTCTCATACAATATCGAACATGATATTATAGTGGTAGATTAAGGTTAGATAAAACAAAGATTTTCTAGTTACTTACAATGGTGGAGGGCAATCTCTAGCTAGTTCACTCATAATCTACTATAAAAATTATTAGACGTAATATTTATCTAGAGTCTACTTAGTAAGATATCTTATCATCTTAAAATGTAATGTGCTCACACTTTTTAAAAAGTTATTAATAAGGGTATATAAATTAAAAGGCCCTTGTCAACAAAGATAATATCAAATTATCTTATTCCAATCAAAACCAAATTCAAAATTAACATCGAGGCCAATAGCAAAACCAAATTCATAATCAGAACCAAAACCCCATCTAAATACCATCGTTAATGTCATCTTAGGATAATAATTTGGAAAGACCAAAAACTTATAATCACAACAAGAATGTTGTCGGTAATGGAGTCACTAAATTGTAACATGTGTAAATGATGCAAACATTAGTTGTTCATTTACCCCCACCCTTTCAACAACCACCACCTCCATTCATTGAACCTGGACCTTTGAAAAACCTTTTGTAAAATCTTTCACAGTTACAAACACCTCCTCCAAGGAAAATACCACACATATTTAGAGAATTCAATGACCTCGAAGAACCTATTGAGTTCATATTTCACAATTTAGTTCAAGCCAATGTAATTATCTAACCTATGCCAAAGTGTTTATTGAAGGAATTCCTTTTCCTAA